>CAHIKZ030002513.1:125000-165000 GCA_903632075.3 Acanthosepion pharaonis
CTTTCAATTTTAATTTTTCTTTTCTTTTTTTTTTCAAATTTATTCAAATTACTTCGTCTTTTTTTAATTTCTTGCCTTTTCTTTATATTCTTTGAAACTTTCTTCTTTTTATTTATTTTTTTTTTTATATTTTTATTTAAGGCCGTGAAAATTAATTAACAAATATCCTAAATATTTTTTAAAATTTTTTGAATTTTATCCCAATAGTTTTTGTCGCAATTTTTCACATGTAAAATTTAAAAAGGTTTATAAAAAGTGATTATATAAAATTCAAAAAATTTGGAATTTCTAAAAATTGAAATTCTTTGTCCTTTTTAAATAAAAATATAATTCAAAAATTCATTTTTTTTATTGATCTTTTTTTTTATTTTCTTTAAATTTCATTTTTTTAAAATTTTTATTCTTGAATTAAATTATAGAATATCTTTTAAAAGCCAAGATTTTTTTTGTTTCATAGTTCATTTTTAAAAAAATTAAAGAATTGTTTTTTTTTCTTTCTTTTTTTCTAAACGATGAGAAATTCTTTATTAATATTCATTTGTAGTCAAAAGATTTTGTTCATCAATTTGCAAATTTCCTTTATTTTCATGTTATTTTCTTCTTAAATTTTATGTTTCTTTATATATATCCAATCCAAAGTTGTTATTTAAATCGATATACATCTATCTGTAATATCTAAAAGATATCATTGAAATAAAATCTTTTGACTAATTATTTTATAATTTATTTGCCAATATTATCTATCTAGAAAATTCAATTTTTTTTTTATCTTTTTGTTCAATTTTTCAAAGAATCATTTAAAATATTCAAAAAGACAGAACAATTTCAATTAGATCTATCTAATTATTATTTTCTAATCTATGCATCTCATTTATTATTTTTTTCATAAATAAAAAATCATTTAAATGATTTTACCACTCATCTAGAGAGAAAATTAAAATAAACAATATTTATCATATTTTTTACTTTTATTATTTTATGAATTTGAGAATGAAAATATTTTCAAAAATTTAAAATTAAATTAGTAAAAGGATTCAACTTAGGCAAAATCAATATCTAAAAAAGATTTTTGTGAATTTGGTTAAATTTTTCATCTGATTCGTTTAAAAAAATTTTCATATTTTTTTCAAAATTTGATGGTTAAATTATCTGATAATTTTTTAAAATGAAAAAATTTGTGTAAAAAAAAAAATTCATTTTAAATTTTCTATCGTTATTTTTTCCATTCTATAATAGATTTTAGTCTATTTTTTTTTAAAAAATAAATTTATAAATAATTCGATTGAAATGATTTCTTCCTATGAATGTTTTTTTAATTTTTTGCAATGAACTATCCCTCAGAAAATAAAAAAAAATATTTTTCATTTTACCTTGATTTCTGTCTTTAAATAATTCTATTTTTAAAATGGACTCAGTAAAAATTTTTATAATTCTCTATCTTTATTCTTTTGCCATATTTAAAGAGAATTTTTTTTTTTTTAATTTTTGTTTTTTTTTTAACTTTTTTTTACAATTTTTTTTTCTTTTGTCAAAATTTTGGACCATTCATCCTGAACATTCAAAAAAAAATTTAATAATTTTAAAAGGGTCCTAAATTTTTTCTTTGTTTCATTTATCAATCTTTATATAATATCCTTATCTCTTCAAAATAGAATTTTTTTTCCTTTTTTCTTTTTCTTAAAAATATCTTCTCTCAATTTTTTTTCCGAAAAATTTTTTAATTTTTACCATTTTATTTTTTTCAAAAAATTTTTCGTTTACTCTTTATCTTTTCAATTTTTTTTTTTTTTGTTTTTATTCTTTGTTGAGTTTTTTTATTTGAATTTTTTTTATTTCTTTTTCTTCCTGTTTTATTCAAAATTTCTTTTCTTTTCAAAGTAATCTTTCTTTAATTTTCTTTCTTTTTAATCAAAGCCCATTTCTTTCTTTTTTCCAATATCATGAAGACAATTTACAAAAAGTTATCAACATTATATACTATCACATTAAAAAGGAAAATATTTTTTTAAAATAATCAGCCCTTTCAGTCATTTCTTTATTTCTTTCTTTATTTTTTTCTTTTTTCTCGAAAGGGGTTCTTCTATCAAAAATCTTTTTTTATGAACCTTTCATATTCATGATTCTTAAACATTTAAACGACAAATAAATTCTAAACAATTTTGAATCGACATTAATAATGTAATATTTTATAAATCATTTGAAAAAAACATTTGAACAATGAAATGAAGTATTGATATTAAAATACTAGAAAAAAAAAATAGAAAAAAAATATGCCCAAACTAAAAACAAATAAATTTGAGGCATTAATTTTTGAACACATGTTTGTATATATATTATATATATATATGAGGTGATGAGTTTTTAACGTCCTTTTTAAATAATCAATTTTTTTTTCTCTATTTTACCCCAGTTTTTGAAGGAGAGAATTTACTATACAAAACCATTTCTCTTTTTTTCTAGAAAATCTTTATCAATTTGAATATATATAACGGAGCCTTATAGAATAAGGAACAATTATAATCGAAACTCAGACAAAATTTATTTTAACGAACAAAAAAATTAAAAAAAAATATTTATTTGATTAAAAAAATTTTGCGACGACCACCGATTTATTTTTGATATAAATATATTTTTGAAGCATTTTAAATCATATGCTTTTTTTAAATGATTTTTATATTCAGTTTTCTAATTAAAATAATAAAACGTTTTTAAAGAATTAGGCCAATATATTTATAGGGCATAAATATATTTTAAAAATGGACAAATAGATGTTGTTGAATGAAATTTTTATAAATTTTTTAAATCAAGGTATTTAAAACAAATATATAGATAGTTTTTCATAAAGGATATAAATAATATAAGAATATATATACACAAAAATGGATAGAATGACACAATGAAAAAACAAAAGATTAGATAGATAGAAAATATTCTGTTTTATGGAGGAATAATCAACTAATTAAAATAATGAAAATCAAGATAGTTTTTAGATTGAATAAAATCTCAAGACAGAAATATATAAATACAATTACATATATATTTTAAATTTAAAAAGAGGTCAGAACATATTTGAAACATAGATTCATAAGATCACAAAAAAAAAGACCCCACAATTTTTCTGACATAGATAGATAGATAGTTAAAAATTTTTATGATTTACAAGAAATTTTTAAATGAAATATTTTAGATCAAAATACAATATTCATAATGAATAGAAAAAAATATAGAGGAAAAAAATTTTAATATAAAATTTAAATGTCAATTTCAAATTAAATACAGACATTTGAAAAAAAACATAAAATATATAATAAAAGACTAAATTTAATTAAAATGAATTTAATCATAATCATTTAAAAAATTTGGCTAAAAAATAGATATTAATTTAAAAAATGAAGTAATTTAATAATGTTTGATTTAAGGATGCAGAAAAAGATAAAGAAATAGAGAACATTTTTGAATTCTGTTTAGATCCAAAAAGAATTTTATAGACAGAAAGTGAAACAGAAGAATAAAGAAAAATAGATAGATAATTTTTAGATATTTAGAAGATAGATAGAAATATATGATTGTCCAAAATGTTTTGTGTTTGTTTATTAATAATTGATATGTCAAATTTGGCAACAATAATTTTTGACTAAATTTTGCAATTTAAACTTCCACAATTTTCATTTTAAAAAGTTTAAAATTATTTATTTGTCACAGAATTTTTTTTTTTTTTCTATAAGAAGATTCTCCTTGTTCACAACATTTGGTCTTTATGAATTCAATCCTAATCTTTTGCACAGTTCTAAATTGATCACACTTCCCACCCAGTCATGTCATTTTTTGTTTGTTTTATTCTTTGCTTACTCCCAAGTAACTTTTTACCTTCGCTTATTATGTCGTCAATTGTTTCACCTCAATCTCTACAGTCTTTATTTGCCGTTCTCTTTGTGTCTGTGTTATTTTGTTTTTTTTTGGGGGGGGGTTGTTTTGACATTGCAATTTTGTTGCAAACAAATTTTGAAAAACAGAAAGAGATCTGAAAATTTCAATGTTAGTTTCTATAAATAAAAATAAACTTGAAAATTCCTGAATAATTTTTTTTTTTTTTAATTATAATAAAAATAATATCAATATAATAAAACATCAAAATATTCATGGGAATCATTGAATTTATTTAGATCTTTGAATCTTTTAAAAAATATGGCTAAACATGAACTGAAGACGGACTATCAGTGGGCAGAACCATCCTAACTGATATTTTATTAGTTCAATTATTTCTTTACTCAAGACAATGTTTATTAGCAATAAGCAATGAATAGAATTATAATAAAAGAAAGTGAATTTATACGTTTTCTTTATTCTGGAGAATTGACAACAAAAATAATAAACACTATTTATTCATTAGATTGTTTATTGAAATGGTTAGAAAAACAACGTCTAACAGCCAACTGATTCAAATTTTATAAATTGGTAAATAATAATAAGGTTAATATATTTTAATAATTTAGTAAATGTTTATAAATTTATGAATAAAAAATTGTTTTCACATTTATTGCTTTATAACTTGGTAAATGATTGTTATGGTGAAACACACCTATTCTATAGTTAATAGACTCTCCCACCTAATATAAGTAGGAGTAGTAAGAGAAACGGGAGTCAATCGGTCAGTCAGTCGATGTCGGACGACAGTTAGTCGAATACGAAAGTATCAGCGACCACCACAAGATTACTCTGCATAATACTCATTATATCAAGTTTCTAACATTTTTGTACGTCGAACCTATTTTAGGACCGACTTAGTACAAATACAAACCTCCACTGCGAAATAACTCCACAACAATGTTAAATATTGCATTGCATTAGTTTTTGCAATGTTAGAAATATAAAATTATTCTTGTAAATAAACAATCTAATAAATAGTGTTTAATATTTTTGTTGCAAATTCTCAAGATTTCTTCCATCATGTGTTTAGATGTTATTCCAGATCTAATCATTGTTTTTTTTAAGCAATAAACATTGCGAAAAAGTGAATGTAGTTAAAATCAAATCAGTGTCATGAAAAAAAAAACGTCTTATTTCAGTCACGTTTATACATGTTTGTCCGATATCACTTTAAAAACTATTGTCTTTAAGTTTTAATTTAAAGCTAACAGATATCCACCCTTGAGCGAATTAATTGAAACAAATAGAATAATTCAGTTATTATTTACTTTTTTCGTATTTTTCCAATGAAACATGACCCTAATGATCATGTTAGTACTTTATAATGACCATTCCACGAAGTCTTTCCTCGCAGATTGACCACAGATTCTCGATTGGATTTAAATCAGGAGAGTTTCCGGGCCACTATATAGTACTTTGATAAATAAATAATCTTATAAATAGTGTTTAATATTTTGGCTAGCAATTCTCAAGGACAAGGAGAATGTATAAATTCTCTTTCATATGTTTCTGTTTTATTACAATTCTAATTATCGCCTTTTAAAGCAAAAGCGAGGAGTGAATGTATGTGAATTATTTTAATAGCGGTGTCAATGGAAAAAACGTCCCTTTCACAATCAATTTTTTTTCGGATATGAAGGTCCAAATTTGCCAGTTCCTCTTTATGCTATCTCTCCTAATCCCTGTTCTGCTAATTAGTCACCCAAAGTCTGCAGGTTTTGCAGTTTTCTTTTGCCTTCAATATGTCAAACTTTTAAGCCGTCTTTTGCAGTATAAACTACGGTTTGGATCTGTGTATGGTGAAGAAACACAGATGTGCCTGAGCAGTAGTATGTGATGGGGATTAGCTAACCGTCCTCCTAGATCGATGTTTCTCAACGATTTTAAGCAACGGCACACCTTGGAGCAAATGAAAATATCACGGCCCACTTAGCAAAAATTTTTAAGAGTACACATGTAAATGTTAGGAAATAAAACCATAGATTTAAAAAAAAACACACGCACAAATACGAACTTTATTTCAATGTTTCTATTCATCTATTTGTGTATTTTATTTAGTGTGAAACCTGTTTCCATTATTTCATTCAATGTTTGGTCGAATATGCGATAAGCATGTTTAATTTTCTTCTTCAGTTGATCGTAGTCATTCTCGCTTATTTTTTGATGTTGTTTAGGGTTCACGAAGCCAAATTCCATAAATAAGAATAAAAAATTGCAATAAAACTGATTAATTCTTTTTAGCTAATGTAGGATATTCCTTTTGTATTGAAATCCAAAATGTATCAATGGCTAACGTCGAATGTTTTATTTTGGGTCTTCGATCAGTAGAAATGGTGACCAATTCTTCTTTATAACGGAAGTCCAATATTAAAAGGAACATTTATGAAGGGATTTTGAATCCAATCGAACTTTTCTGTGAGAATATTTATTGACATTTTACTTTGATAAACTTCTTCGCAATGTGTCAGTTATTCGTAAATATTTTATAGGGTATAGATTTAAATGTTTTGAATTAAAAGCATAGGTTTTTTTAAAAAAATACACACCCAAATATGAACTTACTTTATTTCAATATTTCTATTTGTGCAGCTTATTTAGTGTGAAACATCTGCCTGGTGTTTTTGGCGATTTCATCAATGTTTGGTCGAATATGCGATAAACAGACAAATTTTTTTTCAGTTAAAAGTCGTTTTTCGTTTTTTTTGTTTTTTTTTTTGTTGTTTTTTGTTTGTTTTTTTTTTGTTATTTAGGGTTGAAAAACTTAATTCACATAAATAAGATGTAGAAAGTCGCAATAAAACTGATAAAGGCTTTTTAACTAATGTGGAATAAAATGTTTAATACTTATTCATTTATTCAAATACTAACGCTGTATATTAATCCGTGTACATATATATATATATATATATATATATATATATATATATATATATATATATATATATATATTAATTGATTTAAAATATGTTTTTTTCCGCTACACAGTTCTAACCATGTTTCAAAAATGGAAGCTAAAAGCCACGAATTTAATTTTTGCAATTAAATTAAAGACATTAGTTCCATTTCATCCTCAAGCGAGTTTTGGAGTAACTTTTAAAATTACTGGGTTTTAAAGACACAGCTAAAATCCCGTTTCCATGGTTACAGATAAATCTACTTCAATTGGACAAGGGTTGTCTGGGTTTTTCTTATGTCTGTATCATTGTATCGGTTATTAGCTACATTTTGGTAAGGGTAGGATGTATTTTTCAATGAGAACTGACATCCGTTGAATGCATGTCGTCATTGGATTTTTTTTAAATTTATTGTTAATGGCAAAAAATATTCTTACGGCATTTTTTTCCTATTTTAAATTTAAAGATTTACGGGGTGTTCAGATTAGAATACTTTTTATTTAACTACGATTTGAAATATTCTCATTTTTAATTTTTATTATACTATATTTTAAATCAATTAATTTATAATATTAATGCTCTGTAAATTTACATTGAGCACTATTTTGTAAAATAAAATATCTATAAGAACATCAGATTATATATCTTACTGTTCTTTTTTTTTTTTAAATACACACACACACTGTCACACATATATATATATATATATATATATATATATATATATATATATATATATGCCTCGACAACATTCGCGGCGCACTTAAGAGGATCGCCTGTTTGAACTAGCGTGCCGCAGCACGTCAGTCGAGAATCGCTGCTTCCTTTTGACTAGTCTGGTACTGTGCGTGTGTGTGTAGCGTTTTGTACATAAACAAGTCAGTTGCATAAAAATGTCCAATAGTTATGTATTCATTAGGACAATAGACACCAATGAAACGTAACGAATCACGGGTCCACGTCATGGTCGAAATGTGCTTTCCTTCAACAGTATTTATCGATTTAGGCGTGCCGCGCCACGGAGTCTACGTTTGTCTGAATTTGGCTGGACGGTCGGCGAAAATAAGGTGAATGGGTGCGGTATGGCACGTGTACAAATAGTGGCGGGGAGGAAAGGTGGTGTAGATGACAGATTTCAGTTCTTTTATAGTTCCGGGCGTATTTACATAGGTATATACATAATTGCGCAGCGTAATAATGGAAATAAATATATATATTTTTTAACATAATCCCCCTTCCTTGTCAATGCACTTAATTCAGGTGTGAATATTAATATTACTAGCCAAATCCCCGTCTTACGAACATTCCTCTTCATTTAAAAAAATAATTCAGCAGACGATGTTATTTTATTTATGGTAGCTAGATTTTTTGGCGATTGCCTTACCCGGTTTCCGCCGATCGATACTGTGCGTCTATAAAAAAAAAAATGACGGTTTTATGGCGGTCACCATTCGCTTCTTGGCATTTTGGCCTGAGATGCAATGACTAGCTGAGACCAGTTTTGTACCCGAACCGGCATAGGCGAGGGCTGGGTAACTTTTGAGCATAGCCCGTATAAAAACGCTTGGGTTCCCCACTTTATACAACTGAACCAGTTTGTGCCAGGTGAATACCTGACTTCTCGGCCTTTGGGTTGTGTAGTATTTGCCATCGGGCGGATAAACTACATTTCATCTCTCAGTTGTGTCTCTGTCTTCGGACAAAGCGCAACTGAATATATTATTGAGATGTGCCGTCCGGGATCGAGAAACAGCTGCCCGCGGCAGTACCTTACCTCAGTGCACTAAAGTGGGTGTGAGGATCGGTAATAATACCAATGCCAGCACAAACGACAGTTACAGAGGCTGGGATATTTTTTTAACACCTGTCCCGGGAGCCCAGGCTCGGACTCCCCACATTAAACTGACTTTGTATCACGTCCTGCCAGCGTGGGGCGGCAAGAAAACTTCTTGGCCTTTTTGAGTAAGATCGAAGCGTAGTATCTGTTCTTATCAGCTTAATCTAATTCTCACTCTCTCTCTCTCTCTCTTTATATTTTTTTTCTTCTACCTTCCCTCTTTTCTTTTCTTTCATTTTTTCACTAAGACTTAGGTAGTTTCTTTTCTCTTCTTTCCACGCGATCAAAACGGAATTGATCATTATTTATGTATAATTGACAGGGCGTGTGTGAACTAACGAAGGGAGGGACAAGCACAATTATAATAGGAACCTATCACTTGTCTCTTCAGGATATAGAAAGTCACTGCTCTCTACAGCTTCCATTACTTAATATCTCTGAATTACTATATACATTGTTTACGAAAAAGTAGAGAGTAGTTTCCCGTTGCCTTCTCCACGGTTTGTAATCCGGGGTTTGTCTTTCTCCCATTAGGACGTAGGCGATCATGGTTCTCCACAGCTCCCATTTCTTTATTGTCTGTGAAATGCATTGACACATTGAGAAAGATTTTCTGGATTTCCGTTGCCTTTTTCACGGTTTTGAATTCAGAGCAGTCTCTCTCTTATCAGGATGTAGGTGATCATGGTTCTCCACAGCTTCCTTTACTTTATTGTATTTGAATTGCAATGACACATTGAGAAAGATAATTAAGTGGTTTTTCGCTGCTTTTTTCACAGTTTTGAATTCAGAGCAGTCTTTCTCTCATCAGGACGTAGTTGATCAAGGTTCTCCACATTTTCCTTTTCTTTATTGCATGTGAATTGCAGTGAGACATTGAGAAAGATAATGAAGTGGTTTTCCGTTGCCGTTTTCACCGTTTTGAATTCAGAGTAGTTTTTCTCCCATCAGGACGTAGGTGATCATGGTTCTCCACAGCTTCCTTTTCTTTATTATCTGTGCATGGCAATGATACATTGATAAAGATAGTGAAGAAATAAAATAATATAGAAATGAAGACAACATGTAGTTTTTTTTTTTTTTTTAGTTATGTTTAAGAAACTCTTGTAATGTTGTCTTTGTTCAAAATAATACCGAAGCCAACACAAGGAACGGTTACAGGGGCTGGGTTATTTTTTAACATTTGTCACGGGAACACGCGCTCGGGCTCCCCACATTAACCTAACTTTGTACCACATCCTACCAGCGTGGAGCGGCAAGAAATACAATCAAAATGTTCAAAACAACCGAGAATTAGGAAGGTTCTATTTAGAACGACTATCAAAGGAACAGAAACCTATGTAGAGGAAACAAAGAAGGGGTTTATTAAATACTCATATATAGAACGGAAATACTTGAGTAAAACAAATACTACTCGAACCCTACTCTAATGTGGCTACTTGCCATATTCATAAGTAGAAGCAGTCCATTGTCACAGTAGTAGGGAAGTACATGGAAATAATCTTGGAAAAGGTATGAATTAATTTTCCTTCCCCAATCCTATATACAAACTGCCAATATGCCACTGGGTAGCATGCCACTAGCGTTTACCGTTGGTGGCCCGTTGCCGGACCGCCAGCATGTTTGTTTCGGCAATGTTACCTCAGGCGGACCGCTAGACGCCTACTGGTGGCTACCATCAAAGGACCGCTGGCGGTTTGCGTGTAGAGAAAGCTATGGGTTAAATATAGGATGTGTGTCTGCTAAAACCATTGTTATTCTGAAAAAGATATTAATGCAATATTCACTCAAAAATTTATTCTTACTACCCAAAATGGTTTTCGGCTTAAAATACTGGGTTGATAAAAAGTAAAAAAAAGAAATCAATCAATCAACTGAAGTGTATGCTGATTCCGAATTTACAGCACCTCCACTTTTAGTTCATATTCTTGCATATCTTTTTTACTTCGATATGTTAGCTGGTATTTTTTTTCTTTTTCTTACTCGTGGTGCAGAAAAAAAAACAATTATTCCCTTTAAATTAATCGGTAGGACAGTTGTTTAAGAAGAGAATAATTGGTTGTTAGACACAGGAACACGTCAAGTTAGAAAGAACGAATTGGAGATCTCAAAATTAAACAAGTACAGAAGTTTAAATATCTGGGGAATATATTAACAGAGGGCTGAAAATGTGACACCGAAATCCGAAGAAGCATTCGAATATCGTAAAATTCCTCCCAAAGTCTAAGTAAAGTATAATGAAATAAAAATCGTTAGAAACAAAGAAAAAACTGCTGAACTTTTATGATTCTTCTTTTTCATTTTGATACAAGCTTCTTTAGTTGATTTGGTTTTTAAATGTTATTGGAGGCCTTACTTCACAAGGGTTGACCCTCGGGATTTTGAAGAGAAATAAATTCATTTGATTTTGATATTAGCTTCAATATCTATCTAGTCTATAACTTTCTTTAGAATTGGAGAGTTTGCTTACCAATCACCATCGTGATTTTCAAAAGGGAAATAAATGCACTTCATTTTGATACCAGATTTATTATTCTATCTAGTCTAAAACTTGTTTTAAGATTGGCGAATTTTCTTATCAATCAGCCCTCGTGATTTTGAAGGGAAACAAATTCACTTCATTTTGATACCAGCTTTATTATTCTATCCAGTTCTAAACTTGTTTTTGGATTGGATAATTTACTTACCAATCAACACTCGTGTTTTTGAAGGTAAATAAATTCACTTCATTTTTATAACAGCTTTATTATTCTATCTGGTCTAAAACTTGTTTTATGATTGGAGAATTTACTTACCAATAAACCCTCGTGTTTTTGTGTTTTTGAAGGGAAATAAATTCACTTCATTTTGATACCAGTGTTATTCTAAGAACAATGTGGCATTGTCAATGAACAAGTAATGCGATGCGATGTTATGATCAGAACATCAGAGAATGTAATACAAATGCAGAACGATTTTTCATAAATTACGCAGAGGCATTTGACAAGGTATAGCACAAGGATCTACTTGAACTGCTAGGAAAATGGTGATACTCAAATATGTGCTCTACCTTCTGGGTTTGATTTACCAGAACAACGTGTTATGTGATCTTGGAGTTGAGAAAATTTTCTACATTAAAAATAGATACATACGGAATAAGACAAGAAAAAGAAGTAGTAGAAAGAGTTCGTCCCTACCTTCGTTAGTTCGCACGACCGTTATGTCCTGCCAATACCTCATAAATAATGAACTCTTTTGATCGCGTGGAAAGAAGAGAAAAGATATTACATAGTTTTAGTGAGAAAACAAAAGAAACAAACAAACAAAATAGAAAAAGTTGTCGATTTCAATTCTTTTCATTTGTACCCTCTTCTTAAAATAACGACCAGCATTTATGATTGTTATTGCAATATTTTGTTAAAGTGGCTAAGCTCAAATACTTAACGATGCGATAGGGGAATTTCTACGGATATTTTATTGTTGTATAACTCGCCATGAGCTTACTCAATGATTAACGTTTTGAGCACCGACCAACGCTTTACCGGTGGTATAGAAAAATGACGTAATGCTTAGCCACCGGTTGAACAGAGGTATTGAAAAATGACTCAATGTCCAGCCACCGGTTGAAAGGTGGCTAAACACTTATTTTTATACCTACCGTGAAACATTACATACCAATTATTTGCGAATTTTGACACAGGAGCTCAGGTAGAAGAGTTGGAATTGTTCAGGTAACGAAGGACTTCTTAACTGAGGAATTAAGATTCAAGATTTTTTAATAATTTCCTCCCAAGCAAGGCGGTAATGTTGTCAATTTCAAATCTGTTCATTTGTACCCACTTCTTAAAATAATGACCAGCATTCACATTTATGATTGTTATTGCGATATTTTATTAAAGTCGTTGAACTCAGATATTCAACGTTACGATAAGAGAATTTCTATGGACATTTTATTGTCGCAGATCTCGCCATGAGCTTACTCAATCATTAACTTAAGAATCAAGATTCATCACAATATTAAAAGAGGAAAAACAGTGAACATTTTTACGGGTTGAAACTAGAACTATAATAATATTCTAAACAGATAATACCATATTATAAAAGAATAAAGCAAATTATTATTTAACTAATATTATTTCTGTCTGTAAACAGTTTGAACATTATTCAGAAATGTAGTAAATAAATTTCGGGCATTGGATCGTATAATTTTCTAGCAAATGAAATATAGATGAGATTGTAATGTTTTTCTAATTAACTGTTACTTATGTACATAATTTTCTTTAAGGGAGATCACATATTTTAGAAGAAACATGCGTGTAGAGCACATAGATTAGCATTGAAAATTGAATACAGTGTAACCCGGATAAAAGAGACCCGGATATAAGAGAAACCTGGATATAAGAGAGATTTTCTCTGGTCCCAAATTAGAGCCTGTGTTAATGTATATAAAATAGACCAAAACCGGATATAAGAGAAACTCGGATATAAGAGACTTCTTCTCCGGTCCCGACAACTCACTTATATCCGGGTTATACTGTCCTAACAAAAACAATCGACTGTGAGACGCCAAATACAGATCAGAACCGATGATTTTAACGGACTAAGTAACTAAGGAGGGAACAAGTAGAATTATAATAAGATAGTAATATACTAAACGAATAATTCCATATTATAACAAAAAAAAAATAAAGGAAATTATTATTTTAACTAATACTATCAGTATCTGCAAACAGTTTGAACATCATTCAGAAATGCAGTAAATAAATTTTGAACATTGGCTTGTATAATTTTCCAGGGGAGGATTGAGGAAAAGAAAAGGGGTCAAGTAGACAGAAGATGGCGGTTCTTTTGGCATTTAATTATGTTTGAAGATTGTAGTTATCAAGGAAGCAAGAAATCGAAAGGCTGGAAGCGCGACAAAAAATCTGTTGGAGTCGAAGTGGTGGTTGCATTTAGCTATTTCAACAGTAAACGGTTGGGACCTCAATGCCAATCAAGCTTAAATTCATGTAGTCGGGGTACCAGGGAAAAAAGCTCATTGGAGCAATTGCCATGAAAATATTTGTTGAAAAGCCAGAGGTAAGCCACATGACGCCGGTGAGAAAGTGACTGAAGTCGAGATGCCTGGTCAAGATTGATTATATTGCAGATCCTTCTTCGGGTTTTGTCAAGAATCTTGAGATGTACAGTAGACGTACCAGACCAGATATGGCTACAAGGATTCAATGCACGGACGAATGGTAGATTTATAAATGTGAAAGATGGATTCTGATGAGAAAAATGTCGAATACGACACAGTGAACCAACTTTCCTTGCAGTAGACGAAGCAGTTAATTTGATATCGTAGTCCAACTTCACTGAAAAACGTGAGGACAAGAAGGTGTAGTGTATTGCTCTCCTGGAGGTTAGAATCAGCCAGGCTGATGGGAAAAAAGAAAAAAAATTTAAAAAAAAGTAGAAGAAAAAAACGGAGTTTTATTTGATGACAGTTTGAATTGCCCAAAAACCAATCATGCAAGATTTTTTCTGAATAAATGGAAAGCGGAAATTTATATCTATTTGGGAAGGATATCAGAATAATCCGGAAATTTAAAACACAAGCCAAACTGTTTATAGGCATAGAATACGTATAGCAAAATAGAAACGTAATTAAGACAAGGATGTGTCGTCTCTCAAGATCAGTTTAACCTCGAAAACGAGGCTATAATAAGAGACCCTGGAAACTCTACCAGGATTTATTATACATTAAAATAAATGTAAAAGTTATAAAAAGCAAATGAACAGAACTGAAAATAAAAAGGACTTCCAAGGCAGGATTTGAAAATAAATAATTAAAAAAAGGATAAATACTGTAAAAAGACAGGCTTGGTTGTCAGCAAAAGAAAACTTTCAAGATACAAACTATGAAGTGGAGTTGTCAACACTATACAATTAAAGAGCTTTAAACATCTGTGAAGTGTTTTAAGAAAGGATGAAAAATGCGACATCGAAATAATTCTAAAGATAGAAATTTTCAATTGAATTTAAAAGGTTTTGAATTCAGAGCTGTCTTTCGATGAAATTTAGAATATATAGGATAGATAGATCATTGAATCCACAGGTTCCTTTTCTTAATTATTTTGCGAAGAGAAAGAAAACTTCATTTAGAAACATAAAAGTGAGGTTTGTAAATTGAATTTTTAAAGGTTCTAGAATCCAGAGCTGTTCTTGAATACAAACTAGAGAATATAAGCGATCATGGCTTTGACAACTTCCTTTTTATTTTATAAATAAAATTTTCAGGACTTCTTGGGAAAGATAATAGAATAAAAAAGCTATATTTTAAATTTCGGATTACAGGAAAAAATTCCCTTAAGTAAATGGGGTTGATGAAAGTTTCTCCAGCAATCGTTTTCTTTAAAGATCTTTGGATTTGCCAATCTAAAAGGAAGATAATAAAGAAATAACTCTTCATTATGAAATCTTTTTACATTCAGTTTTTTACAAAAACCAGAACACAGGGCAAAACAAATTTTAATAAAAAAGATTTATTTTTCTTTAAATATGAAAAATTTTGAATCAAAAAAATAGTATAGTTTTTTCCTGTTGCCATATCTACATATAAAAAATGAAAAAAATTTTTTTCCTTAAAAAATCTTTATGGACATTTTCATGAAACAATATAGATATAAAAGAAAGTTTAATTATATGAAAAAAAGCCTGAAAAGAAAGAAAGATAAGAAGAATTTTTAAAAATTGCCTTCTCGAAAGCTGTCATTAGATGATTAATGGGCTAGGCGATTGAGTTTTCCAATTTCTTTTTTTTTTTATGAATAAATTGTTTTGACGTCAAGAATAGATAGAGAAGAAAGAAAGAAATAGAACGACATCAACAGTTTTGAATTTAGTAAACAAAGGAAGACATTTTGATAAAAAGATGAAAACAAGGTAAATGGAAAAGAAAATGGAAAAAGGAATTTGAAGATGTAACAGACTTGGATGGAACTAAAATTTTGAAAAAAATTACATTTTTAATGCCGATTTAAAAAAAACAAAAGTAAAAATTTTTATTATTATTAAATTTGCAAAAGGTTAATTTGCGAAATGATTTTACCCTTTTAAATAATCAAAGCTCATTTTTTTTAAAAAATAGAAAGTGTAAGAGGAAAACATTTTTTTTTTTTAAAAATTTCCGCATGGTTTGGTTTTGAGAAGAAGTTTGAACTTGTGAATTTGTTCTTTTCTTCTTTTTATTCATATAAGTATACATAAATATTTCTTTTTACTGTTTTTTTTTTAATTTATTGAATAAAAAATCAATTGTCGTGGTCTTTTTTCAATGGATTTTATTGTCTTAAAAGGAAAAATGACCCCCTGTCTGCAAGTGAATAGATGTGGAATGGGGGTTTTTTTATAATTTTTACACTTGTAAAAGTGGTCTGAACTGGAATCAAATCACAGATTCAAATGTGCGTGAAATAAATGTGTCCAAGACAAAAACAAACGCACAAACATCAAAAATTATCCCTTATTCCATACATATATTGATTAACACGGATATAACAGTTGTCGGGACCGAAGAAGAAACATTCATATATTTTATATTTTTTTATATCCGGGTTTGGTCTATTTTATATACATTAACACAGGTTCTAATTTGGGACCAGAAAAAATGTCTTATATCCAGGTTTCTTCTTATATCCGGGTATATTTTATCCGGGTTATATGTATTCAATTTTCAATGCTAATAGATGTGCTACTAAAATGTTTCAAAAAAATAAAAAATGATCTCCTTAAAGAAAATTATGTACATAAGTAACAGTTAATTAGAAAAACATTACAATCTCATCTATATTTCATTTATAGAAAATTTATACGATCCATATATAAATTTATTTACAAATTTTTGAATGATGTTTAAACTATTTACAGACAGAAATAATATTAGTTAAATAATGTATAATTTATTTTTCAAATTTTTTTTTTAAATATTATTATAGTTCTAGTTTAAACCTTTAAAAAATTAAAAATTTTCTATTACATCCGGGTTTTATAAATATATTATAAATTTATATATATATATATATATATATATATATATATATAAATATATGTATGTGTGTGTGTGTGTGTGTGTGTGTGTTTGTGAGTTAAACGTGCGTGCCTGCGGAAGTATTAATGGTATAAAGCAAGTTCGTATTTGAATAAATGAAATAATTATTAAACATTTGATCCCACATGTTATGAAATAAAACCATCTTTAAATTAAATAGAAAAATCCCTTAAGAAAATGCGTCTATTCAAAATGTTAATAGATAACCCGGATATAAGAGAGTTTCGGGACCGGAGGAGCAGTTCTAATAGATTTTTTAAACGAATATATCCGGGTTTGGTATATTGAAAAAACATTAACACAATTCTAATTTGGGAATAAGAAAATGGTCTCTTATATCGGGTTTCTCTTATATATTTCTCTTATAAGACATAATTACATTAAATATCAATGTGTGTGTGCGTGTGTGTGTGTGTAACTTGTAACTGTGTGATGTGTGTTAAAATTAAAAAAATGAAAGGATGGTATACAATTTGAATAAATAAATGAATTTTATTAAACATTTGATCCAATTTTCTAGAAAGAAATAAAACCATAGATTTAAAAAAATAAATATTATTTATTTCAATGCGTCTATTCAAAAAGAAAAAAAGGATAAAAGAGAGAATGTAGGACCGGAGGAGAAAATTATATTAAGGGTTTTATTCTTATATCCGGGTTGATGGTCTATATTTTAAAAACATTAACACAGGCTCTAATTTGGGAACAGAGAAAATTTCTCTTATATCCGGGTTTCTCTTATAAAAAATATCTTTTTGAAAAAATTTTTTATTTTGATTAATAAATTACATAACCAAGTTCTTTGAACGTTAGAGAACCAGGTTCAAATCTCACCGTCATCGATTTATCAAATTTAAAAAAATTGTTGGTAAAAAAAACCCGTTTAAAAAATAGTAGAGAAAAACTGGACGATTCATATATTATAAAAATTGCTATCAATCCACAGCTTCTTTTTTTATTATTTGTAAATTGTTTTGACGTCATGAATAATAAACAAAAATTTTTTTTTTTTCCACGGTTTTAAAATTTGGTGTTGTATTTTTTTTCAGACTGGTTGACAAAATTCTGTCTGAAAAAATATAAAAATGGGGGAGAAAAATGGATATATGATAAATCCGGGTTGGTGGTTCCGATGTAACACCTTTTGGATGGAACATTTGAAAAGCTAAAGAATTGCGTTTTCCATGCCGATTACTTCTAAACGTTAGTTTATTTTGTATTATTCAAATCTCACAGTCATCGATTTATCAAGTTAATTAAAATTTTATTTGAAAATACAATCCTGTGGCGGAAGTAGCCGTTGTTTGTTAAAATTTTATTACTAATAAGTTTTGAGTTCAAATTCACCATTCGCCCCAAAAAAATCGATATTTGTTAATCCAATACGAGTTTATTAAATAAATAACCAAATAATATATACCTACAAATCTAAAAATAATATTTACCGATTCTATTTTTTTGACCGTTACTCCTTTATGAGTTATTTATCACTTTTTATGAAAAAAATTCGTCATTAGAAACTCAATAATAAAATAAAAAGCAAAAAATTAATACATCAGTTTGTCAACACTTTTCAAATTTAAATCGCCGTAGCCCAACAATCATCAATTTTGGAATCATTTTTGAGAAAATTTCAAAATTCAGGTCGGATCCAAACAATTTTTTTATTCCTAAGTTTACAACGATTGTTTTCGGCGATCTGTATGTGAAGGTTTAGTTTTACTTTATGAATGCCGAATACAGAGACCTGGTTTACATTACAAATTATAAATGCTGCCAGATGTTATATATAAATTATCGGACCGGGTCGGGCAACCCCTGAAAATTTAAAAAAATATCGGATAACCTGAAAAACTTCAAAATATATATCAGGTCAGGTCATCCCATAAGTTCTGTCCGAATTTTAACTTTTTGTTAAAATGAACGAAATTTAAAGAGTATTTTATAATGTCTAATGGAGCTGAACATTATTTTTATGTTTAGATGCATTTAAACTGATCAAATTTTATTTCAGAGAACAATAAAATTAAATTTTGTTTGATTAAAACCCTGCTAACATGGAAGTACCCAAGAATCATTTGAGGCACATAATGCTTTATGAGTTCAAGAAAGGAAACTCAGCAGCCGAAGCGGCTAGAAACATTCACTCAGTTTATGGAGAGGAATGTGTGAATGAAAGAACTTGCAGAAGATGGTTTGCAAAATTCAGAGGTGGAGATTTCACCCTTGAAGATGAAGATCGAACCGGACGTCCAGTTGAGTTTGATGAAAAGCTTCTTGAAGCAGCCCTTGAAGAAAATCCTGCTTTATCAGTTGAGGAATTGGCAGTGGTTCTCAGTTCAAACCATACAACTGTTCATCGTCATCTTCAACAACTTGGAAAAGTTCCTAAACTTGGAAAATGGGTGCCTCATGAATTGTCTGAAAACAACCTCAAATCCTGAGTTGACATCTGCTTCTCTCCATTCTCGCCAACTTGTTTCACCTTTTTTTGGATAGACTTGTGACTGGCGACGAAAAATGGATCTTTTATCGAAATGTTAAGCGTCGTAGACAGTGGCTTGGTAAAGGGAAGGACCCCAGCCCACAGCCGAGAAGGGAACTTCATGGGCAAAAGGTTCTTCTTTCAATCTGGTGGGATCGCCAAGGAATAATCCACTTTGAATTCTTACCACCTAATGCAACAATTAATGCTCAAATATACTGTCAACAATTAGAGCGTTTGAACCAAGCTTTGAGGAAAAAAGACCTGCTCTAGTGAATCGAAAAGAGGTGATGTTTCATCAGGATAATGCGTGACCCGACACAGAAAGAATCACATCACAAAAGATCGAAGAACTTGGTTGGGAGAAAATTCCTCATTCACCTTATTCTCCCGATCTTGCTCCTTCAGACTACCATTTGTTTCGTAGCTTACAGAATCATTTGGAAGAAACAGCTTTTGTAACACAGGAAGAGGTTAAAACTGACATTTGTGAGTTCTTCGAATCAAAGCCAAAAGATTTTTACAGTAATGGAATTAGTAAGCTTGTTAATAGATGGAAGGAAGTCATAGATAATCAGGGAAAATACATTGTTGATTGAATCTGTAATTAAATGTAACATTTGGTCACTTGTTTTCTTTATTCAAAATTCGGACAGAACTCATGGGATGACCTGATATATATATATATATATATATATATATATATATATATATAGAGAAACAATAGAAAGCAAGAGATATTTAAAGATAAGAAATTTGAGAAAGATATAAAAAAAAAAAAAAATAAATATTATAAATATTTAAAATATTTTTAGACAAGAACAGATATGAAAATAAACAGATAGATATATAGAAATAGATAAATACAGAAAGGATTAATATTAAGCAGAGAATGAACAATTAGAGACTAAATATTTTTAACTAATATCATTTTCTATCTATGAAATTTTCTAGAAATCTATAAATTAATATGATCAATAAATATAAAATAAAATAATAAATTTACTACACAAACTTTTGATATATTATTTTATAAATTATATATATATATATATATATTTATATATATTTATATAAAAATGAAAATAAAAAACAACACTCAGAGGAAAAAGGTTGTTTCATTGGACGCAATCGTAATAAATAAAAAATGCTGGATATTTATGAATTGGCTATTTATATTTTAAAATATACTGCAAAAAAGAATTAAATGCATTTTGGAAAAATGCTCCATTAAAACATTTTTTTAAAAAAAAAACCTGATTTTTAAAAATTATTTGGCTGAATAAAATATCACGTTAAATTTGATATTTATGTACTAGATAAAGTTGATGATTTAATTGGACGAATGTTGGTTATAAATCTTAAAAGAAAATCAATTTCAAACAATTTAGAAACTTAACCTTTTCAAATTCGTTTTTTAAAAAGAATGTTTTTCATTAAAAACTTTTACCATTAAATATGAAAGGGGTTTAAAAAATGCAAAAGTTGTTTTTTTTATTAAATTTTTAAAATTGTAATACCATCAATGGACAGTATTGTGACAAATTTGTTGAGGCAGTTAAAGTTGTTCTATCAAGATTAAATAATATATATATATAACAAAATATATATTGTCTCATGTTTTTTATATTATAAGTCATTGATTTAATTGTTACTGCGTGTGACTTTTAATCATTTTGATCTTTTTTCCTTAAAAATGATTTCCCAGTTTCCCAACATAAAAAAATATGGTAAAACTATTATTAATGATTTATGAATTTTTTTGATTCATTTAACGAAAACATCGTTGAAAAAATAGATTGTTTATACATAAATTATTTTGTAATCGCTGGTTAATAAAACTTTTTAATGATTTTTTGAACAATATTGGTTAGACGCATTGAATAGATTTTGTCCACAATGGCCATTACTTGAAAAACCTTTTCCACCAAAGAAGTCAAATCATATAGTGATCAATATAGAATAATTTGGACAAATAAAATTATCCGACAATAATTTATTTATAGCTGATCCAAATAGAAATATATCTGTAGATATAATAGAGGATATAAATCTGAATTTTGGAAATTGTTTTTTATTAAATTATATTTTCAAAGGGCCGTTAAAAATCCAAATGATATTTAAATTTTTTGAATTAATCATATTATACAAATAAATAGGGAAAGACAAATTCAAGATTTATTTAAATATGAAAATAATTGAAACAACAATCCTTATGTCAATTAAAATGTTAGAAAAAAATATGATTGATTAATAAAATATGATTTGATATGGGTTTAAATGAATTTTCAATATAAATAATGGGATGGTGATGAATTTAAATATATTATTAAACAAAACTTAATGTTAACTGTACAAATCAACTATAATATTGGACATTTTTATATGGATTGCATATAATATATAGCAAAATATATAGTAGAATATAAAATCAGTGGAATAGAAGATATGAAATTTGTGGGCTAGGGAAATACAAAAATTGTAAAATGGAGAAATTTTAAAATTAAAAAGAATTATTTATATATGCACATACAAATCGAATTTAATCTAAAAAGGTGCCATTGAATTCAATATGGAAAGGACGTATATAAATCATTTTTTAAAATATAAACAAAATACAAATTATATATTATAAATAATTGCTGATGAAATGAATTGATAGACCATTGTAAAGGAGATTTTGTAGAAATCTATGAAAATTGAGCATAAGCATTACAATAGTTAATGGGATGATTTTGATAATCTTTTTTATTAAAAAAAATTTTTATAAAATAATTTAATCTCAGTCCATGATATATATAAAATAATATTTTGAAAATTTAATAATTTACACCATTTTTAAGAACATTTTTTTTATATATATAATTTTTTTCATGCTTTAAAAAGTTTTTTATATTATTTAATATTTTAATATTTATTTTTTGAATTTTTTTTGATGTTTTTCAACAAAATTTAACAATAAACATCTCATATTTTAGAAGAAACTTATGTTAACAAAAAACATTTTAATAAAATTTTTAATGCATTTTTAAATGTTTATGTAATTATTCAAACAAAAAATGTGACCAGATTAAACAGATGCAACATTAACAAAAAAATTTTTAAATTTTTATTCTTTTAGTTTAAAAAGTGATAAAATTTTAAAAACAAAAAAATTTCAAATCTGAATTTTTAAAAAAAAAAAAAAAAGGTTTTTGAATTTTTTTTTTTTTCTAGATAAAACAATAACTATATAACCCATGTTATTATCCATACCATTTAAATTCTGATATCAGCAAAAATTTGTAGATATCATTAATGAAAAGGAATTAAATAATCAAATAAGGGAATGTAAATTCAGAAAAAATTGAAAAATTTGACTCACAAATCGAGAAAATATTATAATGTGACAATTAAGTATATCCAACATGAAAATAAAAAAAAATTTTTTTTATTCTTGCTTTTTTCAATATAAAAAAAGATATAAAAATATTCATTTAAATAAAATAAAAGCAATAGTAAACAATGTTTTAAGATATCTTCTTTTTGGAAGGGATGATAAGGATGTAAAACATTTTTTTTTAAATTAAATAAAATATCTAAAAACATTAATAATAAAAAAGCATAAAATGAATTTATCTCCATTAAATATCAAGAATTAATGTTTTAAATTCTCTATAATTTATTTTTTTACATTATTTTAAAAATTTTATTCACAGCTTTTAATTACATTACATTAAAAACAAAATATTAATTCAAAGGTAATTAAAGATTTGAAAACAAACATCTAAAATGAGATTTAAAAAAGGATAATAAAAAAAAAAAAAAAATTTTTACATACAATTTTTTTTATTTCAAAAATAAAATGATTAACTAATTTAAGAATGTTATTAACAAAAAATATTAATTTCTAGGATTAAAATAAAGTTTGGT
Source organism: Acanthosepion pharaonis (assembly GCA_903632075.3). NCBI lineage: Eukaryota > Metazoa > Mollusca > Cephalopoda > Sepiida > Sepiidae > Acanthosepion > Acanthosepion pharaonis. Next base: position 148,127 of record CAHIKZ030002513.1, read on the forward strand.
TGCCTGAATATGTATATATTTTTTAATAAAAATTAAAATTGAATGCAAGATATATATATATATATATATATGTATATGTAATGTGTGAAAAATGTGTTTGTAATTGTGTGTGAAATTGTTGAAATATAAAAATATAAATAAATAATTTTATATATATACATATATCAAAATAAATAAATATATCAATATATCATATATCAAACCAAAATATCAAAAATATATATATATAAATATATATAAAGATATAGTTGTGTAAATGTGTGTTATGTGTGTGTCAACATATGTGTGTGTACAAATAAAGAAAAATCAAATAGATTAAAATCCATTTCTTAGAATTTTTTTTCTTTTTAAAAGTAAAAAAGAACAAAAAAGAGCAAAATATTGCAATAATAATTATTATAAAAAAAAATATATAATATACATATATGGACTTTTAATATTCGTATTCGATGTGGTTATGAGGTCAATTTTCTTTTCATTCCTGGGAACCGACAAACACAAATGAACTGATTATTTATGATTTTAGTTCAAGGTGAAACATTTAATTTTGAAGTAGCCGAATACAGAGACCTAATTTTATTTTTTTTCTATTTTTCTAAAAAAACCAAATAAAATTAGCAGATTTAATTTATCTTTGTCCATAATGGATAAAAAAGAATTTATTAAGAATTAATATTTTTCCCAAAGGTTATTACATAAAAAGAAAAAAACAAATAATATGACTGGATTTATAATAAATATTAGGATTCCCAAAAAGCTGCTATCCAAATCTAGAGGACCATTTTCCTCACACACACACACACAAACTTTAGATTACACTTATTATAAATATATATTTTATATATATATATATGCATATATATATATATATATATATATAACCCGGATATAAGAGAGTTGTCTGGGACCGGAGAAAAGTCTCTTATATCCGGGTTTCTCTTATATCCGGGTTTGGTCTATTTTATATACATTAACACAGGCTCTAATTTGGGATTTAGAAAATCTCTCTTATATCCGGGTTTCTCATATATCCGGGTTTCTTATAAAAAGCAAGGCATTATATATATATATATATATATATATATATATATATATAAAACAAAAAAAATTTTTAGAAATGAATGTTTTAGAAGAAAAATAGAAAATAGTTTTCATATTTATTTTGAAAATTAATAAGAATAATGATTTTGACGAGTTATACGGCTTTTCTCTCAGTAGCATTGTCATAGATTGAGTCCATGAAGAAATATTTAATCTTTTGTTTAATTCTTGTTTTCGTGGATGCGTTGAACATATACCCCCGCCGCCAACGCCGTAGATGAGTTGGCACTAACTTCATTATAGGAAGATTATTATCTGAAAAGTCCATGAGTCATTACTACCTATCTGCAAGCTGTTCGCAGTAATATTTCTTTCCATGTTCGTTTTATCACTAAATTTGGCTCGATGCATTCTCCAACTTTCGCTGTTGTTTGACTGTCTTAAATGAGTCATTGTCGCTAATCCATGAGGTGGATTAACATTCTTTTCCTTGTTGACGGGTATCGTGAAACATCGGCCGAAACGGAATAAGATTAACTAAACATCTGGGCGTGGTAAACCATAATGAGTGATAACATCTTAAAACCTTTTCATCGTTAAGGCTTTTAGTCGTGTTTTTCGCTTGTCGTGTACCTTGTCGATTTTGTCGATCTAGTCGAACTTGTCCCATCCTTGTTTACAAACGCTAGATTAACCGCAACGAGACATTTTTCTTGTAATCAGGGAATAGAAAAAATCTCCATTGCACTGCTCGGCGAAGGGCAATGATTAGCGAGGTTCACCGTCTTTTGTCTCGTTTTTTTGTTTGTTTGTTTGTTGTTTTTTTTTTGTTTTTTGTTTTTTTTTGTTTTTACAATGATGTTCCTCCGAGAGCCGCTCGTGGTGGAGGCTTACAGAGTAAGGGGCACAATTTATGCGCGCTGTGTGGGGAAGATAACGGTTGACCCTAGACTTGAACAGGTTAAGATTTTAACGATCGAGAAAGCAGCCTCTTGGGAGATGGTTACACAAAGCAGCTGGTTGAATATGACTACTACGTCGGGAGTTCGATCCTCACCGGGTGTTCCATACGGCATTTCGACATTAAATAACAGAAAAATAGCTGACATGTCATAAAAATAACCATCAACAAACCTAATTTAACTGAAGTACCTCAGCACGGGGTAATGCTTAATGAGACTTGTTTGGTTGACCATTACTGCTGAGTAGTGAGTTCGATTCTCACCAGGTGCCCCATACAAAGAATTAGACATTAAATAACACAACGAATGTTGATATTTTGTAGAATCAACTAACTTAACCTAACCTAACCTAAATTCCTGATGTGTAGGAATGGTTAGTGAGGATCGGCTGGTTGGACTTAACAACTGTATAGCGTGTGCGATTATCACCGGTTGTTACATGCCTAATTTTGATATTAATAACCCAAGTGTTGACATCGTAAAATTAACAAAACAACGGAAGTCACATTTTCAAAACTGTGGCGTGTTTGTGTGATTTCTATATGAAATAAATATCAACGCCGCGAATGTTAGTGAAATGAATTTGTAAAGTACCGAGAAAACTATCATTGAAAAAGACGCAAAGAGAAGTGGGTCCGTTTAGTGTGACGGCAAAGGAATAGGTGAAAAATTAATGTTTATAATTTTGAGAAGAGTTCTTCTGTGAGTTTGGGCCCAAAACAGGATGTTTGGTAAACAAGAAATTTCTCTGTTATACCCGAGGAAGACAACATAAATAATAAACACCGTTGTTTACATTGTTTATTTACACTATTTACTTATATTGTTTATTGGAATGGTTGGCAAAACTTCGGCTAATTCCCAATCGATTTGAACTTTTTAAAATGGTAAATAATAAGGATTTCCTTATAGTTGGTTAATATATTTTAATAATTTAGTAAATGTTTCAATTTTTGTCAAATTGGAACTTCGTGTCGAAAAAAAAACCAAAAAAAACCGCAGTCTCCAAATGACTGTTTTTTCCTTGACAATGTCATTATTTAAACTTTAAAAACAACGATTAGAATTGTAATAAAACCTAAACATATGATGAAAGTAAATTTATAAATTATTTTTTGCTCTTGAAAATTTACAACAAAAATAATAAACACTATTTGTTTATTAGATTTTATTTACAAGAATAATTTTATAACTACAACATTCTAAATTATAGAATTAAAACTAATGCAATGCAATATTTATCATTTACCAATTTATAAAGAAAGAAATATGAAAACTTTTTTATTTATAAATGTATAAACATTTACTAAATTATTAAAATATTTGAATCAACTATAAGTAGGTATCTTCATGAAATCGTTAAAAAAGAGTTTGTTTTTTTTCTTTTTTCTTTAAACTTCATTTTTTTTCTTCTTTTTTTTTTGCGAAGAAAGATAGTAATTTCGCTGACTCGAAACCAAAAGAAAAAAAAGATTTTTGACTAAAATTTCGGACGTGCTAAGAAAGATTAAAAATTTTCAAAAAATAATCAAAAATCATTTTGGTCTTTCCTCTTGGGAGTTGGTGACACAAAGCAGCTGGTTGAATATGACTACTACGTCGGGAGTTCGATCCTCACCGGGTGTTCCATACAGCATTTCGACATTAAATAACAGAAAAATAGCTGTCATAAAAATAGCCATCTTAATTTAGCTGAAGTACCTCAGCACGGGGTAATGGTTAACGAGATTTGTTTGGTTGACCATTGCTGCTGAGTAGTGAGTTCGATTTAGACGATAAAATTTCGTTGTCATCAAGTTTAAGACCGTTTTTATTAAGCTATGCACTTTTTAGCGATTTCATGAAGTTACCTTACTATAAGCAAAATGTTATTATTTGTCATTTTATAAAATTCGAATCGATTGGCGATTAACTGATGTTAACTTGGGCTTTGGCCCAGTGTTTTTGAAAGTTTCAAGCATAAACTTTTGCCTACGCCAGGTATGTATGGTTGAAGTCTGTGGCAAGTGGGTAAATCAGTTGAACTTGTATCACTAAACCATTTTTATCATCTAAAAATATTTTCTTGCTTTAAATAATATGCAATGGGTGGACAAGCCGTAGAAAATGAATCTTTCAATCCATAAAAACAACTTTTATTTCCACTCAAATGTTAACCCAGAACACTTCCCTGTTAAGTAAGGGGCGACAACCTGTAAAAAAAAAGTTTAAATTCCTGTGATTTCCGTTTTAAAATTGTTATTGTATTGTTGGATTATCATAAATACATCCAAAATATATTTAAAAAAATTGAATTTAATACACCCTTGTGCAAATTAATTAAAACAAAATGAATAATTCCGTCATTGATTTTTTTCTTCCATTTTTTTCCCACTGAAACAAGACCCGGTGCACATGTTAGCACTTCGTATGTCCATTCCACGATGTCGTTCCTTGCAGATTGATCATGGATTCTCGACTTGATTTAAGTCAGTACACCTTCCTGGTCAGTCTATAGTACTTCGATTTGCTCACTGGTAAGGCTTACAAGTGTGTTTGTGCAGCGTTACAAATTTTCGTACGATTTCTTGGAATAACGCCCACCGCAGACAATGACAAATTAATAGGACAATTAATCGACTGTCAATAACAATATAAATATATGCGATGAAAATGACATAAAAATCACGGATGACGCAAACAAATTTTTACCCAGAAAATAGATTCATATTACTGCACACCACTGCAAAATGACCTAATCCGATGAAAAAATAAAAATCGATTACAAAAATTCATATTCCAGTGGGTCTAAAACTGACCGTAAGTTGAAAGAAAGGAAACTAAAACGGTTGTTTCAGTTTATTGCACAAAGGTGTAAACGGGTGGAGAGAAAACATTGTTATAAACATCAAATAAAATAACTTTTTGTTTTTATAAAATTAAGCAAACCGCGGTAAAAATAGATTTTTTTTGTTCTACTGCCTTTTATAAATAGACGAAACAGAGACGAAATGCGATTTAGATAAAACACAAAATAAAGATGTTGTTTTATGAGTTAGGAACTATGAGATGATTAGTAATCACTATAATAGCCAAAACCTGACCGGACTAAATGAATAATGAATGAGTATTAGTGATCCCCCCGCCCAACCACTACCTACCCCCACCAAAAAAAAAGACGGAAAGGTGTTCGTTTTTTATTCTTTAGTATCCGTTTGGTTCAGTGTTTCTCAACCTTTTTAAGCAGAGGCTCTGACCAAACGAAAATATGGCACACTTAGCAACAATTTTAAATGGTATACAGTATAATCCGGATATAAGAGAAACCCGGATATAAGAGATTTTTTCTGGTCCCAAATTAGAGCCTGTGTTAAATATATATAATCGACCAAACCCGGATATAAGAGACTTTTCTCCGGATCCCGACAACTCTCTTATATCCGGGAGTTACACTGTAGTTGAATAGACGCATTGATTAATAAAGGACTGTATTTAAATTTTTTTAAATCTATGGTTTTATTTCATAACATGTGGGATCAAATGTTTAATACTTATTCATTTATTCAAATACGAACGAACAAACCATTAAAATTTCCGCACGCACGCACGAAGGAATCAACACACACATATACATATATATATATATATATATATATATATATATATATATATATATAGTGTAACTGGATATAAGAGACCAGGTTTAAGAGAAACCCGGATATAAGAGATTTTTCTGGTCCCAAATAAGAGCCTGTTTTAATGTATATAAAAAATTATATAAGAGACTTCTTCTCCGGTCCTGACAACTCTCTTATATCCAGGTTAAACAGATATATATATATATATATATATATATATATATATATATATATATATATATATATATATATATATATATATATATATATATATATATATGGAAAAATTTTAATGGTACACTTAAGTGGATATAAATTAGTGCGGCTAAAAATCTCCGTTAAAGACGATAATTTTTTGGTTAACACTCGAAGAGCCAACTGTGGTTTATACTGCAATTATAAGAAAGCAAATTTAGTTACAGTATCGGGGAGCGGGAGAATTTATGAGCAACAGTCTGAAGTAGTGTTTCTTTAACTTTGAAAAGCAGAGGTTTCGGATCAAACGAAAATATGGAACACTTAGCACCAATTTAAAATGGTATAGTTAAATAGACGCATTGAAATAAAGTGAGTGTATTTCTTTTTTTTAAATCTATGGTTTTAAGATATAACATCTGGGATCAAATGACAAATAACACTATACATTATAATAATTATCACATCAAACACACATACACACACACACACACATACATATATATATATATATATATATATACAGACATTAATGTAATTTAAGAGATTGGATATAAAGAAAACCCGGATATAAGAGAGATTTTCTCTGGTTCCAAATTAGAGAATTGTTAATATATATAAAATAGACCAAACACGGATATAAGAGAAAAATTGATATAAGAGACTTTTTCTCCAGTCCCGACAACTCTCTTATATCCGTGTTACACTATATATATATATATATATATATATAAAAGTGAACATAGAAGTCAACACTTAGAGGCGACAGTCTGTTTCATGCTATATGCAATCGTCAGGCCACATATGCTGTTATTTTTCTCGGCTATTTATATATATACGGGTTAGTGGTGCATTGTGGGTATTCTATTATGGCGGCGGTTTTTTTACCGGAAGTCGCTTTGTTTATTTATTTGGGTCAAATTATATTATTTTCGTTTTTTTTTTTTTTTTCTTATTTTATTTATTTTTTATTTATTAACGTAGTAAAAATTTGTTTATATCACTTATTTAACAGTTTTGTTTTGGTTTGAGAATTTAATTAAAGCTATTTGTTCAATTTTGGGGTTGGTTGTTGTAGTTCATTCTAACTATTATTTTTTTTTGGCGGAAACAGTTTTTAATTTGGGATTGGTTTGTCTATTTATTTACTTGGATGAATTTAGGTCAATTTATTTGTATATTTTTCTTTTCGGTTTTTAATTTAATTTTATTTATTTATTTATTTTTATTTATTTTTTTTTTATTTTTTTTTTTTTATTAGTGTATTTATTATTTTTTTTTTTTTTTTTTCCGTTTTTCATTTTTTAGGTTACGTAGTAAAAATTTATTTTCATGCCTGCATTTTGAGATGAGCTCGGATCTTTTATTTAATAATTTATTTTGGTCGGGGAAAGTAATGATAGCTATTTTTTTCCTCCAAGCAAAGTTTAAAAGTTTTTGATTGGTTGTTGTAGGCTGATGACTTTTCCTTATCTTCAAGATATTTTTTGGTGTGATGTGCGTTTTGTTTTTTATTTCCCAGATATACTTAGAAAGCATAGTACTGTTCGCATATTTACTATTTTGAAAACGATGTTTTGTGTGTATAATTTCTTTGCTTCCAGGGTCCTTCAGTTACTCCTATATACTTTTTTTCTTCATTATCTGGTGATTTTATCGTGGCTTGGTATATTACGTTGTTTTGTAAACAATTTCCGTTTAAGGGACATTCGTTCTTTATTCTGCAGTTGCACGTGGGTTTAATTTGTTCGTGTGGTTTGTTGATAATTTTCCTATTGTGCTTTTTTTATTATTTGTGCCATGTTCTCGGTGCAGCTGTAGCTGATTTTTACTGTGTTTTTTGTTGAATATCTTGTGTAAGGTGCTTGATTCTGGGAAGTGTTTGTGTAAGAGTTTGAAGAATATTTTCCTACGTTTGTTTTTACGTTCTTGCTGTACAGTGGGTTGAACCATATGATATTTCTTCTCCTGTTGGTATTTTTTGTTTATTCTGTGGTGTAATAATTTAAATATCTTTTAGGGCTGTTTCATAGTCTTTCTTAGCTTTGGATTCATTGGAGGAAATTGTCGGAGAGCCTGCGGTTAATCGATTTTGGTATCTGTTTGATTATAGAATGCGGATGGTTGGAAGATGTGTGTATGTAGAGTGGTTTATCGTTAGGTTTTCTGTATGGTTTATATGTGCCTTCTCTTAGGTTGAAGGTAACATCTAGGAAATCTACTTCGTTTAGGTTAGTTTTTTATATCTATGTCGAATCCGTTATTTTTTTAAAAATTTTTATTATTGCTTTTCTAGTTTTGTCTGTGTTTTGTTTGTTACAGTTTCTTAAGATTATGAGACCGTCGTCCCTGTAGAGTCCTGTGTCATTTTTATCTATTATTTTGCTCAGTTCGTGTAGTAAATAAATACCTATGATTTCGCATGCCTCTTCACCGTCAAAGCTTCCCATTGTAGTGTCAAATATCCCATCTTTCTTTTATCCATGCTTCTTCATTGTGGAATAATAATGATTTACGGGAGTGCTTAATGATGTTGATTTCGCTTGGTTTTATTATTATTTGTTCCTGAGCTAAGTTGATGGCCTTATCTAGCATACGTTCTGTTATGGATGGGTAAAATTCTTTTATGTCTAATTGTAGGAATTGGCAATTTTGTTTTGTTATTTATGTTGTGGAACCAGTCAATAGTTGTTTTTGTATTTTTCCACTGGTTTACTCCTAATTTCTTCCTAAGTTCAGAATTAATTCTTTTCTATATTGTTTTACTTATTTTACCTAGTTCGCTCGTTTTTGGATGGGTTTATGAGTCTGCATGCAGGATTAGTTTTGAAATTTTCTTTATGGTCTTTTAGTGTGATAAAGGCTCGTGCCTTGCTAATACAATTTATTCGGTCATCTAGGTCTAATTTTTGGGCGATTGTTTTAGCTTCCTTATTGATATCGTGTTCTGTTGTTTGGGGTGCCTTTTTGTATGTTTTGGTTATGTTGTTCTTGAGTAATTTATTGTGTGTAGGAGGGTTTAGTTTGTATAAATTTTTTCGTTTTGTCAGCAGCGATAAATACATTTGCTGAATTGTTTATTTTAGTTAATATCTGCTTTTTTTTTTTTGGAATGCATCTTTTTTTTTATGGAATTTTATGTTTCTAACTAGGTCAGTTAAGTCTTTCTCGAAATCGTCTAATTTCTTTTTTGTTGTGGGGGGCATTTTTTTTTGTTTTGAAGCCGTATTTTTCCTTCTTAGGTGTGTTGTTATTGTGAAGGTCCTGATTTAAAAAGTGGACTTTCCATCTCATTCTAAAAGGAAACAAAATAAATAAATTAATTTTAGAAAAATAAATAATATATGTATATGACGATTGCATATAGCATGAAACAGACTGTCGCCTCTAAGTGTTGACTTCTATGTTCACTTTTATATTTACACACTTTCTATCTCTGATATTGAGCACTTTATCCCATAAATATAGCACATATTAAGACTATTTTTAATATATATATATATATATATATATATATATATATATATATATATATATATATATATATATATGAGAGCTTATGAAAAAAGAAAGGAGAGAGAATATTTTGCGTGTAAAAACAGTCTGAACAAAAAAGTGTTTCTCAACCTTTTTAAGCAATGGCACACCAAAGAACAAATGACAATATCAATTTAAATTCAAAAGGCATAGATTTAAATGTTATGAAATAAAACCATAGATTTAAAAAACACACACCCAAATATAAACTTACTTTATTTCAATGTTTCTATTCAACTATTTGTGCAATTTATTTAGTGTGAAACCTGTTTCCGTGATTTCTTCAATATTTTTCGTCGAAAACAAATAAGTAGACCCCATTTCTTCTTCAGTTGATCAAAATATCATTCTTTTATTTTTATGTTGTTTAGGGTTCAGAAGCCATAATATAATATAAATAAGAATTAAAAAAATAAAACTAATTAATTTTTTTTAAAATATAGGATATTCCTTTTGTATTGAAATAAAAATGTATCAATGGCTAACGTCAGAAAATTTTTATTTTGGGTCTTCGATAAGTAGAAATGGTGACCAATTCTTCTTCTTCACATAACGGAAGTCCAATATTAAAGGAACATTTATGAAGGGAATTGAATCAATCGAACTTTTCTGTGAGAATATTTATGACATTTTATTTTGATAAAGTTCTTGAATAATGTTTCAGTTAGTTAACCATTGTATTTTTTTTTAAATATTTTTTAACGCAAAAAAAGGAGGATATATATTTTATTTCAATGTTTTTATTCAGGTTATTTGTGCAGCTTACCACTTAACCTAATTGGTGTTTTTCACGATTTCTTCAATATTATTTGAAAAAGAATTTTATACATCAGGTCAAAAACATTTTTCTTCATTTCAGTTAAGTGTGTGGTTTTCTCGTTTTTTTTTGTTTTTGTTTTTTTATTTATTTATATTTTAAATATTTACCACTACAATAAATTTTCATAAAAAAATATATATAGCAATTTATGATTTCTTTAAAATAAAAAAAAAAAATGGTGTAAATTATTAAAAGTTGTCTTAACAGATCAATTACGAGTGAAAAATGAGTTCGATCCTCACTGGGTGATCCATAAAATCAGCCTTGAGGAATGACATCTAAATATAAAATTAAAATCAGTTTTATATTTAATATTAAATTATTTCATGCACTTAACAATAACTGGTTCTTTTAACAAAATACAAAAGATATCGTAGTTGAATTCAACTCAGAAAACGAATAGAAGAACACTATCATTGACAAAATGCAAACATTTTTAAATCCCTTTTAAAAATGGTTTTAAACCAATAATGTTAAATTTTTTGGAAAATAAAATAGTTTGAGATGGTGCCTTTGAGCACACAATGAAAAGGGACACAGTGTTAAAACCCTGTTGGCCACTATATTTTATTTCTAATAAACTTAAATTATGAAATAAAATAATTTTCAAGTGTCTTTTATGTTACAAGTGTGGATTTATGCAAAATTTATGTGTGGAGTTTTTTTTTTTTTTTTTTATTATTTTTTTATTTTGCAAATATTTTATTTGTTTTTTTTTTATTTTGCATATTTTTTATTTGTTTGTTTTTCATTTTTACATATTTTTTAAAAAAAATTTTTTTTATTTTGCATAGCTTTATTTGTTTTATTAAGAAATTTTTAAATAGTACAATTTTTGTTTTTTTATTTTGAATAACTTTATTTGTTTGTTTTTTATTTTGCATATGTTTATTTGTTTTTTTATTTTGCATAACTTTATTTGTTTTTTTTTATTTGAATAGCTTTATTTGTTTTTTATTTTGAATAGCTTTATTTGTTTTTTATTTTGAATAGCTTTATTTATTTATTTTTTTATTTTGCATATGTTTATTTATTTTTTTATTTTGAATAGCTTTATTTTTTAATATTGCATGGCTTTATTTGTTTTTTTGTATTTTGCATAGTTTTATTTGCTTGTTTTTTTTATTTTGCATTTTTTATTTTTTGTTTTTATGAAATAGCTTTATTTGTTTTTTTTTATTTTATATATTTTATTTGTTTTTTTTTTATTTTAATATTTTATTTTGTTTTTTTATTGCATACACTTTTTTTTTTTATTTTGCATATGTTTATTTGTTTTTTTTTATTTTGCAGAACGTTGAAAATTTGTGTGTGAGTGCATTTATGCGCAGAACTTTTTGTTTCCGAAATAAAATTTATTTCATTAAAATGTTGTTTTTTTTTGTTTTTTGGGTTTTTTTGTGTGATTTTTTTTTTTTTTTTGTTTTTTAACAAGCAGTTTTAAGTTTATCTGGAGAAATATCACTGTTTATTTCTTCCGGAAATTGTAAAATGAGTTTTTATTAAAGTAAACAGCTTGGTGAGAGACATCAAAATATCATCAATCAAAAGAAGACATGAATAGAAAAATGGTTCAAAACTACTTGTGTCGTTTAGTGTGACGGCAAAAGAATAGAAGAAAGAGTAATGTTCATAATTTTGAGAAGAGTTATGATTCTGTGAGTTTGGGCCCAAAACAATATGTTTAGTAAACAAGAAATCTCTCTGTTATACCTGAGGAAGACAACATAAATAATAAACACCGTTTAGTTATTAGTTTGTTTACATTGTTTATTTACATTATTTACTTATATTGTTTATTGGAATGGTTGGCAAAACTTCGGCTAATTCCCAATCAATTTGAACTTTTTAAAATGGTAAATAATAACGATTGCTTCATAGTTGGTTATCATATTTTAATAATTTAGTAAATGTTTCAATTTTTGTTAAACTTGGAACTTCGTGTCGAAAAAAAACGCAATCTCCAAATGACAGGTTTTTCCCTTGACAACGTCACTATTTTAACTACCATCGCTCTTCGCCAATGTTTATTGTTTAAAAAAAAACAACGATCAGAATTGTAAAAAAAAAATCTAAAAATATTATGAAAATGAACTTATAAATTCTTTTTTTGTTCTTGAGAATTTCCAAAATGGTAAATAATTAGAATTTTCTCATAGCTGGTTAAAATATTTTCACAGATTGTGAATCTCTTCTTAGCCGAGCGGGTAAAAAACAGTTTCTCCTGAAAAGTGGGGAGTACATGCGAATCCAGTGGGCGGTAACACTTTCTTTGATAAGTTTTCTCAAGTGTTCAGTCCTGTAGTTTGGTTTGTTTTGTTTTACGGCATATCAACATCTCAATGGGTTATTTAATGCCGACAAGATATTTATTGCTGGTAATATTTTTATAATTTAACATAATATTATTTTTGGTTTTAAGTCAAGTATGGCGACTTTCTTAAGGATGTTCATCTTTACATCAAGAAACTGATTCGATCCTTTAGTTACTTGGTTTGGTTTGTTTTACGGCATATCAACATCTCAATGGGTTATTTAATGCCGACAAGATTTTTATTGCTGGTAATATTTTTATAATTTAACATAATATTATTTTTGTTTTTAAGTCAAGTACGGCGCCTTGTTGTTTGGTTTGGTTTGTTTTACGGCATATCAACATCTCAATGGGTTATTTAATGCCGACACCTTTTTTATACTGGTAATATTTTGTTTTGTCAAAAATCTATTTTTGGTAATTTTTTTTTTTTCACAAAAATTATCAGCTGGTAATATTATTTTCAAAAACGTATTGCTGGTAATTTTTTTTTTTTTCAAAAACGTATTGCTGTTAATATTTTTTTTCAAAAATATATTGCTGGTAATAGTATTTTTCTTCAAAAATTTATTTCTGGTAATAATTTTTTACAAAGTATTTCCGGTACCTATTTTTACTCTTTTATAATGATTTTTACCTTTTATTTCTAGAAATATTTTTTTACAAAGTATTTCTGGTATTAAAACCTATTTTTATACTTTTGTGATACTTTTTACCTCAGTTTCGGGGTTATCTATTTGCCCATAGCTGGGACCCTAACAGGTGCTACCACCCCGGGTCGGGGTGGACCTGGGAACACTAGCAATTAATAGGTGGTTCCACGCTTCCTAAAACCTCCTGGTCAGAGGACTTGCTGTTGTACGTAGTTTATCGTCTTATCCTGGACGCGGATGTAGTTTATAGTCATACCCAGGACGGCTTCAGTCCTGTAGATAAAATATATACAGTGTAACCTGGATATAAGAGAGTTGTCGGGACCGGAGAAGAAGTCTCTTATATCCTGGTTTCTCTTATATCCGGGTCTCTTATATCCGGATTACACTGTACTGTTTTGGGTAAAAACGAAGCGTCTACTCAAACACGGGTGACCACTAAAAAAAAAGTTTGAAGTAATAAGAATATGTCGGATTAAAAACTAAAATCCGTTAATTCTTTAGAGATTGCTTTGTTTACGTTTCGCGTACAAAAAAACATCTGGACTAGTAAATTATACTTTTTAGAACCTTGCTTATAGGTAAAAGGCCTTCGTTTTTTTTTTTTTAAAGCAATGATTCCCAACCTGGGGCGCAAGTCCCACCAGTGGGGCATGGTAATATTTTGGTGGGGCATGCGTAGGATGTGCACCCTTCGGCTTACTATACCAACAGAATAAGGGGGCAATTTGAGAAGGAGTTATTAACAGTGAATTTGTTTTCTAGCGAGTCTGAGTGGCAGTGTTAATATTAATGCGTGTTAATACATACGATGTCTATACAGTATGCATACATAAAAATATTTTGTGTCTATGTACGTACATGTGTAATTGGCATACATGTAAGAATTAAATATTATAGAGTATACCAGAATTTTAGAAATACCAAAGTGGGAGGGGGCAAAATCGGTTGGAAACCACTGGTTTAAAGTATGCCAAATCAAACAGAGAGGGGACTTAGGTGTCAAATCCTGACGGAGGTCACATATTCTTTAACCCTAGAACACTAACCATGTGTATATAGTACCCAGCGCAATTTTTTCTATTTTTAATTACAATTTTCAGTACCTGATTTCCTTACTTAAATATTATGTTTTTCAGTTCCTATTAATGTTAACTCAAAGTACAAAGTTTGAAGTGCCTGCATGTAAAATATTTCAAATAAAGATTCATATTTAATATATATAATATTATAAATTAATTGATTTAAAATATTTTTTTTTTTTAAATTAAAGACATTAGCGAATTTTGGAGTTACTCCAAAATTCGCTTGAGGATGAAATGGAACTAATGTCTTTAATTTAATCACAAAATTAAATTCGGGCTTTTAGCTTCCATTTTTGAAACATGGTTAGAACTGTGTAGCGAAAAAAAACATATTTTAAGTCAATTAATTTATAATATTAATGCTCTGTAAATTTACATTGAGCACTATTTTCTATAATATCTATAAGAACACCAGATTATATATCTTACTGTTCTTTCTTTTTATTTATATACATATATTTATATATATATATATATATATATATATATATATATATTTGATATTTTCAAAATCGGGTATGATATACCCATGTTTAGTAGTGGTGTAACTTTAATTGATGGTTAGTGTTCTAGGGTTAATAAGTTTTCTCGAGTGCGCAGTCCGGTAGACGACCTCTTTTACATTTGTTTCTCGTTCTTCGTTCATAAAATAGTTTTCAATTCCATCGTGTAAGTAATGCTTTGGGTTTATTCATTGATTGTTATTCCCGCTTGCATGACTTATTTCTCTTCATTTTTTTGTCTGAATTTCTGGGATGAGCAGTTATCATTATTTATACTATTTACAGTCGGACTATTGTCTACATCTTTGTTGTTGTCACAATGTTTCGGTCGTTGTGCACTCTGGTCTTCATCAGGTGTCTATCGATACAGGGAATGCTGAACTGAACCCTTTATTAAATCGATGTGGGTAGACTGTTTTCGTTCCACTACGCATGTCTAGGGATATCTCGTCTACTTCTTATTTTTAGTATTGCTCTACCGTTTCCACAGAGTCCAAGTACACATGCACTGAACTCACAATTAATATGCTCCCAGATTCACCAACCACTGATTCAACCCTCCAGGCTATTCTGTGATAAACTTGGAGCCTTTCTGTCGTTTTCTTTTCCAACCTCCACCCTGGGTATAAAGATAAACTACATCCGCGTCCAGGGTAAGACGATAAACTACGTCCAACAGCAAGGCCTCTGATCAGGAGGTTTTGTGGAGCGTGGAACCACCTCTTAATTGCTGGTATTCCCAGATCTGCCCTGAGTCGGGGTGGTAGCACCTGTTAGGGTCCCAGCTATGGGCAAATAGATGACCCCAAAACTGAGATAAAAAGTATTATAAAAGTGTAAAAATAGATTTTAATACCAGAAATACTTTGTAAAAGTGTAAAAAGAATTATTACCAGCTATACATTTTTGAAAAAAAAAAGATATTAACAGCAATACATTTTTGAAGAAAAAATATTACCAGAAATAAACATTCTGTCGGCATTAAATTGAGATTGATATGCCGCAAAACAAACCAAACCAAACCAAACCAAACCAATATTCTAACCTACTTCCCAACTCCGACTACAATCTTAGGAAGTGGGAAGTACAGTAATATCAGTCGTAGAATGAACACGTAGCCTTGTTTTAAAACAGGCATAGGCAACCTTTTCCGACTAGTGGGCCGCATTAGATATGGCTCATCATAAGGCAGGCGGCACTACTAAAAAGATTCAAGGTAATTTTTCGTTGATGTTGTCTCAGCCATTTTCATTACAGAAGACCATATGCGTACGCATCGGCCATAGAAATGGTGAAAGGTTGATTGTTTTTGGAGAAAAGATTTCTCAATAATTAAAAAAATGAAGCCCCGCTATAATTTTATCACGGATTTCAGTGGTTAAAAACATACACTGTTTCATGTGATTTGCTTCTTATTTATTGATTTGAAAATACAAAAAATAATTTTTAAATTAAAAAATATATTTCTTCGCTAGAGAAAAAAATAAATTTCTTCTCCAGAAAATATATTTCTTCTCTAGATAAAAAAAAATATTATGAACGTCCTGTTTCTGAAGCAAATGATATTTACACGCATGGTCTTCCCTAGTGGAAATCACCAATCATTTAAAATGATGAAAACGTTACTATCAACGAAAAGTTACAAAATTCAAGAAACATTGTGCTTAATCATTGTTTATGTATGTGGTTATGCATGAGAACATGTGAGTGAACAAGTGAGGACGAAACGAAATAAACAATATTTTAATAAACCTTATTTTCAAAATGGAATTCAGCGTGCCATTCAGACTGTTTTAAACGATCCAACGGCGTTTAATAGCGAACAGTTAAAAGGGTTAATTTCCACAAGTACATTTTTTTTTCAACAACATTGTTATACCATGAAAATTATTCATGTGTGATAACCGGATATATTTGCGCTTGCGTAAAAATTTATTTAGTTGTAAACAAAATAAAATAAACTCGTTATACGACAATTTTTAGTGAAAGAAAAAAAAAACACCTCGATTTTAAAAAGCTATCAAAAATCAACCAATTACAGTGTAACCCGGATATAAGAGAGTTGTCGGGACCGGAGAATAAGTCTCTTATATCCGGGTTTCTCTTATATCCGGGTTTGGTCTATTTTATATACATTAAAACAGGCT
>CAHIKZ030002513.1:167500-237354 GCA_903632075.3 Acanthosepion pharaonis
AATGGTGAAATCCCTTCGCTAACAAAATTTTAAAGATGCATTAACCTACTAATGCTTGAAGATGGCTGAATGTACAGTCGAAAGTACTTGCGTATTTAAGAAAGACCTTATACAGTTTATAACTTTTAAAAATAAGGATCATAACATTCATCGAGTGGTTATTAGGTTAATGCATCTTTAAAATTTTGTTAGCGAAGGGATTTCGCCATTTTATATCATTAACTTTACTAATCTACTTTTTGTATGAATGATTCATTGCAATATATATCGGCACTTCACCCAAAAGGCGATACCTAAGGTTTAAAATACATTTTGAAAATGAAAAATATTTCTTTAAACTATTTTTAATCACTTCACCCCAAGCAAGGCTATAATGCCACTAAGACGCAATCAGTAATTGGAGTAAAAAGTGAATGAAAAGACTTTAGAAGTAACCAGACACCCAATGCTAAACAAAAAACTTGGGATAAGACCGGGGAGAAGTGTGAACCGAGCGATAGGCGAACCTATCTACTAACACAATTTGATTCTTGTTTGAGAAATTTTTCTTTTATGTTATAAAAATGTTTTAAGTATAAAAATGTAAAAAGTTTATACGAAAAGATGTTAGAAGTAGAGAGTTGGAGTAAAGCCCAATCCAGAACAAGAAACAAAGGATAAACCTCTACTCCTGTTCAAAAGAATGGTGAGGAGTGTGAGCCGGGCGGTTGTTGAGTCTCTACACATATTGAGGAGAAAATAATTAGTAAATAAAATTTCCGATTTCAAATGAAGACGTTAGAAGCATAGAGTTGAAGTAGACTTTAGAAGAAACCGGAAACCTAATCCTGAACAGGAAACAAGGGATAAACCTCTACTCCTATTCAAAGGAGTGGGGAGGAGTGTGAGCCTGGCGATAAGCGCCTATCTAATTCTATTGAAAGAATAATTAGTAAATAAAATTTCCGATTTCAAATGCAGACGTTAGAAGCATAGAGTTGAAGTAGACTTTAGAAGGAACCGGAAACCTAATCCTGAACAAGAAACAAGAGATAAACCTCTACTCCTAATCAAAAGAGTGGGGAAGGTGTGAAACGCATGTTACATTTAATATTTCTAATGAGAAAAATATTTTGCTGAATTTAAATTGATTAGAATTATCTTATCGGGGAATCGTTAAAATTGGTTATATTGACAAATCTGTCAACATAATTGTCTTTATGAAAAATCTCTCAAAAATAAAATATACTTTTCTGAAACTTTATTTGAGGAAAATTAACTAATTTAAAGTTTAATTAAACCGAATTAAAAAAATATTATTTACTTTTAGTTTAAGTTATCGTAAGAAACGTTTTTTTTTACTCCGAGTTAGGTGTTTTATGAGGTGTTGATAAATTTATTGATAACCTGATGTTTTCAAAATTTATGTAATAGCAAATACTTGTAGTAAAGTTACGTGACGAATACAGCGTAAACTCCTTTTTCATATAAATTTTAATTACGCAGTAATCTTGAAATTTTAAACATTCTCATATTTTATTGAATTTTAAGTACTTTGGCTTTATCGTATTATTAAAGACGCTTGTTGAGTAAATATTAGAAAATTATCAATAAATTTTAAATTGACTATAGTTATCGATCTTATTTCCGACAATGCGTGTATGGACGCCCGTATTTGCAAAAAAACGACACAATTATGCACACACAAAAAATTCAAAATTATTTAATATTGGCGTTTTTGATGTGTAGTAATCTTTTCCATTTATGATAAATAAATACAGTTTTAATTTAACAGTAATATCTCTTGGCCGCAAAATTTAAAAAAATTTAAGTTTGTTTTCTAATTAAAATTTTAAAAAAATGAAAACAATTCTTGTTTTATTCATAAAATAATGAGTTGATTAAGACAACCGTGTCCGTCACAAGAGCAATTAAAAGATATTTATTTAGTTTTATTGCATTTTTTATTTTACGATTCAAACCAGATTTTCTGTAACTGAGGGTTCGGTTTACAATTCCACTCCAAAAAAAATGATGATTTAAATTCTCGAAGGACTTGCCCTTAAAAGAAATATAAACTATATTTAAAATATAAAATGATAGACAAAAAGAACATTAAGCGTCACAAAAAAGTAATTTCTTGAAATTTAATAAAATTCAGTAAGTTGCAGTAACAGATTAAAAATGAAATTCGCAAAGATTTTCTATAAAAGAAACATTTCACAAAAATAATTTCATTCATTTCTGAATAAATCCTGAAAGTTTCATTAACCGTTTACCTGTCCTGCTCGCCATGATGAATCCAGTGAGCCGATGGTTTACGATTGCTATAAAGGATCCATCTCTCATTAAAAGTCCCTATTCGATGGATCATGTAATTCTCGCATAACCCTTTGCCTGTCCTGGACATTTTCGCGTTTACTATCCAAACATTCATGCTTGTTTTCAGATTTATAGCTATTTGCAAGGCAACTCAGTTTATTTGCAAAATAGAATGTGCTGATATATCGTTTCACATAAAATGTACCAGAACAAACACCACTTGTGGCTATGTGGGCCGCCTAGTCTAAACGAAATAAGGAAGGCGACGTGGTGAAAAAAAGAGATTATTGCCGAATGCAAACGGAAGCATTTTAAAATTCTTCGGTTCTTATCGGCTTGATTTTTTTAACCCTTTGACGATCCATGATTTTAAAAGAGTCGTAAAACTAAAGACGCTTAAGAAAAGAGCCTACTATTGAGCAGGACGTCTGAGGAAATGCCTAAACTAATATTTTAGGCATCATATATGACCAGAGGATGCTTCACTAATAATGTAGGGAATCAAATGAAAGACATCTATTTTTCTACTTCATTGAAATGATTATAACCTTTGCATGACATTGTGATACACAGAGCGTATTATAAATAACTTACGATTTGTACTTTCTGTGCATCACATGTGATGTACAAGTTTTTATTAAATGAAACACTATATATCATCAGATTCTATTTGCCAAATAAGCTGAGTTTCCTTGCAAATAGTCATAAATCTGTAAACAAGCATGAACGTTTGGATGGTACACACGAAAATGCCCTGGTCAGGCAAAAGGTTAAGATCTGAGAATTACATGATTTTGTAAAGAAATTCGAAATCAATGTCGTTTTCACAAAAAAAAACAAAAAAAAAAACAAAAAATAAAACGCTTAAAAGTCAGAGTTCGATATTTGGAATTACGTTCTGTGAATGATCCATTTCTAGATCGAATAGTGACATATGATGAGAAATGAATTCTTTATGACAACCGTAAACGATCGATACAACTGCTTGATCATGACGAAACATTCAAACACTTTTCGAAATCGAAATTGCGCCAATGGTGACAGTCCAGTGGTTCACCATTAGCGATCTTCATTACAGTTTTCTGGAATCTAACCAGAGCATCATTGCTGAAGTTTACTGCCAGAAACTAGATAAAATGTCCATTCAGTTAAACAAAATACACTGGTTAATCGACAAGGTCTAATTCTGATTCAGGACAATACTCGGCTTATTTGGAAAACAGAATGTGCTAGTATATAAAGTTTCACATAATAAAAACATGTGCATCACATGTGGTGCACAGAGCCTAGCGTGAATAACTTATTATTTTGAACGTTTTTATTATATGAAACACTATATATCATCAGATTCTATTTGACAGATAAGCTGAGTTGCCTTGCAAATATTTATAAATCTGTAAACAAGCATTAATTGTTTGGATAGGTCACACAAAAATGTTCTGGACAGGTAAAGGGTTAATGAATTTTTCGTTAATCCAATGTCCGTTCGGATTCCGGTGTCACATTCTAGGTCTTCTGTAAAACAGTTGGCAAATATTTTCTTTGTTTCTGTCGAAATTTTCTTGTTTAGAAGCATACGGTCTTGCTTTTGGAATTCATTTTTGGCTCTTTCAATGTGCTTCGGCTTTCGGTACCACATTTTCAAACACTTTTCATATATTCAAATTTATGCATTATTATGTTTATTATGGTCAGTCAGATTAACATAAAAACGAATATATTCATAAAATATTATTTATAAAATAATATAAACTTAGGCACATGAAGAGGTTGACGCTGGGTTTGTACAAGCCCGGATGATGTTGGACAAATTTTTTTTTTCATTATGGTGACAGTTCAGTGGTTCACTTTTGGTGATTTTCATTACAGCCTTCTGGAATCTAACCAGAGCATCACTTCTGAAGTTTACTGTCAAAAACTGGATAAAATGTCCATTCAGTTAAGCAAAATACACTGATTAATCGACAAGGTCTAATTCTGATTCAGGACATATACTCAGCTTATTTGGAAAACAGAATGTGCTAAGATATAAGGTTTCACATAATAAAAACCTGTGCATCACATGTATTGCACAGAGCCTAGAGTAAATAACTTATTATTTGAACGTTTTTATTATATGAAACACTATATATCACCAGATTCTATTTGTCAGATAAGCTGAGTTGCCTTACAAATAGTTATAAGTCTGTAAACAAGAATGAATGTTTGGATAGTACACACGAAAATGCACATGGACAGGAAAAGGGTTTTATATTTTAACTGAGAATAATTTTCTAAATTCCCAAGACTGTTTCTTGTTATTTCTTTACATTTATTTGGATAAAAAGTTGTTTTTTGTCTGTCTATATTTCTGAGATGAGCTATTGTAACTATTTAAACTTTGGATGGTACGCACGAAAATACCCTGGACAGACAAAGGGTTAAAATTAAGAATTATATGATTTTGTAAAGACATCGAAATCAATGTGGGTTTCATCGGAATAAGAAACGCTTAAAAGTCAGAGTTCAACATTTGGAATTGCGTTCTGTGAATGATCCACTTCTGTATCGAATAGTGACTTTTAATGAGAGATGGATCCATTATAGAAATCGTAAACGATCGGCTCGGTGGCTTCTTCATGACGAGGGGCTCAAACACTTTCCAAAACCGAAATTGCGTCAAAAGAACCTTATGGTGACTGTCCAGTGGTTCACCATTGGTGTTATTCATTACAGCTTTCTGGAATCTAACCAGAGTATCACTACTAAAATTTTACTGCCAGGAACTGGATGAAGTACTAATTCAGTTAAGCAAAATGCACTGGTTAACCGACGTGGTCTAATTCTACTTCAGGACAATGCTCGGTCACATGCTGACGTAGATGACACTCCAGGATTTCACTGACTTGGGATACGAGACGTTGCCATACCCACCATATTCTCCTGATATCGTGCCCAGTCACTACAACTTTTTCAAGCATTATTTACATTGTTCGGACTATTGTCCTCATCTTTATTGTCATACTAACAACGTTTCGGCCTGTTGTACGCTGCGGCCTTCTTCAGTTAAAATTTGTAGGAATTTCGAGCCAAGTCCTTTTATTTAGTCCACGGAGAGTTGAGTTACCAAGGGGAGTTAATTGAAACTCAAATATCCAAAGGCATGGCACGTTGACTTAGAACAATCTATCCCCCGCGGAAAAAAAAATCACAAATACAGAAGATTACGATGATTCAATTAAGAAACAGGGGGTTACTGGGAGTGAAAGAGAATGAGAAGACCTTAGTGAGGAGAAAGGTCAATAAAAGTACTGGTTTCAGGAAGACAGAAGCTATTATTGTGGTTCATTTATCAGGAAGGTGACGTATTGCTGTTTTCGGCGACGGCTTGACCTAAGCCGTGAGTGAAATTGTGTTGAAGGAATTGTTCGGAGACCGTTGATGGTTGTGTTAACCTGAAGTCACAAGTCATCGTGGTCGAGAGTTTGAGAGTACTGGTCTTGTTCCAACTGTTGACCACTCCAAATTATGCGCGCTGACCTAGAAACTGTAACTAAGATCTGTCAAGCATAAATACAGTGGGGGGGGTCTGTGGGTGTTGGACAAACACAAATATGCCTGAGCAGGTTTCTGCAACAAGGATTGGCTAGCCACTCCAGCAAATGAATGTGCTCAGAAACGAGTAGCCAACCATTATTATTATTATTATTACTATTATTTTTTTCCTTTGATTTCTGGTGTACACATTTCGTTCCGGGTCCGCCCAAGGACCTAAGGTTAGAGAGGCATTATGACATTTTCCACTGACAAAAAAAAAAAATATTTGCCATAGATAAAACCCTTCGTAAGGTGTTGTCTGTACTCGTGAGAACAATTTTTTTGTATTTCTTTAAGGCATAGACTTCCAGGAATCCCTTCAACTAGTCTACTGGAATCTTTTCCAACAAATCCGAGGGATCCATCTACAACGGGGATTGTTGATGTTCCCATTAGTATTATATTGCCGCAGTGTGTAAAACTGATGCAATACCTACGGCTTGACAGCATCCAGTAATGTTGACTGATTCTTCTTTTGGGCTACATGCTACTCTTGATCAGATTCGCATGAATAGAATATGTATTCTTTCTAAGAAATCTGTTTGTAGATCAGGTTTGGTTTATTTTGTTTTACGGCATATCAACACCTCAATGAGTTATCTAATTCTGACGATTTTTAGGATAGGCTTGTTTGAACAGAATATGTATCCTGAGTAAGAAATCAGTTTGTAGATCAGATATGATTTATATTGTTTTACGGTATATCAACTTCAGTGGGTTATTTAATGCCGAGAACATTTTACGATAAATTCGCATGAATAAAATATTTATTCCTTGTAAGGAATAAGATAGCAGATCAGGTTTGGCTTATTTTGTTTTCGGCTTATCAACCACAATGGGTTATTTAATGTCGAGCAAGATTTTTTAGGGTAGTTACGTATGAATAGAATATATATTCTTTGTAAGAAATCAATTTGTAAATCAAATTTGCTTTAATTTGTTTTACGGCATATCAATCTCAATGGGTTATTTAATATCGACAATATTTTTAGGATAGATTCGTATGAATAGAATATGTATTCTTTGGTTTAGATTGGTTTATTTTATTTTGTTTAACGGCATATCAACTTCAATGGCTTATTTAATGCCGAAAAGATTTTTAGGATAGATTAGTATGAATAGAATATGTATTCTTTGGTTTAGATTGGTTTATTTTATTTTGTTTAACGGCATATCGACTTCAATGGCTTATTTAATGCCGACAAGATTTTTAGGATAGGTTCGTATGAATAGAATATGTATTTCTTTGTAAGAGATCAGTTTGTAGATCAGGTTTCATTGACGTATTTTTGTAAAGAGGGTCTTTGCTGAGGGTCAAAAATGTATTGCGAGTACCTTTTATTATCAAAAATATATTGCTGATGTTTTTATTATGAAAAGAGTTGTTCCACACAGAGGCCTTGCTGCCGGATGTAGTTCATCGTCATACCAAGCAAAATAGATAGATATATACATAATAGCTGGTCACCCGTATTCAAGGATACTATTGTGAGACCGTAACATACCTACAACATGGACTCTTCCAGGACTATATAAAGTATGCGATATAATACTCTAAGAGAAGAGGAGGAGAGAGAGAGAGAGAGAGTGTGTGTGTATTCTAATACCGTAGTATCAGCCGCGTACGACGACCAATATTGGTCACTAGCACATAGTAAACTCCGCTTACACTTGCACTATCTTTGTAACCTTTTTGTTTAATATATCTTTCTTACCTCTAATCCGTGTTCCGTGTTTTCCTTCCGTGGTCCCAACTTTGGGCCCACATCAGATACCCGTCTACTAGGGCGACTAGCCAATCCCTATTGCAGACGCTTGCTCAGGCACATTTGTGTTTGCTCAACACCCACAGGGTCAATCTGTGGCTTATACTGCAACTATGCTTACAGTTTCTGGGAGAGAGCGTGTTATCTAGCGTGATCAACAGTTTGAACAAGGCCAGAACGCTCACGCCCTCGGCCACGATGACATGTGGTTTCGTGCTAGCACAGCTATCGACGGCCCCTAAGTGTTCCGTCTAGCCAATTTCACTCACAAGGCTTTCAGGCACTTTCCAAAGGTGCCGCAGGCTGGGATCGTCCACCCTCCAGACCGATAACATCAGGAAGTCTCCTTCCTGGAAAATCGGCCATGGTGAGATTCGAACCGGGGTCTCATGGTCAGAAAGCGAACGTTCTAACCACTCGGTCACGCGCCCATACACGCATACAGCATATCAAAATATTTGGGAATCAAATTTAACGATTTCGGTTGAAAATCTTGAACTTTCTCCTGAGTGGATCTTCCAACAGGATAATGATCCCTAATCACACTGCAAAATCTACGAAGAAATGGCCTGCTAAAAATAATGTAAATATCCTGAAAGTCAGTCCCCAGCTTTAAAACAAATCGAGAATCTGTGGCATTATTTCAAAATTCAAATCCAGTCGAAAGCTCTAACAAACATCCTAGATCTGAAGACCATATGCAAAGAAGAATGGAACAAAATACCAACTAAAATTTGCAAATCATTAATAGAGAAATGCTAGAAGTTGCTTGCTTTAGAAACGAATAATGGCTATTCTACAAAGTATTAAATGAAGATTATGTATTTTTTCTATTGTACGAATACTTTTTTCGCCTTTAAATTGAGTAAATGGGATCTATTTCTTTCAAATCAAAATGTTTCTGTTTTATATGCATATTTAGTTATTATGCATCTGTGTACATGAATTAAAACTTTGTATGTGTATGAATATTTGTTTGCCTCCACTATATATATATATATATATATATATATATATATATATATATATGTGTGTGTGTGTGTGTGTGTGTGTGTGTGTGTGTGTGTGTGTGTGTGAAAATATATAGAAAATAAAAAGAACTCGTTAGGTAAATAACATGATAACTTGTTATATAGCGATGGAATCATATTTTAAATAAAAATTATATATATATATATATATATATATATATAATATAACCTGAATATAAGAGACCCAGATATCAGAGAAACCCGGATATAAGAGAGAGATTTTCTCTGGTCCCAAATTCGAGCATGTTAATATATATAAAATAGACCAAACCCGGATAAAAGAAACCCGGATATAAGAGACTTCTCCGGTCCCGACAACTCTCTTATATCCGGGTTACTATATATATATATATATATATATATATATATATATATATATATATATATAACTGGTTATATACGTATATTGAAATTACAAAAAAGAACAGTCAGATTTATAATCCAGTTCATTGCATTTATTAAAAAAATATAGTGCTCGATACAACATTTATTATTTTTATAATTATTTTTTAAAATAATGTTTCCATCGTGACACAGAAATTTCTGTTTCAAAACTGAAATATATTAAAAAATATGAGTTAATTATATTTAAATGACCCTTTAAGAAAATCTGTGTATATTTAAAAAAGAAATAAAAATGCCAAATATATTGTCATTGAAACCCAGGCGATGTGTTGAAAACGTAGACAGTATCAAGAAGACTGCTTGAAAAGGGAAGTTACTGTCAAAGAGCAAACACCCTAACCCGCACCTATACTTACCCAACTTTGCAATCACCATACATTGAATACACGAGTTGTCTTAAAAAGTTTAAACCCAACCACCTCTAATTAAAATAAACTGAATTTTCCTTAACCCTAACAACTCAAAATATTAAGATTGTCTACGCTTATAAATAATGTAAATCAATTTCTTAGAAAGTTATTCTTAGTATCGCTTGACAATGGAACGCAACTTTAGATTTTAACTTTAATTATTATAATTAAATTTAGGATTGAAGTTTAAGTTTTGAAACATAGGAATTATTGTGTCGTGATGGAAATATATTTATAATATAAACTGGTTATATAACTTATATAGACGTTTTAGAGGTTAATGTTATTTTTTTTATATGAAGTTTTCTGATTTATTTTGAAAATTAATAGTTGTAACGATTCTGAACAAATGATACAGTTCAAATAATGTTGACATCGATTGAGACCAAGATGGCATATTTAGTCTTTTAATTCTTAGTTCCAGCAAAAAGTGTGAGAGCTAAAGCTCAACCAGTTCTTCCTATAATGCCGTGGATGTTTTCTTTGTTTTTCTTTTCTCTTTTAGTGTTTTATTACTGTTATCATGTGGGTCATTTTCAATAGAGTGATTTCCTGTTTTATGCTGAATTGTAAGCGAGCTTGACGTTCAGCTGAACACAAAGCTATAAATCATTCTATTGAAAAGAGCTATGTTTTCTAGCTAAAGGGATTTTCTAACGTTCTGGTCGCTTGCTTTAAACACTACATGCTTAAATGGATATAGCCTGCTTAAAAAGGGTGCGTCTAATATGCCGGCAGATCTTTAATGCCATCAATTGCCGTACCTATCAAATTTGTTAACCGGGGACACGAATTAAATGCTTCATTGCGCATGAGTTATCAGGCCAAAGTTTGGGAACAGTCGACCAAGTTCGAATTCCATTGCTATTGAGGAAGTCATGAATCTAACTTACCCTGCGCTCTTTTCCATCTTTTATGATATTTTAAAAATTATAAATTGATTTTCTCTCCAAAGAATATTAGCGTATAGCAACTATTAAAAGAAAAAGCTTTTAGTAGTTTTTATTCAAAAATTTTCGTCAAAAATTACCTATGTTGCCACATCGGGATTGAATTGTAATGACTTTTAATTAGGTGCCTTCACAAAAACACGTTGCCTAACGTTTAAAATGAATTTTTTTAAAAGGAAAAATCTTTCTCGAAGCTTCTAGTTTTAATTTCACGTTAATAGATCAAATTTAATATTTTCATTAAGAAAAAACACTTAACTAATTTAAATTGATCGAAAGTAGTTTTGAAAAATTAATTGACTACTGGAAGTGTTTTGAAATTGCTAATAATCGCTAATTTTAGTGTCATTTCTAGCCATCTGTTATCACAATGTTTATTGTAAACTCTTTATACAAAAATATTTAAAAAAACAAAGCATAATTTTCTGAAATTTTATTTAAAGAATATTAACTAATTTAAAGTTTAATTGATCTTATTTTGAAACAAGAATTACTTTAAGTTTTAAATATCGAAAAAAATGCATTTTTAACACGGCAGATTGATAGCTTGATTGACAGACAGAAGTTTATCTAATTTTTATCCACGGTGGACATATCTGTAAAAATTAATTGAGCAATAATTTTTTTATATAATTTTTAACTACATAATCTCAATCTTAAAAATTTAAGAAAATATTCTCCGTAATCTAATATTTTATTGAATTTTAGGTATTTGGCCTTAAATTTACTATAGTTATCGCTATTCTTTCCTGATAATTTTGTTTATGGACTTCCATAATTAAAAAATCGGCACGTTTATACACACACACAAAATTCTAAATTCATTTTAAAATACTGGGGGTCGTTGAATTGTAGTAAGCTTTTCCATTTATGATTAGTAAATATAGTTTTTAGTTAATAACAAGATCACCTAACCAGTACAATTTCTGTTTGAGGATTTAAATTCTCCAAAAAGTTCTGCGTAAGATAATCATTAAACGCTACAAAAATTAATTTCTCGAAATTTAATAAAATTAAATAAGTGAGGAGTAACAGAGTTTAAAAAAAAAGTTTTATCAATATTTTCTAAAAGAGAAATATTTCTCAAATAATTTCCTTCAATTGTGAATAAGTCCCGGAAGTTTCATTAAAATCCGACAATTATTTGATTTTTGCAAGAATTTCAAAATCAATGTGTTTTTGTATATATAGGATATTATTATTGTTTCAAATTTTTTTTTTAAACTTTTCACCCCAAGCAAGGCGCGAGTGCCACTAGCACGCAAGGGCTTACAGAGGATTGAGAACAAGACTAAAGAGGCATGATAGAGGAAAGGACGAAGAGAAGGGCAGGGAATAGATCAAGGCATCTGGAGATGTCGACTGACATTACATTTGAATAGTTGGAGATTATAGCTAATCAGGTAAGAGGAAGGTAGTTCCACAGACGAGAAGTGCGAGACATGAAGCTATAAGAGACGGCTACATTTAACCGTTTCGATAGTGAAAGGGTGGCACCGCGATGCCGACCTAGTGGCACGTTTTAAATTTGAGAACTAGCGAAAGTAGCTCGTCGGAGCAGTTACCGTGAAAGTATTTGTAGAAAAGACAGAGGGAGGCGACGTCATGTTGTTGGGGCGCACCCACCTTCTAACTAGTAATGGACTGGTCCCTCTTATATAAGTCAGCTCTGGAGAGAGAGTGAGAGAGCGTCAGAGAGAGAGAGTCAGCGTTAGCAGTCTAGATAAGCTTAGCCAGTACATACCGTTGGACTATAGACTTTGGATGTTTCGTACTAACCAACCTTCGTTCTACTAATCATTCTATTGTTAATTGCTTTTATGAATATACCAGTATTTTCCTCTACAACTGCGTTTGTCTTGATTCATACACCGACACGCGGGAACCTCACAACATCTCAACACATGTCTGTGAGAGAGCGACTATAAAAAGAAATGCTAGATAAGGGCCAACCACATTGCATATCCGTCTCTGGATTTTGTCGAGTACACTAATACGAATAGCGGGGGGTTCAGACCATATATGACAGCAATATTCCATGCAAGGACGAATGGTTGATTCATAGATTTAAAGGATGGACGAGGAAAACTTTTTTGGCGCCACAGAGAGAACCAATTTTCCTTGCGGTGGATGAAGCTTTTTTTGGCATTAAAATTGAAAGTTCCTTGAATTTTCAATTTTTTTCTTTATATATATGACACATTTATTTATACCATTGATATTTTGCCTGCTTTTAAAATTAGAGACTGGGATGTTGTCCGGTGACTGCCAGCACTCACGGGGTTACGAGATAAAACTTAATAAATTGCGATATCCTTGTATCCTTGATAGATATTTTACAACAGGAGACCTGGAAATTTCAGAATAATGGATCATAAACTGATATTCCTACAATTTGGAGAATATGTCAGATGAAGGGTGAAAGGAAGATCTTATTGATCCCTGGACAAAGGTTCTGGAGATAAAATTTGAAAGTATGGCTTTGGAGAAGTCTTGGTAAGCAACACTGAATATAGTCCGAAGATTTTGTAGAAAAGGACTCCGTGTCCTCATTATATTTGCAACAACCGAAAGAAAGAAGTGCCAGCCAAATTGAAAGCGAAAGAAAGAAGAGATAAAAATTCCCTGAAGACTACTTCGGTCGACAAAGACCTGAAGAAGTCCTAAGATCACAACGGCCGAAACGTTTCATAATACCAGCAAAGATTAAGACATTCGTTCGAATATATATAATAATTCCTCAACCGAGAAATTTGGACAGAAACAAGATACTTGTATGATCTTGGATTCAGTTCTCATGTGTCATTCAAGACGAATTCTAGGTATTTCCTGAATTGACAGGCAGACTTGACTGGCCGTCAGCAAGAAGCTTCCATGTTTTGATTGAATCATGAACAAGAGCAATGACGTCCTTGGTGCACAAGAACGCCGTAGCCTCATTCCATTTGCAATAAAATTCTTGTTATACATCGTTGCGATATCTAAAAATCGGATCTGTTTCAATAGCAAAAGCTTCGTTCAATCTTGAACATCAACTGCATTTTTCCTTTTTTTTTTTTTTTTGTAAATAACCCGGGATGCATATTCTTAGTGCTCTTAAGTAGAATCCTATGATTATGCCGGATTTTGTTTTGTTGTTACGATGAGAATAGAAATTTATTACGCCGTCTTTGTTCATTCATTTCCGGGGGACACCGAATTTTAAACTCTTTTTTTTTTCAAACTACTACTCATTTCCTGAAAAATATCTTTCGAATTGTAAAATAAAAAATGCAATAAAACTATGACATTATTTAATTAGATAAATCTTGTAATTGCTTTTGTAAATAAGATGTATTAAGGACGCTATTGTCTTCAGAAAAAGGGTTCAAAGAATAAGGAATTTTTATAAGAATTCTTTTCACTTTTTTTAAAATTTTAATATTTTATAATATATAAATCTTTTAACATTCTGCATTACTTTCATCCAGTAGGATGATATAGTTATTAAGTAAAACTATTTGGAGTCTGTCTATATTTCTGTCATATTTATTATGTATTATTTACATTAGTCGGACTGTTTGTCCTCATCTTTGTCGCCATATTTATTTTGTTTTTCGGCCGTTGTTGAATCCGGCCTTCTTCAGGTCCCAGGAAAAAACAACTGAACCCTTTATTTTCATCCTCTACAGAAATTAAAGTGATCTGAAGAAGGTTGAGCGTACAACGGCCGAAACAAACAAATATGGCGAAAAGATGAGGACAATAGTTTAAATACTGTAAAAACTATTTACTAATCAAAAATTGAAAAGCTTAATGCAAATCATTTTGCATCAAGATTTTTTATATTATTTTTTTTTTTTTTTTTTATGTATATAAAATATTATTTAACGTGTCTCATTTTTGAAAGTATGGTCGATCATACACGACATTATCAGAAAACAAAAGCGATAATTATAAATTAAACATTCCTAAAATTAGATTACGGAGAATATTTTCCAACATTTTTAAGATTACCGAGTAATTAAAAATTATATAAAAAAGCGGGGCTCACCCGTCATTTTCTTAAATTAAACAGGTAAATTCTCCGTAGGTTAGCAATCATTATCTCACGACCTGTCAACACACCAAGTCAATTACTTAAAACACTGCTACTGCTTTAAAAATACATTTCTGTGTTATGTTAAACTTAAAGTAAAATAAACATTTATTGAAACAAAGCAAATTCAATTGACCATTGATGACAATTCCAGAAACTATAAACAATTTTTCTATCCTCTGTCAGCAGCAATGATGGAGAAAGCATTACCCGGAACCATGGCCAGTGAGACACGCTGCAAGAGCCACTCCGTTTCACGAGGCTTGTCCCTTAATCGAGACGCAATCACGCCAATCCTCCGAAGGAACGCCATCGAACGATGGCCAATAACCCCTGAAGTCTCCACTGCCACAGGAGTAAAAAAAATCTATCAGCAAAAGAAGAATATTTAACTATTTTTTTTTTTCATCTCTGTATCCCGGGCGACGGATCCTGGCTCAACCGCTTAACTGATCAAATTACCGACCGAAAATGTATACGCACAGGTCGCATCCCAAATCAACGACTTCCCCATTTTATAAAGGGAAAATGGTAATGCCATCCGGCCGCTTTCCATCACCGCGGTCGAGGCCTACGGGTTCGATTTGGGAAGGGAACCCAGCTGCATCCAAACCTCTTCTGATAATGTCGTTTATTGCTGCATGCCGTGAAAAGCGGCCCGCACTACGACGACAGAAGAGAGGATGCAAACCAAACTCATCGATGGAGGCTCCATATCTGCATCTGTGACGCTCACATAACTTGAGTCGAAGTAAATATTATTTGTTTCAAATCAGATTAGTTATACTTTATTAATCATCTAATAATCCTCAAATGAAGTTTTAGAAAAGTATATTTTATTTTTGGAAGATTTTAATAGAAAGAATTACATTGTGATGATTGACGACTAAAAAAAAGGCGCTAATCAGTTATTTTAGAAATAATAAAAAGATCGATTCCAATCAATATAATTTATGTTTTAAATACACCAAAGTATTTTGCTTACTGGAAACAGTAAATTTAATCCTTTAGCTTTCAATTAAAGCTAAAATGAAAGCTTCAAGAAAGCCTTTTCATTTATAAAAATTCATTTTAAACCAAGGTATCGAAAATTAATGGAGGTACCTATGTGTGTGTTGTGTGTGTGTGTGTGTGTGTGTGTGTGTGTGTGTGTGTGTGTGTGTGTGTGCTAAGATGAGTCACTCTGCAATATTGCAATATGTTGTATTTTGAGTGGGGTAAGGTTAATATGGACAAACTCAAGGCCTGCCCCGGGCGGCACGCACTCTAATTAAGCCATTGTACCTTGCTGACTAATGGTTATTTCACAGCTGGAAGAATTTAAATTTTAGGTGCGCCCCCCACCTCTCTAAAATGTTGGACCCCATGCAGTAATGGTTAGATTCCACATCCTAGTTTAATAGGATTTAAACATTTAATTAAACCAAGGAAGATATGAAATTTACTAATTATTAACTCTAGAAGGTCACCCCGAACTTTTGGCCTATCGAGTAGGTGGTCCAAAAATTATAAATTAGACCAGTGGTTCCCAACCGATTTTGGGCCACGCCCCACTTTGGTATTTCCAAAATTCTGGTTGCCCCCCACCCGGCCAATTGTAATATTTAATTCTTACATATCCAAAATTCTAGTGCAATTCACGGGAAGGAAGTTTAAAAGACCGTTAACTTGGTCTTTAATCTAAACAAGCCTCCAAAGACCATGCCGTCCATGAAAAAGAAAAATTTTAAAAACAAAAAGACATAAAAGGTACCTCGAAATCGAAAAATTACGTACCTCCATGAGATCGCTAAAAAAAAAAAAAGAGCATAGCATGATGAAAAAGAGGCCAAACTTGACAAAAACAAGATTTTATCGTCAAAATGTTTATGATATTATTAAGAGGAAAGTATTTTTGAATTATTTTTTTAAAAAATTTATTCTTTTTAGAACATTCTAACTTTTGATTTAAAAAACCTTTATTTTTGTTTTGTTTTGGTTTGTTTGTTTTTTTTTTATTTTTGTATGACACATTAACTTGGAAAAATCTTGCAAAAAATAAAAATAACTCTCGGGTTTTAATGAAACTAGTCACAAATGATGGGAATTATTATAAATATGTTTTCCTTTTTTAAAGTCATGGCAAAAATATTTTCTTTATTAATATATTTATTATTAAAATATTTTCTTTGTATATTTATTTACTTAACTAATCTTATGAAAACTCTAGAAGTTAATTACCGTACAATTTACTGATTATATTAGTTAAAAACACGCACAAGGCTATGAGGAGAGCAAATCATTTTTTTTTTAATCGGATCGCCTCTATCTGAAAATCATCTGTGAAACACGCAAAACTCAATAAAACAAAGATATTATTTAATTTCAAATGCTTTTAATTGCTTTTAGTTGTTTTTTATAAATATGGATAATATTGTCTGAAAGCAAAAAAACTTTTTCGATGAAAAATGAATTGTTAAAACAATTATTTCTTATTTCTTAAATTATTTTTACATTAAAGTTGTTAAATATTCTAAAATTAATGGAAATGGTGTACAGTTTAGTCAATGGTGTTATTAAGTAGATCTATCTTCACAGATTATAAGTTGTAAAGCTTATTACAAGCAATGAACCACCAGTGTATTAAAAATCTAATTTCGCATGGCTTTCGTGTCTATAAAACGGCTGTAATTCAAATGTACGGAAGACCGTACATAAAAACAATAAAACGTCACATTTAAGCGTTGTTCCCCTCTGTTACAGCCTTTATTTTTTGCGAATTGTTCGTGCGAAACATGCGTGGAGAAGTGAATTTGTTTTTTCAATTTCAACTGAGAATGGTACCTACATGTATTAGGTACCTATCTTATGAAATTTATATGATATTATTTTCATATTAATCTCAGTTATGACATTTTTCCATAAATGAAATATCAAAATACAGTGTAACCCGGATATAAGAGAGTTGTCGGGACCGGAGAAGAAGTCTCTTATATCCGGGTTTCTCTTATATCCAGGTTTGGTCTATTATATATACATTAATATTACATTACATTAGGCTCTAATTTGGGACCAGAGAAAATCTCTCTTATATCCGGGTCTCTTATATCCGGGTTACACTGTAATAAAATGAATGGAAATACAAATAACACAGTAAAATGTAATAAATTTACATAAATTATCGTATTCTATGTACACTTCTGATAAAATTTCATAAGTTAAATTAGTTAGATACCTTTCTTATCTCACTCTCAACAGTCTTATTTTAATTTTTTTTAATAATATATTTTCCGTAAAGCATCGTAAACGTAAAGGTGAAAGCTAGGTATAAAAAAGAAAAACAAAAAAGAAAAATTAGAGCGCTGAAAGTTTTCTTTAAAAATAACGAGGTAAATAATTTGTTCACTTAAATCTAAATAATTATGTCGCTTCTGTGCTTCCGTGCGATAACTTTCATCACGTATTGACGTGATGAAATCATCTCTCATTACTTGTCAAGTAACAACAAATGTTAAGACCTGCTTTGTCTTATTTTTAAACTAATTTTTTTCGGTGCAGAAAGTAAGTTATGTCTATTTCAAAACATTTTAAATAAACTTTATAATTTCTAATTTTCTTAATAAATTTTGAAAAAAAAATGATTTTTAAAAGAATTTTAAACGGAGATTTTCATTTATATTTTTTATAAAATGGTTGACATAATCGATTTTCTGCCAATTTTGCAGACTAAAGACAAAAAAAGATTTTTAACGAAAATTTCTGACGTGCTAGGAATGATTAGAAAGTGTAAAAAAATACCCCCAAAATACTTGGATCTTTCCTCTTGATAATAACATAAACATTTAGACAGCTTTAAGGCCCTCATTCATCATGCTATGCTCTTTTTCAGAAAATTTTATCGTATTACTTAATTAAATGTTTCGAAACATAGAGAAATGAAAGGCAGAAATATAAACTATTTGAATGAAAAACTTTGATAATTTTAATCATGAAATAAAAATGCAAAATGAAATTTGGGCTCACTAGAAAACAATTTACTGTTAGTGTTAATAACTCATTCTCGAATTGCCTTCTTATTCTATTAGTATATATGCGCCACCAAAATATTACCATGCCATATACAGTGTAACCCGGATATAAGAGACCCGGATATAAGAGAAACCCGGATATAAGAGAGATTTTCTCTGGTCCCAAATTAGGGCCATACTTACCTAAACAAAATACAGTGTAACCCGAAAGTTGAGCGTCAGACATTCTAATGGAGGACAGGGAAGGATTTCTGTATTGATTAATAGAGAGCAGTTTTGTTTTAGAAGCATTAAAGTTGACCAGCCAATTCCTGGCCCAGTTCACAAACGATTAGAGGTCCTTTTCGAGACGCACGGCCAGGTTAATTTTGAATGCATTTATATATATATATATATATATATGTGTGTATATATATATATGTGTGTGTGTACGTACATATTACTTTACCATATATATTATTTTATTCCCAGAAAATACATTACAGTGTAACCCGGATATAAGAAACCCGGATATAAGAGAAACCCGGATATAAGAGAAACCCGGATATAAGAGAGATTTTCTCTAGCCCCAAATTAGAGCCTGTGTTAATGTATATAAAATAGACCAAACCCGGATATAAGAGACTTCTTCTCCGGTCCCGACAACTTTCTTATATCCGGGTTACACTGTAATGATAAAATATTTCCTAGACGTATATATAAAAAAAAAACGTTGGAAACAAAAGGCAGAGTGTTGTGGAGAACCGTGATCGCTGACATCCTGAAAGGACATGTCACTTAAAACTAAAAGAAGGTGACAAAAAGAGAGAATGAGAGAGGAGGAGGGTGGATTGTATTTAAAATGTATTCATTTGTATCTACACCGACCATCTACCCGACGACCCCGGATTCGTTCTTCACAACTGCCGTCTCGTTATATTCATCTCCACCCGTAATTCTATCTATCTATCTATCTATCTATCTATCTATCTATCTATCTATCTACTTTAGTGTATTCCTACCAATCTATCTATCTATCTATCTATCTATCTATCTATCTATCTATCTGTCTACTTTAGTGTATTCCTACCAAACTAACTATCTATCTATCTATCTATCTATCTATCTATCTAT
The DNA here is from genome assembly GCA_903632075.3 of Acanthosepion pharaonis. Taxonomy (NCBI): domain Eukaryota; kingdom Metazoa; phylum Mollusca; class Cephalopoda; order Sepiida; family Sepiidae; genus Acanthosepion; species Acanthosepion pharaonis. Next base: position 187,138 of record CAHIKZ030002513.1, read on the forward strand.
CTATCTATCTATCTCATTATATTCATATCTATCTATCTATCTATCTATCTATCTGTCTGTCTACTTTAGTGTATTCCTACCAAACTATCTATCTATCTATCTATCTATCTATCTATCTATCTATCTATCTATCTACCTTTCTCCCCCTCCTTCCTCTCATATTCTGTTCTTCTCATTATTTTGCTTTAACCCCCACTTTCTCGACAAAACACACACCTTTTCTTTTACCCTTCCCTTCTCGCCGTCAACACCACCAGCACAACTTCCTACACCCTGCCCCTGCCCCACGAACGCCTGTTCATTCTTGATACAATAAATACCGCTTCTTAGTTTTTTTGTTGTTGTTTTTTCCTTTGTCCTTTTTCTTTTTTTTTTTTTTACTACTTTTTGCATGGCCTCACAGGCTGGGATTTGCCCAGAGTTCATTCAGTACACGCCCGACCTTTGAAATGGACATTTCAGAACTTATATATATATATATACGTGTTTATAATTAGAACGACACACACACACACACACACACGTGTATATATATATATATATATATATATATATATATATATATATATATATATATATATATTTAATTACGGCGACTGTAAATGTTTAATCAATCATTAATAATGCAAGCAAGCACGGCGCCACAAAATAAAACTGGGGAGCTAAATCAGGTATAATGGGGGCCGAATGAAAGGAGTGGGGTGCGGGGCTAAATTTGATGTTTAGTGTGAGAAGCTCTGTTAAAATCGGATGGAGGCTAAGTCAGATGTTGATAGAAGGATATAAGTCAGAGATTAAAAATGACCGGAGGAGGGGGGGCTGAATCAGATGTTAAAAGCCGAAGAGGGGCCAAGTCATATCTAAAACAAAATGGGTTGGGCGCTAAATCTTGTGTTAAAAAAGGGGGTTAAATCAGACGTTAAAATGGGAGTGCGATAAGTCAGATGTTAAAAGTAAGCCGAAGCTAATGTGATGTTAAAAATGGAGGGGCTGAATAAGATTTTAAAAGTGGGAGAGAGAGTTAAGTCAGATTTTTAAAATAGGAGAGCCTAACTCAAGTTAAAGGTGGGGACTAAATCAGCTGTTAAAAGTGGGACAGGGATAATATCGGATGTAAAAAAAAAAAAAAAACAAGCATTGAGAAGCTATATCAGATTTTTAAAATGAGAGGGGTCTAAATTAGATGTCAAGAATGGGGTGGCTAAATCTTATGTTAAGGGGTTGGGGGTTAAATCAGTTGTTAAAATTGAGAGGGGGTAAGTCAGGTGTTTATAAATGGGGGGTCTAATTCAGCTGTTAAAAATGGGACGGGGCTAAGTCGGATGTAAAAAAAAACAGTTGTAAGCTAAATCAGATGTTAAAAGTGGGTGAAGGAGGAGCTAAGTCATATGTTAAGAATTGGGGGGTGCTGAGTCTTATGTCTAGGGGTCTACATCAGTTGTTAAAAATAGGAAGTGGCTAAGTCGGATGTAAAACAAAAGTAGGGGGAAATGATGGGGGTGGCTAAATCAGCTGTTAAAATTGGGATTGGGTTAAGCTAAATCAGCTCTTTCTCGGGTCAATACTCTTCTCACCATCTACACATGAACATGCAGAGATATTTTTTCCTAATGTACTCTAACTTGCCGATGGATTTTCTTCAACAAAGATAAACTTAGCCATATATTTCTTTACTCAAGTCTTCGTTTTCTTTGTTGTCTTTCCAACATTCTATATCCGTTTGCGTGCCAACATATATATATATATTGGATATTATTAATTTCTTTTTATGTACCATGCGTGATACACGCTTAGGCGATCATGTATCTTTCGATACATGACTGACGAGGCAGAGTTTTTTTTTACCGCAGTAGGTAGACCAGTTATGCTATCCAAGGCTATATAACGCAGTCTTCATCTTTGTCGCCATATTCATCACAACGTTTCGTTTTGGAATGTCGAACAGAACCCTTTATTTCTGGGGTAGATTGTTCTAGTTCCACGTGCCATGTTTTAATGGATGTCAGTTATCACTTATCTTCTGGTAATTTCTGAAAAAGTTTCTCCACTTAACCGGGTCTTTCATTTTTTTTGCTTAGGCGATCATGTATCTTTTCGATACATGACTGACGAGGCAGATTTTTTTTTACCGCAGTAGGTAGACCAGTTATGCTATCCAAGGCTATATAACGCAGTCTTTATCTTTGTCGCCATATTCATCACAACGTTTCGTTTTGGAATGTCGAACAGAACCCTTCATTTCTGGGGTAGATTGTTCTAGTTCCACGTGCCATGTTTTAATGGATGTCAGTTATCACTTATCTTCTGGTAATTTCTGAAAAAGTTTCTCCACTTAACCGGGTATTGAACTCACACTCTTTGGAGTGTCACTGGATCTAACCAACGCCTTTATCCACTGTGCCATGTGTCCTTGAGGACACCTGGGTATGAATTTCTGGGTATTATAAACCTAATGTCTTCAGGAACAATTTTTACCAGCGCTCATATTGCAATTTTGCTGTTATCATTGCATGTTTTTACCAGAACTCATATCTAACCAACGACCTTAGAGTGTGAGTTCAATACCCGGTTAAGGCAGTGGAGAACTTTCAGAGGGAAAATTAACAGTAGATAACTGATAGCTGACATCCATCAAACATAGATGCCATATTGAGGTAGACATCACGCTATAGACGAAATGGGGTGCAGAGCTCATGCTATAATGAGGTAGACCTCGCGCTATAGACGAAACGGGATGCGGAGCTCATGCTATAATGAGGTAGACCTCGCGCTATAGACAAAACGGGATGCAGAGCTCATGCTATAATGAGGTAGACCTCGCGCTATAGACGAAACGGGATGCGGAGCTCATGCTATAATGAGGTAGACCTCACGCTATAGACGAAACGAGAGATAGGCATCACGCTATAGTAGCACCAAAATCAAACGGTTGATTTTGGTGCTACTACCAACATGAAAGAACTCTTTCATTATATTAGTGCTTATAATATCTTCCTTAAATCAAACTGTACTCCAAAATATAACTGCAATAAAAGTACAAAATAAAACGTACATATCACCGCCTCGAATAATCCACACAAACATGTATATGCACATAATCTGAGTATTATCTACCATGTATTCAATTGTGAAAGGAGAATAACATATATCGTATTTGTATTACTTCAAAACTGACAAAAAAATGAAATGTAGACATTAAATGACCCATAAGGTGTTGATGTGCCGTTAAACAAATCAATCAAACAATCAATCACTCAATCAATTTTTCCTGACCTCTGAGTCTTTCCTGGTCTTTACGTCTTGCATGACCTTTGCGTCTTTACTGACCTCTGCTTACTAAAGCCATGCAAATGAACTAAAAAAACTGAGCAACACCGTATTTGCTTCATGTATTAGACTAGAGAGGATCTCCAAATATCAATTTGGTACCTTCTTAGAATGCAAAATTACGAAGTACCAAATTTCGCAAATTGGGTTATTTTTTAAATCAGCAAACACTGACATCAAATTTCAAGAGCCTAAGGAACAGGGTCGGAGCGTAATACTTCTTCAATTATTCAACTTTTAACAATAAAATATCTCAAATTAATGTTAAAAATTGTCACAAAACATTGTTGATTTATTTAAGACGGAATGATCTATTATGACATGTCTATAATTTGTATTTAGATACATTGTATTTATTTTCAGTTTTTGTAGTTGAATTTTTCAGCTACATTGCATATGATCCATTATTATACATAATTAGATTATAATAAAAAAAAAATTGTATTTTTTTATATGAATACTACCTTATGAAAATTGAGATGTAGTAGAATGCATTGCCATAGATGATAAGATTTGATTGGAGGTTGTACATTAGATCCTTGAACAGGCCTTTTTTTTAAACTGTGAAAAATAAATGTATTAATATCATTTATTTTTATATTACTAGCTTAAAAGAAAATTGTTCGCAGCTTTATACAAAAATTTTAAAAAAAAAATTGACAAACTTATTCTGTCCCCATTTAACATGTCAAAAATTTAAAATTTAACTTTGTCTCATTCAAATTTAAGATGGAATGATCTATTATGACAGGTCTCTAATTTGTATTTAGATACATTGTATTTATTTTCAATTTCAAATTTTTCCAATTGAATTGTTCACCTAGATTGCATATGATCCATTATTGTACATAATTAGGTTAAAATACAAAAATTTGTATTTTTTTTATACTTATGAATACGGCTGATGAAACAATTCAAATTGTATAAAATGGCAATTATCATATAAAAAGATTATATATATAGTTGCATATTCGAAATTTGCATAAACCCTATTTAATGCTGTGAAAAAAAGAGAGAAGAATAAGGTGGAAATTAATATCATTTATTTCAAAAGACTTTAAAAAAAGTCACATTGAAAAATTAAATTTTCTTGAAGGGTGAATTTTTGCAGATAAGACTCATTTTGTTTATTTAAACAAATGCCATTTTGAAATCCTTATCTCGTTCAATGTTAAATGTACCAAATGGTTACTGACCAATTATAGTCAATTTTTGATTATTTTCAATATGTTTAAATTTTTAACAAGATAAATTTTCAAGTTATTTTTAAAATATTCGTTGATTTATTTAAGATAAAAATGATCTATTTATGAAAGGTATAAATTTGTATTAAGATAGATTGTTTTAAATTTACATTATTCGGACTATTTTAATATTTTTATTTATATCTATAGTACAATGTTTCGGCCGTTATATATATGGTTTTATTCATATGGTTAGAATTCATGTTGAATTAGTTTTTTTCGCTTTTGGATGATGTTCTAATTTTGACCAAATTGTGCACTGGAAATATATTTGAAATAGAATAATAGCTCAATAAATTGAATATACGTCTTTTTTCTCCGAAATGTATACCTTGTTTTGATTAGGAATTGACAGTTTGCAAGATTTTATAGTATCCTTTTTCAAAAATGTACTACCATAATCTAATGAAGGAAATTTTAGCAATATAAAATTTTGTCCATCATTTTTTAACCTTTAAATTTGGTATAAATGATGATATTTGGGTTTTGAGGGAGAACAATGCCGCCAGCTTTTTTCAAACCATAGCGGTTACATTTAAAAAAATTTTTCAATTTTGTTCATATATTGCATATGATCCATTATTGTTTAAATATATTTCCAATTTCCAAAATTTTATTTTTATTAGGCGAATAATTTTGAAATGTTTTAACTTGCTTAATTTTTGAACAAAGAATCATAATTTTATTAAAAAAATTTTTTATGATTTTCTAATATTTTACCATATGCTTGGAATGTAAAAGAAACAAAAATTCTTTCATATCTTCTTTTTTCAGATTTTTTTATTTAATAATCTAAATTAAATAAAAATCCTTACTTTGAACTTTAAAAGTCCCTATGGCGCGATTTTAACCTGATTTTCGACGTAGGTATAAGAACTCCCCTAAACAAGCATATGATTTATGCCTTACGCTTGAGATAATAAATTGAAAAATAAAAATAAAATAAATACACAAACGAAAGGGTTGAAAGTCACTATCAAAATTCAAAACCGGGATTTAAGAACAACAACTTCCAACAGAAGTAATGTTAAACGGTATCAATATTATGGAAAATGGCGCTAAATTTGAAAAAATTTTTAGACAAAAAATCAAGAAAATTGTGTTTTAATATTGGATTTTGTATTTTTCAGTAGATCCTTGAAAGTCTATTAAATAAATTGAAAAAGAAGAAGTTTTTGTCCCAAAGAATTAAAAAATTTAAAATAAAAAATTTTATCTCTTTTCAGTCTTTGCAGTAAAGGAAAAAAAAACCCAAAAAACTGATAGCAGCAATGATCATTCGTTCTGTTTACATTAAATATATGAAATAGATAAATTACTTATTTTTTACTTTTAAAACTTTTTTGAAAAAAAAAAAAAAACCCAATGAAGACAGTTTAAACGAACATTATGAAAGATAATTTAGCATTAACGACAAAGACAAAAAAACCAATTATTATCCATTCATTTTTAGAAAAAACATTTATTCAAAAATATATACTACTAGCAGTAAAATTTTTTAAATTGAGTGGGGATGTAACTTTAAAGATAAATCAAGTATCGAAAATGTATTAAAGTTTGAAAAATAAAATTGACAAATTTTATTGTTTTAAAGGTTGTTAGAAACGCATGTCTTAATTAGTTTTTTTTTTGTTTTTTTATGAATTGGTCAAATGAAACTCAACAAAAAAAACATTGTTTTCAATCGTTATGAATCTACCGATTGAATAGAATTTTATTATAAACAATTATCTTGTAAATGGAATTTTTAAAGAATTCTGAATTTGAAAAATAAAGAAAAAAAAAAAAAAGACAATAAGAAACACTACCTTAAAAAAAAAAGTGAAGAAAAAATAGGTTGAAAAATTTAGGAAATCCGATCCCATGATATAAACGAAACAAAAACACACACGAACAAAAAGAACACACAAACAAACAAATTAAACAAACATGGGTTTTTATAATAAGTATAACTCGATATGAGTTAAAAATTTCATTTTTCGATAGCGAAAGAAAATAATCGTTTAAAAAAATTTTCGTGAAAAAACAATTTGTTTTTTCATTTTTTAGCGCTTCAGAACCACCGCAAAATAATTTTATATCAAGTCCTGTGATTGCTTTATGAATGTTGAAATCAAAGAAAAAAAATTTAGGAAATCCATAAAAAAATATATAAACGAACAAAACACACAAACACAACCTGGGTTTTTTATAATAGAACAATGATGATATTTACCAAGTGAAAAACGATAAAAAAAAAATAGAAAATATATAATATATAATTTTTTTTTTTACATTTGAGATTTTGAGACATTTAATTTATTTATAGGGTAAAATGGAGTTTAAAAAAAAAATCAAAATTTAGTGTTATTATTAAAAGGTTCAAAATTTTTATGCAAGAAAATGAACAACTAACGCAATCAAAAAATATGAAAATTGATTTTACCTTTTTTGAACAAAATACATTTTAGAAATTTGTCAAATTAAAAGATAAGATCAGGTAAAAATTATTTGTTTTTTTTTTTTGAAAATATCATCCATTTGGTCATCAATCTTTTCTTAAACAACTTTTCATTTTTTATCAAAGATTTCATTTTCGAAAAAATTTTGTTTCAAGTTTAAACACTAAAAAATACTGATATAAATTATTTTCGAATTATAATCAAGTGCAATTTTTTCTCGAACGTTCCATTCAAACAATTTGGTTTTCGAACAGAAATTAAAAAAAATTCATCGGATATCGAACAAAATTTGGGTTCTTATGAAAATTTTTGCCGAATTGAGATTTTTTTTTTTTAAGCCGAACCGGAAAATCCGAGTTAACATGAACGAAATAATTTATTGAGTCGATTTATGTGTTTTTCCTATTCATCTCTGTTGTGCCGCTATTTTCTTTTCCAATTTATTGAATTTTTATTAATTTTTGTTTTTTTTTGATTAATGAATTGATTCCTAATAGAAAATTTTTTGAATTTACGAAAATTTTCCGATAAATTTTTTTGGAAGTAATAAAAGGATTTAATTAAATTATGATTATTTTTTCATATTATATTTAATAGGGACAATATATTTTCCGATTGGAAAACATATTTTTGAAGAAATCAGCTAGAGGACTAGGAATTAAATTTTGAAAAAAAAATTCGTCGCAATTAAGTGAATTGAGTTCAATATATTTTTAATTTATTGCTTGCAACAAATTAATTAGATAATTAATGCCCAGGTTTAAGATGAAACGGACAAAATCATTTTCTTGGGCGGATCATTAAAAATGATATAAAAAACAAAATTGTCTTAATGAAAGTTTTACGCCGACCAGTAATACATGAAATTTTTTATAAAAAAAATGCGTCAACGATTTCAGAAACAAATTTAATCTAAAGGGAATTACAAGACAATAAAAAGAAACTTTTTCTACTTATTTATATAAAATCACAAATTTTAAATCTAAATTAACATTTTCTAAAGGCATAATTGAATAGCGATAGAACCAAATTTCCATAAGTATATCGTTAAATCAGTACAATCGACCAATATAAATTATTATAAATTTATTTTTATAAAATTGAAAGGCATAATAATTAAATTTTTTTTTTTTATTTTTTTTTTTATATCATTTATATAAATATTTTTGTATCTATAAAAAACGTATAAACATAAAAAATGTCTTAAAAATAATTGTAGGACTTTGTCCATTTCATAATGTGTGACGTCATTTGTTTACATTTGGATACGCAGCGAGCAGATATGAATGTACGAGAGAAAATCATGGAGAATTTTAGTTTAAAAACTGTAAAATCGACCTTGCTAACCGAAACGTTCCTCTGTGGCTAAATCGGTAAAGCACGTCAGGCTATATGACGGTTCCGTATAGGATACAGGTTCGATTCCTGTCGGAGGACGCATATTTTCTATGAAAATTTCTCGGACATTCAGGCCGGTAAATGTCGTTAATACTGTTTATTATAAACAGAGCATTTACTTAAATATTTGTATCTATAAAAAGAAGGTATAAACATAAAAATGTCTTAAAATAGGTCTATTAAGGTAAAGATGATACAAAGTGAAACAGCAAAATAAATGTCCGCTTTTAACCAGAAATTCTATAATGTCTCCTGAGAGAACACTTTTTTTTTCTATTAGTTTGGCTGATGCTAACATCGAGGAGAGTAACCCATTGCAGGCTTACAGTCATTCCACATTAAAAGGACGATTCCCGTATGACCACAGAAGTTAAGCAATATCGATCCTGGTCAGTATCTAGATGGGTGACCATTTGGTATATCAGGTGCTGTAAGCTTCGATGTGCGGGTGGTGTAATGGATAATGGCTCGGAATTGTTAATGGGAGAGCCGTTTTCGATACGATCACCAAAGTTAAACAACGTCCGGTCTGGTCAGTACCTAGATGGGTGACCGCTTGGAAATATCAGGTGCTGTGAGCTTGGATGTGTGGGTGGTGTAATGGATAATGGCTTGGAATTGTTAATCAGAGAGCCAAGTTCCGATATGATCCCTGAAGTTAAGAAACATCCAGCCTGGTCAGTACCTAGATGGGTGACCGCTTGGGAAATACCAGGTGACGTAAGCCTGGATGTGCTAGTGGTGTAATGGATAACGGCTCGGAATTGTTAATCGGAGAGCCGAGTTCCAATTCCCGTTAGGATCATCATGCTCACTTATGCACAAATACACTTGGGAAAGATATGAATCTACCTCTTCTCCTCTAGCTATGGGTTAATTAGTAAGATTCGTATCACTAAATCATAATTATCGAAAAAAAATCTTACAATCTAAAAAAAAAATAAATTCTAGCATTAAATAATTTGCAAAGGGTTGATAAGTCGTAGGAAACCAATCAATCAATTACTAAATCAATCATGCACTACATCTTCGAAAAGGAAATCACTTATACGAACGCAAAAAAAAAAAAACATAATAAAGGTCTTAATTTGAAGTGCCCTCTCAGTTGTACTCAGTGAAACATGTATAAAAGAGGGATTGTTACCCAAATATGCAATTATACAAACGTAAATTATGTAAATTAGGGTTATGTCTTTTTGCATTTTTACAAAATAATTGATTTCCTGTATCATAAGTCGAGGGACTTTTGTTAAAAAAAATAATAAAGAAGCGTTTAATTCAATTTATTTTTATTTTTTTAAATGTCACCCTCACCCAACACTGTATTGTACTGTACTGATGCGGCATTCACCCTGGGCGGATTGGGCCGGCTTCTTCCTGTTATGAGAAGAAGATTCTTGGGATAAATTACAGTAGGGTACCCAGGATTTATCGGATAACGTTCTTGCTTGCAAAGGGGTTCCCACAGACGCAGAGACAGGAACGACCAGAAAGCAATGCCGGTTACCGATAAATTATTGCGCTCCCATTGATTTTCACCAGAGCCCTTTTTATTTGTGTGTCAGACCTGTCCGCCCTTGGTGGCATCCCTACCAGGAAACGAAGTTCCGGGCGGCATAGCTCTGAAACTACCGTTTACCCTCCCCCACCGACTGTGAGGTAAGGGTTGGACTTTGGGGGCTTATAGTACCAGGTGAGAAAGTTCGAATAATATAAAAGTTTTGAAAAGTTACGAAAAATTCGGTGATCGTGAATGAGAACCGGTGTTTCAGCGTGAAATTTGACCGTAAGCTCAAAACGAAAAAACCCTCATCCAACACGAACTGTTTTAAATCGTATATATAAGTATAGTAGTACTATGACTTTCTGGAACCTTCTAGGACTTTCTGAAACTTTCTAGAATTTCCTGGAACCTTTCAGAACTTTATAAAACCTTTTAGAACTTGTTTTTGCATATTTGTAAGTTTGCATGTTATGCTATAGCTATAAACTGTTATATGCGTTCAACACGGTGGAGTAATGGGTAGCGGCTCGGATTGAGAAATCGATGAGCTGAGTTCGAATTCTAGTCGTGCTAATACCCTTGGGAAAGGTATGTATCCTCTCCTTCTATTTACCTAAAAAAAAAAATGGCAGGACAGACCGGTTTCTATAGCCTTGGCTGGCAACTGGTCTATCACAGTTAGAAATGGCAACCTACTGCGTGAAAAAGCAGCTTCGTCTGATTATCCAATTACATGAATAGGAAATTGAAAAATAGAATTTTCTGAAATATTTTTATTTTTATCTTTATTGCTTATATAGTAAAATGAATTTTTCGGTTTGGGAGTGACCTTATTTTAAGAACAGAAACAAATTAATGCATTTTTCATTGTTTCTGAACAACAGTACATCGATTTATGACAGAAAAACATAGGATTAAAAAAGCCATTACATTCATATATATATATATATATATATATATATATATATATATATATATTTGTGTGTGTGTGATGTGTTTGTGTGTGTGTGTGTTTTATTAAATCCTTTTTTTATTCATACCCTTATTTATAAAACTTCTTCCCTTTAAGACAAATACCTTCCACCCGTTTCTGGCTACTGACTCGTACCTTTCGTCTGACTGAAACATTGAAATGGGTATTAGTTTTTCGATCGATTTTTTTTTTTAATTTTTTTAGCTTTCACGGGTAAATTTCTATTTCCAACAGGAACTCAGTCTATACCGGGGTTGATAAGATAGACGAATTATATTTTCGTCTATCGAAATAAGCTTATTCCCCATATGAAGTGATTTTGGATTTTATTGTGTATTAATTATTTGCTCTGTAATAATAAATACATTGAGCTCTTTTTGCGGATCAGTTTTAATATCAGGTCATCCCATAAGTTCTGTCCGAATTTTAACTTTTTTGTTAAAATGAACGAATTTTAAAGAGTATTTTATAATGTCTAATGGAGCTGAACATTATTTTTATGTTTAGATGCATTTAAACTGATCAAATTTTATTTCAGGGAAAAATTAAATTAAATTTTGTTTGATTAAAACCCTGCTAACATGTAAGTACCCAAGAATAATTTGAGGCACATAATGCTTTATGACTTCAAGAAAGGAAACTCAGCAGCCGAAGCGGCTAGAAACATTCACTCAGTTTATGGAGAGGAATGTGTGAATGAAAGAACTTGCAGAAGATGGTTTGCAAAATTCAGAGGTGGAGATTTCACCCTTGAAGATGAAGATCGAACCGGACGTCCAGTTGAGTTTGATGAAAAGCTTTTTGAAGCAGCCCTTGAAGAAAATCCTGCTTTATCAGTTGAGGAATTGGCAGTGGTTCTCAGTTCAAACCATACAACTGTTCATCGTCATCTTCAACAACTTGGAAAAGTTCCTAAACTTGGAAAATATATATATCATGAATTGTCTGAAAACAACCTCAAAAATATGTTGTGAGATCCCCTCTCTCTCCACACGGCGTGGGTTTTTCACCTTTTTGGATAGACTTGAGACTGGCGACGAAAATGGATCTTTTATCGTGTGGGTTAAGCGTCGTAGACAGGTGAGAGTTAAAGGGAAGGAAGAAGAAGAAAAAGTCCTTTCGTTTTTGGGCAAAAGGTTCTTCTTTATCTGGTGGAATCATACAGGGAATAAGTACGAATACTACCACCTAATGCCCCGGACGGTGCTCAAATATACTGTCAGATTGGGAGTGTTTGAAAATGCTTTGAGGACCTTCGCCATTTTGTCAACAATTGTTTTGTTTTTTTTGTTTTTTTGTTTTTTTTTGTGTTTTTTTTTCTACCTACATCGCTATTAAAGGATGGAAATTTTTGGTTGAGAAAATTTGTCATTCTCTTATTTTTTGTTTTTTGTCCAAATTCAGAATTTGTTTGTTTCATCGAGTTAGAATCGAACAAGAAACAGCTTTTGTTTTCACGGACCTTTTCTCATTAAAGCTGACATAGTATGAGTTCTTCGCCAAAGGGCTACATTTTACAAAAATGGAATTACTTGCTTCTTATTCGCCGATTGTGCAGTCATGGATAAAGAAATTTTTTTAAAATTGAGGAAATTGCTTATAACATTATGGCTTTTCTTTATTCAAAATTGACAGAACTTCTGGGATGACCTGATTTGGCGTTTATATATATATAATAAATATCTAATACTTTAAAACATAAATTTCTCTGTCGTGCGGCGATATATTAGGGGTATATCTCTGATATTGGCCAAATCGGTCGAGTTTCGATCGCGGCTTGAAGCAATCGGATTTTAAAGAAAACTGATGTATTGTGATTTTTTTGAAACATTTCTTTGTATGAGAAAAACACACACACACACACACACACAATATATATATATATATATATATATATATATATATATATATAAAGAGAGAGAGAGAGATCGAAATCTTTGGGAAATGAAAATAAAAAGAAATTTAAACAGTAATAGAAATGCATGACTAACATATCTCTCATCCTTTAATATCAATACACAGAAGGTTATTTTTTATGAATTTTTTTTGTTAAAAATATATATATATATATATATATATATATATATATATATATATTTATAGAAATGACAAACACACACACACACATATATATATATATATATATATATATATATATATATATATATATATATATATATATATATATATAAACTTAAGGTAAACGTCTTTGAAGACATTTTTGTGCCGATTAATTTTATTGATTTGATCTTTTTTCCAAATTGCGAATAATCCTTCACAGCTAAGGAGGAGGAAATTCTGCCCAAAATTGTCCGAAGTTCATTTCTTAAGTTGTGATCAGGGTAGGCCGAAGCGACTGATGGGTTTCATAGAACTGGTGAGGGTAATGGCGTGGACACAAGAGTCTTGTGATGTAGTTGAGCGTCTTCATTCAAACCAAATTCCTTAATGACATCATAGAACTTGAAATATTTTTGAAAAAAAATCAGTTATAATCTAATGTACACTTATGAAACATTGATAAAAATTGATTAAGAAAATATTCCATTTGTAGATGTTCTGCTTAACTATAACTGCAATAATTTTGCCACACCTCCATAAAAATGTCAACTCGTTCTAACTCTTGGCTTCTAAACTACAACAGTGAATGTCATAAAACAAAAAAAAAATTAAACTGTTGTCATTCACCGCTTCCCCGGCGTAGACGTATATATAGTTTTTTTTATTTTTTGTTTTTTTGTTCTTTTTTTAATACCGAAAGTTTCTTTTTCATACAAGGATGAATAAACACGTCCAAAACATTACAAAACGTTACAGACGTGTTTATACGTCAATCTTGATTTTTTTATGCCCTTCTGAGCTTGAAATGAGTCCAATTGTCAACTGGTACATCTGGTAGAGGTGTTAGGCACCGGTCGGGTACTTCAAGGTACCTCAGTTTCTTAGGTACTAAGACAAATAAAAAAATCGTCTGTAAATGAAACGTTTTTTCCAAAAATAATTGACGGAGAAGGGGTTAATAACCTCATTCAAAAAACTCTTTTCCTCATCTAAAATCTGTTTTTCTTAAATAATTAAATAATATAAAACAAACACTTATCAATAACGTGTTCTCTAATTTCATACTCAGGAAGCAAATCAAATTTCATTTAAACAGCAACACTTTTAACAATAGCCCAGTCATAAACATATATGTTATTAACATATATTACCAAAATCAAATGCACTATAATTACAAAAGCCGAAACAGCAACAAAAAAGATCCTGATATATCGAAATATAAAACTAGTTGTTTATATCGTGGATAATACGATATAAGCAATTAGAACAAAGGAACGAAATTAGAAAGATTACGATTAAACACAGGAATTAGGTAAAATGCCTTTAACATGGGTTTTTTTTTTCGGAAAATACAATGATAAGAGTTTTTAATCTTAATAATAATAATATAAAAATAATAATAATAATAAGGAAAACGGAGATAATTCACGGAGAACCGTAGTGGTACTGCTGTTTACAATACTTCGTCACGTTTTTTATTTTCTCCTCATTCACGTCTCTTTAGACTGACCAATCACTGTCGGCATGTGATAGGTCATTCCACTTAACACTAGTTGATAAAGAACAAATAACGAAAGTTTACAAGATTCAAGAACGGATGGTTTTTTGGAAGACACACACACATAACGAATACACACACACAAACACACACACACAGTCGTTAATTTCATTCGCTCGAATCCACGTTTAGGCATCGACCTGTGAAAACTGTTTTCATTTGAGCTTAATGTTTATCAAGATTTGGAAACAGGTTTGGCGCCATCAATAGGAATATTTTTATCATGTGTCGGGTGAATTGTATAATTGAAAATTCCTTTCAAATGTTTTTCTCATCAGTTTCGTTGTCGCTAGTGTCGAAAGATCTCAAGTGATGTAGCATCTCTTATTTGGTAATTCTTTGTTTCTGATTATGTAGCGCCAGTTCACAGTGTCCACAGAAGGATGGTCTTAACTAAAACCCACAGGTTTCCTTCGCACAAAGACATTTTAACCGTTGATCTTAGAACACGATTGTATACAGCTGAGTGTTTAAATTTTACTGAACGGGTTTGGCGCCATGTAAAGGTATCCACGTGGAAGCCTCGATCTGATGAGTCCATTTAAGAACGTGACTTGTGTTATCAGGTTAATGTTTTGGTTGTGTAGCAACTTGTGGTATTGGGAGAAACTACCACTAGCGCAGCTCATTCTATATCCAACTTAAGAAGAAGTGTTCCTTTAACAATGGCAGGATATTCATATCGTGAACAGGTGGCAGATATGTTAATTAGTTTAAATATTTTAACCTAGTTTGTTTAGTGCATATTTTAGTAAGTTCAACTATTAAATAAAATGTTTTTACGTTTTGTTATTAGTTTTATAAATATATATATATATATATATATATATATATATATATATATATATATATATGTTATGGTCCGGTTCCTGGTTCTTGGTGATAGTCCAAGGTAGAACCAATAAAGAAGAACTCGAACACAGGTATGGAATAACACAGATATATTACAAACAGGAATATATACAGAGAAGTAGAAGTGTTAATACGAACAATCAGGTTTAGTAGAGAGAACTATGTAGTCTCGACCAGTATCACTATTCCAATGTCTTGCAGTAATTGTATGAACGCGACTCTGTTTCGGACTGCCTCTGACTCGACTCTTGGCTCGACTTGAACTATTGACTATATTTAGTCACCCCCTCTATGTGGCACAAGGCCGGTTTAACGTGGGATCTCCGAGCCCGTGGGATCGGCCAAAAATATGCCCATTGAACCCGTATAAACAGGTTCAGAGTCGGTTTACCTCCCTGAAATAGAATCCGCCCTTCGGCGTAGCCTCCTTCGGGTTCCTCCCCGACCGAAGGCAGAGAGTTAAACCGATCAGCCGGTCGACCGAGATCGACTTAACGACTGTCGATATTCAGTCTCCCCCCTCCCACTGGGGCAACATGTGACACAAGGTCGGTTATTTATTGTGGGTTTTCCGAGCTCGGCCCAAAAATATGCCCGTTTGAACCCGTATAAACGGGATCAGGGCCGGTTTACCTCCCCGAACGAGACTCCGCCCTTCGGCGTAGCCTCGTTCGGGTTCCTCTCCGCCCGAAGGCAGAGATTTCAACCGAACAGTCGCTCAGAAAGTGAACGACTGTCTCCTTGAGTACTCCTGGGGCGCAGTATTTATTTATGGAATAGTCCATTATTATTAATATTATGGGTAAGATCCCATAACAATATATATATATATATATATATATATATATATATATATCCTGTAGGGTCATAGGGCACCATGTGTACTGCAGTAGCAGTAGAAGTGGTGTTTCTTGGGCAAGATATCCTGACGGAGCTCAATCAGAAAAAAGGCCGGTTTCGAATTCAGAATTTTTCCCTCTCCTAGACCAGTTGCCACCCAGGACTATAAAACCCAGTCTGTTCTGCTATTTATCCATATATCAAGGGTATTAGCATGCAAGTGAATGTAATGGATCCGACTGGAATTCGAACTCGGCTCTCTGATTCCTAAATCCAATCTCCTTTTCTCACAAACTAAAATTGGTATAACTGTCATTTAATTTAAATAATTTAATCTAGTTTGTTTGGCACACATATATAAGAAATTAGAATGTTCAACTATTAAATAAAATATTTTTGTGTCTTATTTGTTATCAGTTTATATTCTGCTAAATATAAACACCTAAGAGGACTTCTTCTTCTTCTTCTTCTTCTTCTTCTTCTTCCTCCTCCTCCTCTTCGTCTTCTTCTTCTTCTATGCGCTCTTAGTAAATTTTGTCTTTCTTTCTTATCTCTCCTAAAAACTCTTCTGTGATTCATTTACACGAGTTTGTTAGATTATACCTCGTTTCCCTCTTGTCTTGAATAAGTCATGTGAGTGTAAAATTTTCAAAGCCTTTTCTGAACGGGTTTGATGCCATGCATGACATCCGTATGAAAGTGTCAATCTGACGAGTCTAAGAATGGCACTGGAGTTTTCTGGTTAATGTTTTGGCTTTGTAGCAACTTGCGGTATTGAGCAAAACTACCTCTGGCGCAGGCTATTCTAAGTTCAATTTCCTTTTCTCCTATACTAAATTTATTATAAGTGATCCTTACAATGAGTTATCAAAGCATTTCCACATCCCGAATTTTATGATAGATTCAGTGTTGGTGGCATATATATATATATATATATATATATATATATATATATATATATATATATATATATATATATAGCTAATATTAGTGGTAAATATATACATACTTATATAAAATATATAAATATATATACATAGGTGCATACACATACATGTATTTTTTTTGAATAAAAATTCAAAGAGGATAGAATCAGGTAGAACTCAATATCCAGGACAGAAGTAAGGATATAATAAAAAGGCTTAAACACTAATATTAGTGTTTAAGCCTTTTATTAAATATATATATATATATATATATATATATATATATATATATATATATATATATATATATGCAATAATCCGTTGGTATATAATCCAAGCGAATCCTAATAATATAAAATATAAAAACTTATCCACAAAGAGAGCTCAATGTATTTATTATAACAGAGCATATAAATTACATAGATTGGAAATTCAAAATTGTCCTATTTAAATATCTATTTCGACCCACAGAGAATTGCTTAGGTTTTGACAACTCAGTGGAATGAAGAAATAAAATAAAGTAGGAGCTTGACAAGGCCCACAAGCAATTCTCTGTGGGTCGAAATAGCTATTCAAATGGGATAATTTTGGATTCCTATTCTATGTGCATCAAATACTTTTACAAATTTGGGGAGGATTTCTCACACTAGAACAAAGACAAAAGTCCATATAAACATATGTCCGTAAATTCTTAGTTTTTAAGTTAAGTTTAAAGAATGTTTACAATAGATGATACCATGTAGGCTAGGTTACATTTGTCATTCGTGTACATTTGGTGCTAGTCTGCCTTCAGCGTTTAACGTGTATAGTAGTGACTTAACTGAGAAGTGTTTCATTTAACAATGGCAGGATATTCATATCATGAGCAGGCAGATATGATTTTTACATACGGCCGTGCGAATGGTAATGGACGCGAGGCTGCACGGCTGTATCAGATTGCGTTTCCAGACCGAAGGCAGCCGAGTCATCCAACATTCGCGCCACTACAAACTATGGATTGAGAAAGATCGAGATCTGATCGTACACCTGACCACGAAGAGCACATACCACAGGCTGTCTCGGTCTTGAAGAAAACTCTGAATTCAAAATTTGCGGAGGGTCGTTTGACCTTGTGGCTCAGGACTCTGTATTCGGCCCTTCAAAAAGTATCGTTGGTTCTGCACAAAGCCTTCACTACTGTGATAAAGTCCTATGTAGGGGGTGTTTGGCTCTCGGTTCCTATGAACTGAGTTACTTGAACCTCATACGTCGAAAACGACAGGAGAGTCCATTATATATATATATATATATATATATATATATATATATATATATATATATATATATATGATTTGATTTTTAGGCAAGCAACGTTTTTTTCGAGAATATTTCATTTCAAATGGCCGACAAGGAAGATTTATTTAATCTTTTATTGGGTTTTTCCAAAAATCTAAGACAGGTTTTGCAGGGGTTAAAGAATATAGGAAGTGTCTATAAGTTTAATTGATCCAAGCACTTTCGGCTGATTCTCTAGCCATTGTCAAGGATGTGTTTTTTCTTTAGTGAAATTTTGTGCGTGGCTGCTACATAGTGGTTTTACAGTGTGGAGTTCGAACAGTTTATCCTTTTACAGATATATGTTTAGTTATATCCGAAATTTTACACATTGTGTGTGTATGTGTGTAGGTGTGTCCTTTTCCGAGGTCGGGCGTGCACTGAGAGAACTGTGTGTGAGGGGCTGTGGGGGAAGACAAATGCAGAAAGAAAAACGTGCTAAGGCATTTTTAAAATGAGAATCCACACATGCATGGGTAGAATCCAATGAGATAAATAAATAAAACAAATGAATAAATAAAATAAATAACAAATAGAATAAATAAAAACTATAAATATATAAAATTAAATAAATAAAATAAATAATAAATACAATAAATAAATCCATTGAATAAAATGAGTATCCATACATGCATGGGTAGAAAATACGAAAGTTGCCAACTTCTATCAGCATATTACCGCAGCCTTCAGGGACTACCTCTGACCCTCTCTCATTCTCTGTTTAGTGAAATGGTTAGGCGCTTTCTGGAAGACGGATCTACAGGAAGTAGCTTTCTTAGAATGTCATCTGATTTCGACTGACATATCTAGCATATTAATTAACATTTATCACACTATATCATTTAGAAATATTACTTCCCCTTTTACTGTATATGGAATCCCCTCAAAATATAGTGTTTTATATATTAGTTCTATATATCTGAAATTGCAGTAGCCTGGTTTTCAATTTCAGTCAAGATTGTTTTAGGTGTTGCCATAGAAGGATATGACTACAAAATCAAGAAATTCAAATTCAACTTTCATTGGCAGGACTAACATTTTGCATGGTGAAAATAGTCACCAACATAGGGCTAAAGGTTTTAATGTTTGTTAAGTAGCGCTGGAGGGTTCGAATTCCAGTCGAATCTATTACATTCACTTACGCGCTAATACCCTTGGGAAAGGTATGAATCCTGTTCTTCTTCCCCTATGGGTAAATAGCAGGACAGACCGGGTTGGATGGTAACTGGTCTACCGCAGAAAGAAACGGCAACCTATTGTGGGAAAAATCTGCCTCGTCAGTCATGTATCGAAAGATACATGATCACCTAAGTGTGTATCAAGCAAGGCACATAACTGACTGACCCTTGGAAAAGGTATGAATCCTCTTCTTCACTTGAGAAAGGTATGGATCCTCTTTTTCTCCATCCAGCTGGTTCTATAGCCTTGGATGGCAACTGGTTTACGGCAGAAAGAAACGGCAACCTACTGCGGGAAAAAAAATCTGACTCGTTAGTCATGTATCGAAAGACATATGATCGCCTAAGTTTGTATCACGCATCGCAAATAACTAACTGAAGAAGCTCTGGTAGGAAATACTCACTGCCCCCTGCCATCAAGCAAGGGCTAAGGTTAGGCGCTTGCTTTAAAATCAGTCGGCTTTGGTGGCAACCTGATATCGCTGTTAAAATCATTCTAATCTTAAAACCGTTAAAAGCAGTAAAAATGTCTTTTCCAAGGTCAACAAGTTATCTTTCATTAAATCGCGACTCTTGTTTTTCTTTCTCGCCCTCTCTCTCTCTTCCTAATATCTACACGGTGTTCACAGTTTCACCTTTTTTTTTTTAATTCAGATTTTCTGTCCACCACCATTTGATCATTTCAAATCGGAGTCAGATATCATTTAGTGTCTTTCTTCATTCCATATCCCATTTGCCACCCCGTTCCCATCTCATTGACACCCGACACGCTGTCTAAGTCTTTTGATAATTTTTTTCAGTTCTTGTCATTTTTTTTTTATCGTCTGCAAATCCTCATTTTGTTTTCTTCAATTGCCTCGTCACGATTTTACAGTGATAACAATTCAACACAAATATCTCCTTCAATAAATTGGATGGACCAGGGATCTCTTAGGTTCACAACCACTTGACCTTAGTTGCTTAAACCGTCAAAGGTTAATGTCCTCTCCCATTACCAGTGGAAAAGACTACTGAATTTATTTCGCCACAACCAGTCCTAAAATCCACGAGGGTCGTTGGAGAACTATACGTACTGTAGCCATAGCAGTGGCGCATGTGTATAAATTTAACCTGACGGAGCAGATATATATATATATATATATATATATATATATATATATATATATATATATATATATATATATATATATTATTTTAATCGTCGGTATCACCCAAAGCAAAGCCGTAAAACCACGTAAACGCAACGGTGTTGAAGAATTTTTCGATCAATAATAAATTTTTACAAAATTATTTTAATTATCTTTTATTTTAGAATAATTTCTAAAGTTTTAAATCTGTTAAAATTCTGTATTAATTTGTGCTTTTTTTGATATTGATATTAAATAAAAACTATATTTACTAATCATAAATGGAAAAGCTTACTACAATTCATTGAAGACCAATATTTTAAAAAGAATTTTGACATTTTTTTTATGAGTATATAAACGTCCCTATTTTTGTAAACACGGGTGTCCATACGTTATCAGAAAATATGCGCGATAACTATAGTAACTTTTAAGCCAAAGTACCTAAAAATCAATAAAACATTAGATTACACTTACAGAGAATATTTTCCTAATTTGGGTAGTTAAAAATTATATAAAAAAGGCGCTCACGTTATATACCTCAAGTAATTTTACAGATATGTCCACCATAGAAAAAAATTAGATAAACTTCAGTCTGCCAATCAAGCTGTCACCCTGTCAATATGTAAAATAAACAGCTACCGCCATGTTAAAAATGCTTTTCTGCGATATTTTAAACTTAAAGTAAATATATATTTATTTCAAATCAAATTAAACTTTCAATCAGCTAAGCTTCCTCAAATAAAGTTTCAGAAAAGTATGTTTTATTTTTCAAAGATATTTTAATAAAGATTTTTTTTTTAATAAATTTGGTTTCGATTGGTCAATGTATGGAAATTTCAGAGGGTGTGACGGACGGACTAACAGAAGTCACAGAATTTTATATATAGATTGTTTTGGCGTTTTAAAATAAAGGTTCAAATTAAATTTAAACGCAATAGTTTCAAGTCTTGTTTTTTTTTATGCGCGTTTGTTAATCTTCTTAATTCTTTTAATTTCCGTGTAAAAAAAAACAAAAAAAAAAAACGATTTCCTACAACATTTTGAACTAAAGGTGAGTAATATTTGTTTGAAATCAAATTAATGAAACTTTACATCGGCTAATTTTCCTGAAATAAAGTGTGAGAAAAGTATGTTTTATTTTTAAGTCTGTGGAGGTAACTAATTAAAAGATATAATTTAATAATAAAAAAATCCTTTGGTCTTTTCTTTTAATAACAAAGATTTTGTTATTAAAAGAAACTTATTAAGAACACTAGAAGTAATACAGTAATACAAAGCCCATGTATTGGATTCCGTTTATTCACTTTCATTGACGCTGTCAAACATCGAGAAGGTCTGTATGAAGACCATCATTTTCGTGCCAGCCATCTGAAATAGAAAATTATATTATGTAGGGTGACAAGACTTTTGGACCACCCTGTGGATTTATAGATGAAATTACAAAACATTCTTATAGGTAATCAAATGAAAAGAAGATAAAAAGTGAGGGATCAGTTTTGGATTGTTCTTTAGTATTAAACACATCCCCCATTTCTTGGCCATTGTATAGGTTGGTCCGAAAGTCTTGTCAACCCCTACAAAAAAGTTAATGAGAAAAATAGACGAACAAGTAATACAGTAATACAAAGCACATGTACTGGATTCAGTTTATTCACCTTCATTGACGCTGACGCACATCGAGAAGGTCTGTATGAAGACCATCATTTTCGTGGCGCAAAATGTTGCGTCGCGATGTCTTGTGTGATATTTTACGAAGCTGCTGCAAAGGGTCGTCCTTCAACTGTTGGGTATTCTGGTATCGTTCATATGAAACTCTCTCCTTGATAATAACCCCACACAGCGTTGAAATAGAAAATTATATTATGTAGAGGGTGACAAGACTTTCGGACCACACTGTATATAGTACAAAACAAATCGATGACTGGGCCTAGTATGGACCAGAAAGTTTTCTTGCGCCTCCAGCCACAAGTAAACCGGTGCCGTATGATAGAAAAGCGACAACTCAGTACATAAGATGCAAACCAGTTCGAATTTATATATAAGCAGAGCTAGAAGTGGCGTGAAGAGCAATCCAGTGTGGGTACCAACTTTTGGTTGGAGGCGACATATAAATGAATTGGTATAATTACAAAGCATTCACATGTAGTGGTATCATTTTTTTAATCCCTCTTTTCAAAACTACAATCTTAATGCTTCATTACCAAATATAGTCGAAGTTCTAAGGGTATTTCTGACACGTGCTATTAGTGTTGCGAGCGGCTACTTTGGCTCTTTAAACTGAAGTTAATCAAGGATTATCTGAGGGCAGCAATGTGTCAAAAAAAGCGTTTTCACAGTCGCAAACAGTGTGTCAAACAATGTCAAAACAATGTGTCAAAACAATGTGTCAAAACAATGTCAAAGCATTGTGTCAGACAATGTGTCAAAATAATGTGTCAAACAATGTGTCAAACAAGGCGTTTTCACAGTGCCAAACAGTGTGTCAAATAATGTCAAAACAATGTGTCAGAAAAATGAGTTAAACAATGGGTCAAACAATGTGTCAAAACAATGTGTCAAACAATTGTTTTCACAGTGTCAAACAATGTGTCAGACAATGTGTCAAAACAATGTGTCAAACAATTGTTTTCACAGTGTCAAACAATGTGTCAGACACTGTGTCAAACAAGGCGTTTTCTCAGTGTCAGACAGCGTGTCAAACAATGTCAGAACAATATAACAAAACAGTGTGTCATAGCAATGCGTCAAACAATATGTCAAAGCAATGTGTCAAACAATGTGTCAAAACAATGTGTCAAACCAATGTGTCAGACAATGTGTCAAAACAATGAGTCGAACAAGCAAAATGACACCCATTACGCGATTTGTTAAGAAAGATTGTATCAAGTCAAATATTCAATCAGAGGCATTATAGCTCTTCATCTTGTGAAGAAAGCCAATATGCCAAACCCTGTCAAACGTCTTCGAGATTCAATCAATCAATCAATTAGTCGAAATCCAGCCACAGAAACTATGAGCGTTACTTACTTAGATAACAATGTGTCCGAAAGAAGAGAATTGGCAGAACTAGCGGAGCGGTACACTCCGGACGGGAAGATTTGGTGGGGGTGGGGGCTGCAATTAGGTGAATTAGTATAATGAAGAAGCATGCAAATTTACATTTTCTCTCTTATTTTTTTTTTAATTTTTTTTTTTTTTTGCTTCATTCCGCCATTTTTAACTAAATTAAGTGGTTAACACATAGGATCAAATATATTGGATATTTACAATGGAGGTTACACTATAAATCATTTGTCATTGCGGGATTTTTTCGTAATGTTCAACCGAAAAAAAGGATTATTTACTAAATCAAAAATGGTTATTTACTAAATCGAAAATGGTAATTTCAGTCAATTATGTGCCATATGTAATATACGCGTAGGCTATCATGTATCTTTCGATATATGACTGACGAGGCAGATTTTATTTCCCGCAGTAGGTTACCATTTCCATCTGTGGTAGACCAGTTGCCATTCAAAGCTATAGAAGCGGATGTGTCCTGCTATTTACCAATAGCTGGAGTGGAGAAGAGAATTCATACCTTTCCCAAGAGTATTAGCACGTAAGTGAATGTAATGGCTTCGACTGGAAAGTCAGTCAGTCAGTTATGTGCCATGCGTGATACACGCTTAGGCGATCATGTATCGTTCGATATATGACTGACGAGGGAATTTTTCTCCCGCAGTAGGTTACTATTTCTATCTGCAGTAGATCAGTTGCCATCTAAGGCTATAGAACACGGTCTGTCCTGTTATTTATCCATAGCTGGGTGGAGAAGTAGAGGATTCATACCTTTCCCAAGGGTATTAGCTGCTATTCATTACTCCTTAACGGTTATTTACTAAATCGAAAATGGTTATTTACTAAATCGAAAATGGTTATTTACTAAATCAAAAATCGTTAATCACTAAATCGAAAATGGTTATTTACTAAATCAAAAATCGTTATTTACTAAATCGAAAATGGTTATTTACTAAATCGAAAATGGTTATTTACTAAATCGAAAATGGTTATTTACTAAATCAAAAATCGTTAATCACTAAATCGAAAATGGTTATTTACTAAATCAAAATCGTTATTTACTAAATCGAAAATGGTTATTTACTAAATCGAAAATGGTTATTTACTAAATCGAAAATGGTTATTTACTAAATCAAAAATCGTTAATCACTAAATCGAAAATGGTTATTTACTAAATCAAAAATCGTTATTTACTAAATCGAAAATGGTTATTTACTAAATCGAAAATGGTTATTTACTAAATCGAAAATGGTTATTTACTAAATCAAAAATCGTTAATCACTAAATCGAAAATGGTTATTTACTAAATCAAAAATCGTTATTTACTAAATCGAAAATGGTTATTTACTAAATCGAAAATGGTTATTTACTAAATCGAAAATGGTTATTTACTAAATCAAAAATCGTTAATCACTAAATCGAAAATGGTTATTTACTAAATCTAAAAAAAATCGTTATTTACTAAATCGAAAATGGTTATTTACTAAATCGAAAATGGTTATTTACTAAATCGAAAAATGGTTATTTACTAAATCAAAAAATCGTTAATCACTAAATCGAAAATGGTTATTTACTAAATCAAAAAAATCGTTATTTACTAAATCGAAAATGGTTACTAAATCAAAAATCGTTAAACTAAATCGAAAAATGGTTATTTACTAAATCAAAAATGGTTATTTACTAAATCGAAAATGGTTATTTACTAAATCGAAAATGGTTATTTAAAATCGTTATTTACTAAATCGAAAATGGTTATTTACTAAATCAAAAATCGTTATTCACTAAATCGAAAATGGTTATTTTTCAAAAATCGTTATTTAAATCGAAAATGGTTATTTACTAAATCGAAAATGGTTATTTACTAAATCGAAAATGGTTATTTACTAAATCAAAAAATCGTTATTTCTAAATCAAAAATCGTTAAAAATGGTTATTTACTAAATCAAAAATCGTTATTTACTAAATCGAAAATGGTTATTTACTAAATCGAAAATGGTTATTTACTAAATCGAAAATCGTTAATCACTAAATCGAAAATGGTTATTTACTAAATAAAATAATTTAAAAAAAGAAAAGAAAATGGCATACGTATTTAGAGATAATTAAAAATTATTTTGTAAATGCATTTTCCATTTTCTTATTGAATTATTTTGTCTGTAATAAATAAATAAATGACCGTAATTGTAAACGTTCCTTATATGTTGTAGAAGTTGTCTTTTTTAAAAAAAATCATTTCACCCCAATCAAGGCAATATGCCACTCAGATGCGAGGAATTAAGAAGACAGAAGGTAATGATTGACATTTCATTTAAATTTTTGAAGATCAAAGTTAACTTGATAGCAAGAGGTTTGAAGAGAGTTCCACCAGGGGAGAAGTGCGAGAAAAGAGCCTGTTAGCATAGAACTTATGGCTACATCGAGCGATTTCAAGTGGAAAATGATGAAACCTGGCTGCCAATCAAGTAAATTTGTAAAGTCAGGGTACCAAAGAGGAAAGCAATATTTATTTTCTAAGGATACAAAAATGTGGCACAAAGCCAAGAGTGGGGGTGAGAGAAGGCTTGTCTTCTTTTGTCTTATAATTAAACATATAGACACAATTACTGACCCAACATAGCACGGTATTCCTTACACCAAAACAATACATTCTTACTTACCATTAATACTACAGCCAGCATAATACCTCAAATTCGTTTTTTTTTCTTTTCTTCTTTTTTTTTACAGTAATATTTACAAGGCCTGGGAGGCGATCGAGGCAGAGGGTTATGTTTGAAGGCCATTTGTGTGTATAACAGTGGCAGATAAGAATTAACCCTAGCCTTGAACAGGTTAAGATTGTAGTAATCGGGGAAACGTCCTGTTGGAAGTCGGTTCCACTGGGCAATGGTCCACAGGAAGTAGCTGCTCGAGTGGAACTTACTTCTCACCAAAGGAATACGGAGGGAATATGGGTGGTTTGCTACGATGTAAGTGGTATGTCATGTTCATGCTGTGAAGGTTTGCCTCGGCGGGACCAGTGAATATAGTTCGTCCGAGCACTTTCTGTGGAAGTAGCGGTAGTGCAGTAAGAGGTTCCCAGCCCTAACTATAGTCCCCATGTATACAATTTCTGTCTGTAGCGGAAAATGAATATAAATAACAATTTTAAAAGCTCTAACCCTAATGTGTATTTATAATGTATTTTAATATATTTACAAGAAACTATACAAAATAGTGCTTATTTTGTGATCGGGGAAACATCCTCTTCGCAGGAAGAAGCTGTTTAAGGGGAAATTACTTCACGTCGAACCTTATGGTGACTGTCCAATGGTTCACCATTGGCAATATTTATTACAGCTTTCTGGAATCTAACTAGAGCATCACTGCTGAAGTTTACTGCCAGAAACTAGATAAAATGTCCATTCAGTTAAACAAAATATACTGGTTAATCGACAAGGTCTAATTCTGATTCAGGACAATACTCAGCTTATTTGGAAAACAGAATGTGCTAAGATATAAAGTTTCACATAATAAAAACATGTGCATCACATGTGGTGCACAGAGCCTAGCGTGAATAACTTATTATTTGAACGTTTTTATTATATGAAACACTATATATCATCAGATTCTATTTGACAGATAAGCTGAGTTGCCTTGCAAATATTTATAAATCTGTAAACAAGCATTAATTATTTGGATAGGTCACACAAAAAATGCCCTGAACAGACAAAGGGTTAATGAATTTTTCGGTAATCCAATGTCCGTTCGTATTCCGGTGTCACATTCTAGGTCTTCTGTAAAACAGTTGGCAGATATTTTCTTTGTTTCTGTCGAAATTTTCTTGTTTAGAAGCATACGGTCTTGCTTTTGGAATTCATTTTTGGCTCTTTCAATGTGTCTTCGGCTTTCGGTACCACATTTTCAAACACTTTTCATATATTCAAATTTATGCATTATTATGTTTATTATGGTCAGTCAGATTAACATAAAAACGAATATATTCATAAAATATTATTTATAAAATAATATAAACTTAGGCACATGAAGAGGTTGACGCTGGGTTTGTACAAGCCCGGATGATGTTGGACAAATTTCTTTTTTCATTATGGTGACAGTTCAGTGGTTCACTATTGGTGATTTTCATTACAGCTTTATGGAATCTAACCAGAGCATCACTTCTGAAGTTTACTGTCAAAAACTGGATAAAATGTCCATTCAGTTAAGCAAAATACACTGATTAATCGACAAGGTCTAATTCTAATTCAGGACATATACTCGGCTTATTTGGAAAACAGAACGTGCTAAGATATAAAGTTTCACATAATAAAAACATGTGTATCACATGTTGTGCACAGAGCCTAGAGTAAATAACTTATTATTTGAACGTTTTTATTATATGAAACACTATATATCATCAGATTCTAAGATCTGAGAATTATATGATTTTGTAAAGAAATTCGAAATCAATGTCGTTTTCATCAACAACAAAAAAAACGCTTAAAAGTCAGAGATCGATATTTGGAATTGTTTTCTGTGAATGATCCATTTCTGGATCGAATAGTGACATATGATGAGAAATGAATTCTTTATGACAACCATAAGCGATCAGCACAATTGCTTGATCATGACGAAACATTCAAACACTTTCCAAAACCGAAATTGCGCCCAAATAACCTTATGGTGACAGTCCAGTGGTTCACCATTAGCGATCTTCATTACAGCTTTCTGGGATCTAACCAGAGCATCACTTCTGAAGTTTACTGTCAAAAACTGGATAAAATGTCCATTCAGTTAAGCAAAATACACTGATTAATCGACGAGGTTTAATTCTGATTCAGGACAATACTCAGCTTATTTGGAAAACAGAATGTGCTAAGATATAAAGTTTCACATAATAAAAACCTGTGCATCACATGTGATGCACAGAGCCTAGAGTAAATAACTTATTATTTGAACGTTTCTATTATATGAAACACTATATGTCACCAGAATTCTATTTGCCAGATAAGCTGAGTTGCCTTGCAAATAGTTATAAATAGGAAAACAAGCATCAACGTTCGGATAGTACACACAAAAATGCACTGGACAGGCAAAGGGTTAAATTATATATTTTAAATCGTTAGATTTATTACAAAAGGCATCATCTCTATAAATATACAACCAAGATATTTGGAAAAGCAGACAACCGTGAAGACATGTCATTTGGACATCAGAAAAGTCGAAAGAGGCCGGGCGAATTTAACTGCCTGGGTGATTAGCGGTGTAGTAGTGGCGCTGGTGGGGCTGCTAATGGGAAAAAAGTTTTTAAAGTCCGTTGATATCCACTTAAGTCCCTCTTCTTTCACCTGCTTTGCGTTCGTCTGCGTTTTGAAGGGTTTGTGATTGACCAGAAGTTTGACAAAATTATAACAGGAGACTGGTTATTTGGTGCAGAGGCTAGGAGCAGGAGCGGGTCATATAGAAGTGTCACCCTAATTCGAGAAAAAAGGCCTTGAACTCGGACAGACGTCACACTAACGAAATATATGCACCTATACACATACACACACACACACACGAGCGCAGATATTTTTACGTGATTTTTCAGAGGGTCCCCCAAGCTATGATACGCCCCCCACCCACCGAATCTATGATATGAGGCCCCCACTCTACGACATGTCAATTTTCATAAAGCAGTATTCATATTCTGTCTATATTTCTGAGATGAGGTATTATGTACATTATTTACATTATTCGGACTATTGTCCTCATCTTTGTCGCCATATTTATCACAACGTTTCGGTAGAACAGTCTACCCCTGTGAGCGAAATAAAGGGTTCAGTTCGAAATTCCAACCACCCGAAGAAGGCCAGTGCGTAAAACGGCCGAAACGTTGTGATAAATATGGCGACTTTTTTAAAACGGGTTTAGCGCCATGCATGACATTCATAAGAAAGTCTCGATTTGATGAGGCTATTTAAGAAAATGACTTGAATTCTTATGCTAATGTTTTGTAGCAATTTGGACAACTAAAACTCATGGAGAGGCGATCTATCCCTGAGCATTCCGTCTCTCCTTGAGTTCGGAACGCCAAAAATTATACTTACGTTGCTTAACAAGTCAAATGCACATGAAACCCGATGGTTTGTCAATGGTTCAAATGCGAGCGTGGGTGCATATGCAACATAATTTTATTGTCTAATTATGATACAACATTTGGCATTAATTGACCGGGCTGCCAATGTCACTGATATTTGAAAGCCATAAAATCTTACTCTTTTTCAGGAAAATAGGTTTCTCAAGTCCAGTAGCTGTTATCGCTCTTTCCTTTATTGATGAGCGTTTCCTTCCTAACCTTTTGTTTTAAGTCGTGTGGAATGTCAATATCTTGATTATGTCATTATTCGCTCTTCGAGTTACATGGGATATCCATTTTAGTTGTTGCTCCTGTTGACGTTGAAGCTTCTTAATGTGCAGGAGCCACCGAGAACTTCACTTTGCACTCTCGATAGAGTCCAAAGGCGTCTCCGCGTCCCTGTGGGTGACTAATTATTTTCCACTCAGCAATCCCTTTCGCACCGACGAAACGTCGCAATTCCCCTCGTTGCCCTATTGCTATTTCCATGGGGTGTTCAGGTGAACTACATTCCTTAGTTCCACCAGTCCTAAACTTCACGGCAAAGACCCGCCATGCAGTAGCATGCAAAGTGGGTCAGAGGGCGCGTGGGCCCCGGGAATCCATATCGGGTAGGCATCCAATCAAAGAGTCAAATAAAGATTTAGTTTACACTATTTACATTATTCGGACTATTGTCCTCATCGCCATATTTATCATAACGTTTCGGCCGTTGCACTCTCCAGTCTTCTTCAGGTGGTTGGAATGTCGAACTGAACCCTTTATTTCGCTCACTGGGGTAGACTCTTCTAGTTCCACGTGCCATGTCTAATGGATGTCAGTTATCAGTTATCTCCTGTTAATTCCCTTCTCCAAGTTCTCCACTGCCTTAACCAGGTATTGAACCCACACTCTTCGGGTCCTTTCACTGGATCTAACGAACGCCTTTATCCACTGTTCCATGTGTCCTTAGTTTATAATTAATTTGAATCAGGTGTCTATTACATGTTTCATCAGTTTTTATATATTTAAAATGTCTTTCTTTCTCACATTTCCCAATACTAGGTTCTATAGGACCCGTCCTACTTGAGTCTTAGGGGCATACAGTCAAGGAATTGGCCCCAGGCATCACCAAACCTCTGCACGCCACTACTACCATGCCGTGCCCATTGAAGTGAACCACCCTCATTCCCTTCATATCCCCCGGTGAGATGCAAGTTCCGCCCAAGAAGCTTCTTCACACGAACCATTGCCTTGTGAAACCAAATTCCAAGAGGCCGCTTCCCCGATCACTATAATCTCAACCTCTTCATATCTAGGGTTAATCGTTATCTTCCGCATACATCCGCATAAGCTGTATCTTTTACTCTGTAATCCTCTACCTCGAGTGCCTCCGGGTATACTTTGGTTTCTTTTGTTTTGTTTTACGGCATATCAACCTCAAGGGGTTATTTAATGCCGATAAGATTTTTATTGCTGGCAATATTTCTTTTCCAAAAATGTATTGCTGGTAATAATTTTTTCTTCAAAAACGTACTGCTGGTAATAATTTTTCAAAGAAAAAATGTATTGCTGGTATTAAAATCTATTTTTATACTTTCATTGTGATTTGACCCCTTTTGGAGGGTTAGCTATTTGCCCAAAGTCTGTGATCTTCCCTGTGCCAAGTCATTAATCTAGCCCCTGGTCAGTCAGCAGTTCGCCCGAACAACGATAAAAATCAACAACAAAAGACAAACACGTGTGCTTGTTGGCGGGTGCTATTTAATTTACACACTTTAAGTGTATTTACAATGCCTCAGTATATACAATAATTCATTTATTAGTTGTTACGTTTATTAGAAAATGAAAACTGTACGACGGAGTTTTCTTCTGAATATAATTCTCTTTATCTATCTATCTATCTATCTATCTATCTATCAAATTCTGTTCATTGTCTATCATATTCTGCTCATTATCTATCTAATTTTGTTCATTATCTATCTATCTATCTATCTATCTATCTATCTATCTAGTTCCCTTCATTATCTATCTATCTATCTATCTATCTATCTATCTATCTATATATATATATATCTATGTCCGTTCTGTCTATAGATAAAAATAAAAGTAGATAAAATGAAAGAAATTGTGAGTAGGTCTCTGGATAGATAGATAGATAGATAGATAGATAGATAGATAGATAGATATTTGAAGGAATCCTGCGTTAAATATCGACAATCATAAAATATCTGATGACGTCAAGACATGTTTTTTTCAGAGTTACTTTTATCTGCCATGTTTTCAAATTTTTTGATAGCCTTTTTGTGATTACACCTTTAAATATCTTCAGAGGGAAAACAGAATGGATTGAACATTAAGAACCGAAAAGAGAAAAGCATAGAGAAGAGGAAATGGAAAGCGCTCTACTGGCGTGAATACAAACCCTAAAAACAAGTGTAAGTGATAACGCGGGCCATCATTGTCTCATGCTAATGATAATGGTCGTCGCTAAGACTGATGTAGCCATTATCGTCAAAGTTGTATCGCAATTAACAAGAATGTAAAAGTCTCGATTCGTCGCCCTGCGACTAATTACAAAAGCCTCGCTCGGAGCCGCCATGTTTTCCATTTTCTATCGTCTGCTTCATCGAATTTACACTCAGCGAGTATATTTTGTACCCGTTCGAGAATAAAGCTGTCCGCATACAACAAACTAACGAAAATATTCATTACTGATATTTATGAAGCTTAGACTAGTCTGGCACAGGGCCACAAATATCGAGCTTGCGTTTAGAATTGAACTTCTAAACGGGAGTAAATAATTTTCTGCTAGATTAGTTTGATGGCTGCTATTCCACAGCGAATAGCCTCATTGATTTGTACGGAATGTAATTACGTTTTACCAGAAATTATATGAAAACAACTCTTTTACAAAACAATGCATTAGTCACTCAAGGTAATAAGTCTGACCATAATTTCGTTTTTAAGATGTTGCCTTAATTTAAAAAGAAAGCAATTTACTAAGACGAAAATGTATAGAAAGTGCACTGATTGTTAAATCATTCACGGTAAATTTGCCTTCAGGTCTTTACAACATTTCACCTTTATTGTAAGAGCTGTCATAAAGGTGCCCAGAAAGTTCGGTAACGAAAAATTCCATAATTTTGATAATGTCGGAAAATTCGGTAACTTTGAAGTAAAAGTCGATTGAAAATTGATTTTAGAGCCGGGGAGTGGGGATTTGGGGGCTAAACCCACCCTCTTAACTATATTTTTAAATAAATCTTGGTGTCCAGATGATGGCTTTTATCCCCTAAAACCCACACCCAGAAAGTACGGGTCTGTTATTATTGCAGCTTGTTTTATCTGGACTGGAACCCATCATTTTTTTTAGTTAATAATTATTTAAACGTATTGAGGGGGGGGGGGTTAGCCCCCCTCCACAAAGTACGGCCCTGATTTTGTTGTGAAGTTTTATATAGACCCTCATAGTTAACAAAACTTTTAAAAGAATATTGGGGAAAGAGGCTTAGCTCCTAAGCCCCACTTCTGCAATACAGTCCTGGTATTGTTATGGTGGGGTTATATCTGGACACCACGATCTTAAATTATTTAAAAATATAAGGGAGGTGGGCTTAGTACTCAAATATCCAATCCAGAATGGTTCTAAAATCAATTTTCAATCGACTTTTATTTCATAGTTACTGAATTTTCCTCCCTTGTCAAAATGACCGAATTTTCCGTTACTGAATTTTCATAAATTCTTTATAATAATGCTGAATGTTTAAAAACAAAAGCGATAAAACAAAACGTACGGAAAGTGAATGAGATTGGCTCGGCTGTGCATCCAGACACGTCGGAAGTCAGACAATTTTAAAATAAAAACAATTATACAACTTAAAAAGATATTAATTATTTTTTTTTAATTTAGCATCCCCACATCTTCAGCGCTTCCCCTCGATAAATTGTCCCTCCCACAAAACCCCAGCCTCTTATCCCCAAAGTGGACAGTATCCCAGCCTCTTATCTCCAAAGTGGACAGAATCCCGGCCTCTTATCACCAAAGTGGACATAAAACCCAGCTTCTTATCCCCAAAGTGGACATAATACCAGCCTCTTATCTATAAAAGTGGACAGGATCCCAACCTCTTCTCCCCAACGTGGAACGAATCCCAGCCTCTTATCTCCAAAGAAGACAAAATAACAGCCTCTTATCTTCAGTGGACAAAATCCCAGCCTCTTTCCCCCAAAGAAGACAAAATCTCAGCTTCTTATCTCCAAAGTGGACAAAAACACCCAGCCTCTTATCCCCAAAGTGGACAGTATTCCAGCCTCTTACCTCCAAAGTGAACAGAATCCCAGCCTCCTATCTCCAAAGGGAACAAAATTTCAGCCTCTTATGTCCAAAGTGGACAAAATCCCAGCCTCTTATCTCCAAAGAATACAAAATCCCACCCTCTTATCTCCAAAGTGGACAAAAGTCCAGTCTCTTATCTCCAAAATGGACAAAATCCCAGTCTCTTATCTCCAAAAATGACAAAATCCAAAGCTCTTATCTCCAAAATATACAAATAAACCCAGCCTCTTATCCCCAAAGTGGACAGTATCCCAGCCGATTATCTCAAAACTGGACAGAATCCCAGCCTCTTATCTCCAAAGTGGACAAAATACCCCAGCCTCTTATCCCCAAAGTGGACAAAATCCCAGCCTCTTATCTCCAACGTGGACAAAATCACAGTCTGACATCCCCGAAGAAGACAAAATCTCAGCCTCTTATCTTCAAAGTGGACAAAATCCCAGCCTCTTTCCCCCAAAGTGGACCCAATCCCAGCCTCTTATCTCAAAAGTGGACAAAAAAATCCAGCCTCTTATCCCAAAAGTTGACAAAATCCCAACCTCTTATCCCCAAAGTGGACAAAACCCCAGCCTCTTATCCCAAAATGGACAGAATCCCGGCCTCTTATCTCAAAAGTGGACAAAACCCCAGCCTCTTATCCCAAAAAGTGGACAAAATCCCAGCCTCTTATCCCAAAGTGGACAAATCCCAACCTCTCATCCCAAAAGTGGACAAATCCAGCCTCTTATCTCCAAAGAAGACAAAACTTCAGCCTCTTATCTTCAAAGTGGACAAAATCCCAGCCTCTTTCCCCCAAAGTAGACAATATCCCAGTCGCTTTCCCCCAAAGTGGACAAAATCCCAGCCTCTTATCTCCAAATGGACAGAATCCCAACCTCTCAGCCCCAAAGTGGACAGAATCCAGCCTCTTATCTCCAAAGAAGACAAAGCCTCAGCCTCTTATCTTCAAAGTGGACAAAATCCCACCCTCTTTCCCCCAAAGTAGACAATATCCCAGTCGCTTTCCCCCAAAGTGGACAGAATCCCAGGCTCTTATCACCAAAATAGACAAAATCCCAACCTCTTATCTCTAAAGTGGACAAAAAACCCAGCCTCTTATCTCCAAAGTGGACAAAATCCCAGCCTTTTATCTCCAAAAGTGGACAGAATCCCAGCCTCTTATCTCAAAAGTGGACAAAACCCCCAGCCTCTTATCCCCAAAGTGGACAAAATACCAGTCTCTTTCACCCAAAAAAAGTGGACAGAATCCCAGCCTCTTATCTCCAAAAGTGGACAGAATCCCAGCCTCTTATCTCAAAAGTAAACAAAAAATCCAACCTCTTATCCCCAAAGTGGACAAATCCCAGCCTTTTATCCCAAAGTGGACAAAACGCCAGCCTCTTGTCAAAAAAGTGGACAAAACCCAGCGTCTTATCTCCAAAGTAGACAGAATCCCAAATTCTTATCATCAAAGTGGACAAAATCCCAGCCTCTTGTCTCAAAAGTGGACAAAATCAGCCTCTTTTCTCAAAAAAGTGGAAAAAATCCCAGCCACTTATCCCCAAAGTGGACAAATCCCAGCCTCTTATCTCCAAAGTGGACAAAATCCCAGCCTCTTATCCCAAAAATGGACAAAATCCCGGCCTCTTATCTCAAAAAGTGGACAAAACCCCCAGCCTCTTATCCCAAAAAGTGGACAAAATCCCAGCCTCTTATCTCCAAATGGACAAAATCCCAACCTCTCAGCCCAAAAAGTGGACAAAATCCAGCCTCTTATCTCCAAAGAAGACAAAGCCTCAGCCTCTTATCCCAAAAGTGGACAAAATCCCAGCCTCTTTCCCCAAAGTAGACAATATCCCAGTCGCTTTCCCCCAAAGTGGACCCAATCCCAGCCTCTTATCTCAAAAGTGGACAAAAAAATCCAGCCTCTTATCCCCAAAGTTGACAGAATCCCAACCTCTTATCCCCAAAGTGGACAAAATTCCAGCCTCTTATCGCCAAAATGGACAGAATCCCGGCCTCTTATCTCCGAAGTGGACAAAACCCCCAGCCTCTTATCCCAAAAGTGGACAAAATCCCAGCCTCTTATCTCCAAAGTGGACAGAATCCCAACCTCTCATCCCCAAAGTGGACAGAATCCAGCCTCTTATCTCCAAAGAAGACAAAACTTCAGCCTCTTATCTTCAAAGTGGACAAAATCCCAGCCTCTTTCCCCCAAAGTAGACAATATCCCAGTCGCTTTCCCCCAAAGTGGACAAAATCCCAGCCTCTTATCTCCAAATGGACAGAATCCCAACCTCTTAGCCCCAAAGTGGACAAAATCCAGCCTCTTATCTCCAAAAGAAGACAAAGCCTCAGCCTCTTATCAAAAAAGTGGACAAAACCCCACCCTCTTTTCCCCAAAGTAGACAATATCCCAGTCGCTTTCCCCCAAAGTGGACAGAATCCCAGGCTCTTATCACCAAAATAGACAAAATCCCAACCTCTTATCTCTAAAGTGGACAAAAAACCCAGCCTCTTATCTCCAAAGTGGACAGTATCCCAGCCTTTTATCTCCAAAGTGGACAGAATCCCAGCCTCTTATCTCCAAAGTGGACAAAACCCCCCAGCCTCTTATCCCCAAAGTGGACAAAATACCAGTCTCTTTCACCCAAAGTGGACAGAATCCCAGCCTCTTATCTCCAAAGTGGACAGAATCCCAGCCTCTTATCTCTAAAGTAAACAAAAAAATCCAACCTCTTATCCCCAAAGTGGACAGTATCCCAGCCTTTTATCTCCAAAGTGGACAAAAACGCCAGCCTCTTGTCACCAAAGTGGATAGAAACCCAGCGTCTTATCTCCAAAGTAGACAGAATCCCAAATTCTTATCATCAAAGTGGACAGAATCCCAGCCTCTTGTCTCCAAAGTGGACAAAATCGCAGCCTCTTTTCTCCAAAGTGGAAAAAATCCCAGCCACTTATCCCCAAAGTGGACAGTATCCCAGCCTCTTATCTCCAAAGTGGACAAAATCCCAGCCTCTTATCGCCAAAATGGACAAGATATCAGTTTCATAAATTAAATAAACTGATAATTTAATGAACTTTTAATTCAAATGTAAAATCGAGATTTTCTCCACGTAAAGTCGGTTCTTATGGGACACCCTCACTGTATATCAATTATGTGACTCCGTAGCATTTTTACAAAAGTAAAACGTTTTTATGGTTTCTGTCTTTGTATACGATCTCCGTGTTTTCTTTTACGTGTTGGGGCAAACTAAAACCCCCACCCCCCAAAAACACCATTCTTAAAGCTTTCTTCACATAAGGTCAAGTCTTATGGGATACAAGGTCTCCCTAACTATGAAATATATCGAATATGTGACCGTAGCATAAAAAAAAAACATCTTTTAGAGGTTGGATCGATTTACTATAAATTTCTGTTGACCATCGAGTGACCCAATAAATCACAGACATAGACGACTTTATTACTGGACACTGGACACTATAACTTTTTTTTTTATCTCCGACTTTTTTCCCCGCAACTTTAGTACTAGCCCTGACGCAGCCCTGTGTGTGATTATTTTCCATTTAGGAACCCCTTTCTCCCGAACGAAAAGTCGTAGACCTTTTGCTATTCTATCGCTATGTCCATGCCAGATGGTCTGTAGTTCTAACATTCTCTAGTTCCACTAGTTCAGATCTTCACAGATAAGACCCGCCATGCCACGCACACTGGTAGAAAAATTTAATTATCGGTTTAAAATCTTCCAAAAATAAAATATATATTTGTGACACGTTATTTGAGTATGATTAGCAAATTTAATATTAAATTAATCTGGTTTGAAACAAATATTACTTATTTATGGCATAAAAAATAGTATACAAGCATTTCTGTTTTTCTTTTGTCTTTATTGACATATCGATAAGCTCCGAGGTGTTGACAGCTAGTATGGATGACCAGAATTGACATAAATTTACGAAATCTAAGTGAACACATTTTTTTAAGTACTTTGTAATTTTTACAAATTAACATATTTTCAGCAATTATTTTATCGACTTTTAGTTACGGTTGAAGATACTTTATGAAAACGTAGTAAAATTTAAAATACTATAAAATTTTCTTAGAATAATTTTAAAATTTAATAACTGAGATGAAATACCATAATAGAGGTAACTCAATAATTTTAGACAAACACTAAAATAAATACATAAATTAAAAATATTTTGTGAAATACAAATTAAAAAAGTAAAACTTACTTTAAATTTTTAAATTTTAAAACTGAAGGAATGATGTTCAAAACTTGTTGAAACGTAAACAATGAGTGATGAATTGGAGACTATTTATCTGTAAAAAGAGGGCCAGT
Source organism: Acanthosepion pharaonis (assembly GCA_903632075.3). Classification (NCBI taxonomy): domain Eukaryota; kingdom Metazoa; phylum Mollusca; class Cephalopoda; order Sepiida; family Sepiidae; genus Acanthosepion; species Acanthosepion pharaonis. The sequence continues at coordinate 225,675 of CAHIKZ030002513.1, forward strand.
CTTAGAACACATGACCTTTTCATAATAATGTTAGGTATGGACTACCATAGATAAAAAATTGGATTGCTTAAAGTAAAAAAAAAATTTGAAATTATTTTAAAAATATTAGTGTAAAACGACTTACATTAAGCAATTTTTGATTCATAAATATAGTTTCTACTTAATTACAATATCACCTAAAAGTAATACGGTGTGGGAGATTTTTAAATTATTTGTAAATTATGATAATTTATTATAATCAAATTTTTAAAAAAATGAAAAATTCTTGTAAAAATTCATTATTCATCAAAAATCTTTTTTTTTCCTTAAGACAATAATGTCCTAAATATAATTCATTTACAAAAGCAATTAAAATGTTTTCTAATTAAATAATTTGATAACTTTATTGCATTTGTTTCAGATTTTCAAATAACGAGCAAGAGTTTGACAAAAAAAAAATTAGATGATTTACATTCTCCAAGAAGTCATACTTTTAACTAATAAAAAAAAAAAGGTTTGAACATAAGATTTAATTTCTCGAAATTTCATGAAATTAAGTAAGTGGGATGAATGTAACGCATGTAAAACATATTTTTACCAAGACTTTTTAAAACAAAAGAATTCATTAATATTTTCATTCATTCATGAATAATTTCTGAAGGTTTCATTAGAATCCGACACGTATTTGATTTTTGCAAGAATTTCCAAATCAATGAGTTTTTCACCGGAAAAACAAAAAAATAAACACTTTTAATTGTAAAATTACTTATGTCCCTAAAAAAAAAAAAAAAAACAGGATTTTTAACCAAAATTTCGAACGTGTTAGAAAATTAAAAAATTTTTTAAAATAATTAAAAAAAATACTTTGGACATACCTCTTAAAAATAACATAAACAAATTGACGATAAAACTCTGTTTTTATTAAGTTTGGCGTGTTTACTTAAATAAATTGTATCTATAAAAAATAAATAAACAAAAATATATTAAACCGGTTCAGGCTTAATCCAAATTATATATTTGTCATTGATTATGCCTTGATACGTTTGAGCAGAAAATGATCGCTCGAGAAAAATCGTCAATCGTTGTGCGTTTATAAACAAATGAACAACTTTGCTAATCAGACGCTTCTTTGTAGCTAAATGGTAATAGCACATCACATCAAATAAAAGGTTTGATAATAGAACTGTTTTTTCAATTCCTGTTGCTTTTTTTCATATTTTCTACTAAATTTCTCGAGCATTCAGACCAGTAACTGTAATTAATAGTGTTTAATAAAAAAAAAAACAGTGCATTTACTTAAATAAATTATATCCATGAAAATAACGTATAAACATAATATACATACATATATATATATATATATATATATATATATATATTATAGAAGTTGAAATACATGTCAAAGAAAACGAAATCAGTTTAAAAATCTTATTATCAAATTAATTTCGAAAAAAAAATGGTTTAAAAAAAAAAATTTAGGAACATGAGCGTTAAAAAAATAATCAAAAAGCATACAGGTTTCGTTAAAGAAAAAAAAACCCTATACGAGTAAATTAAACTTGTCAAAAGTGAGGTTTTCAATACAAAAGTTTAGCAGACCTAGTCAAACCTAGAGCCAGACAAACCTATCATTTGAGATCTTTGGTCAAACATTTTAGGTTTGACCAAAATGATCGTCATTTTTAGAAATAGATATTATATATATATATATATATATATATATATATATATATATATAAGGCTTATTTTTCTGCTTGCAAATGCAATTCTACCAACACAAAAACCTGAAAAATCAAATAATTTGAAATTATAAGCAAATTTAAAAAAAATTCAGTATAATAAAACATTAAAAAAAGGATAACCTAAATAAACAGAAAAAGACAGACCAGAAAAAGGCACACGTCTAATAAACGCAAAAAATAATACATATATATATATATATATATATATATATAGATGCCATCAATATATATATATATATATATATATATATATATATATATATATAGAACTCCCTAGAAATAAAATACCATGTTTTAAACTTCCTCGAAAATGGACTCATCTTCAAATTCAATTGTAAATTAAAAAATAAATTTAATCAGATATGCGTACAAGTATATTTTTAATTCTTACCTTAGGCTCCCTCTTCCTTGCCCTTTTCAACTTTCAAAAAAAGTGAAAGACTTGTTTTCAAATTTCTCAAATAAAGTAAAAATTTTTCACCATATTTTATCTGGGCTGAATCGCCACTAAAAATATAGTTCCGGAAAAATGAAATTTTTTTGTTTGATGTAAAATGTTTTTATTGTAATCTTTTTAATATATATATATATATATATATATATATATATATATATATATATATATATATATAATTATTTTTTATAAAAAATTTATAACATAAGTATGTTATAAAATCACTACAAAAATAGCCATTTGTTTCAAACACTCTGTGTCTTATCAAGTGATGGTGTTGAAAGAAAATAAATGGTTTTAAATTTTCAAATTAATTAACAATAGAACACTAGGGGGAACATTGTTACAAAAGCTAGAATAACCAATCAAAAATATAAAGTATATAAAGATTCAAAAGCTTGACAACAAAATCTTGCTATTATATATTATTTAGATCTTTAATATCTTTATATATATATATATATACGTGTGAAAATGTGTAGCCAAATATTTTTGTGTAATGTGTGTGTGTGTGTGTGTGTGTGTGTGTGTGTGTGTATTATATTATATAATTTTAAATATGGAAAAAATTAAAATAGATCAATTTCTCAATGCTGTCATTAAATTGATAAAATCTTCTTACCGTATTTTTGTCATTTCCTTTTATTTTCACTTTCAATCTCTTTTTTTGGGTGAAAATATTTTAATTTCATTTTTCGGAACTAATTTATTTTCGGATTTAATTTTAACTATTTTAAATTTTTTCAATAACGGCTTCTTTTTATTGAGCTTTTTTAAAAAAAAAAAAAAAATTGAAAAACAAAAACAATCAAAATTAATGCAATCTACTTTTCTTGCTCCAAAAGACATTGCCTTTTTTATTGGATCTAAATTTTTAATTTATTTATCTTAATTTAAAAAAATTTATATATTTATTAATTTGCAACAAATATCATCAATTATAAACGTTGTTAAAAAGATATATAAATTTTCTTTTCTTCTAAATTTTTTTAATGCTAAATTAAAAAAAAACCAATTCCTTACATCTTGTCTTTTAATTCACGGAAATTTAAAATAACTTTGATTTTAGTCGAGGAAAAAAAAATTAATAATCAGTTGAAATTAGTTCAAAAAACTCCAAAAGATCATCTTCAAAAAATGAAATTGAAATGAATAATTTAAAATAATATAAACGAAAAATGAGTAAATGTATTCTTTTCTTTCGTTTAAAAATTTATAGAAAATATCATCTAAAATCAAGCTTGAAAATAATAAACTCTTTGCAATAGCAAAAGCCTGTTTTTTTTTAACATTTTGTTAAAACTGAAATCGGCATAATTACCCTATTTAAACATAACCTTAGTGGATTCTTCAGGATTAACATGAAAATTTGGTTTGCCTGCAAATAACTCATTTTGGTTGAATCGCAGTCACAGCTATCAGTTAATATTTATAATAAAAAACGAAAAAATACTAAAAAATACACTTTTTATTTGTTTTATTATTTTTCCACGTTTTCTTATTCTTCTTCTTCTTCTTCTTCTTCTTCTTCTTCTTCTTCTTCTTCTTCTTGGAACAAATTCTTCTCCTCCTCTTTCTTTAATTTTCAATGGAAAGGGGATTCGGTTCTTTCTTATTCTTTCTTTTTCATTTGATTTTTTTCAGCTAGGAATTAAATAAAAAAAAGAAAAAAGCCTTTAACGAATTTTTAAATTGTCTTTTGAAAATTTTATATAGGATTTTTCCAATTTACCTTTTTCTTCTTCTTTCTTCGTTTAGAAATATTGAAAAAATTTTTTTCAACTTTATATCTTCTTCTTCGTCCTCCTCGTCTTATATTCTCTTTTCCTTTCTCGTTTTTATATACCCTTTGTCTTTATCGTTTTCTTCTTCTTCTTCTTCTTTTTCTTCTTTTTCTTTTGCTTCTTTTTCTTCTTCTTCTCATTATTATTATTCATTTTCAAAAAAGATTTTTTTTCCTTTCATTTTTTCTTCAGGTTATTTTTCTTTTTTTTTTCTTTTTTATATACCCATTTTCTTTCTCGTTTCTTCTTCTTCTTTGTTTATCAATGTCTTTTTCTCATTTTCTTCTTATTCCTCCTCTTCTTCTTCTTCTTCTTCTTCTTCTTATTCTTCTTCTTCAATTTCTTTCTTTTTTTTTCCTCTTTCCTCTTTTTTTCTTTTCTTCTTTTCTCTTTTTCTTATAATGAGACAATTTCTTTTCCTTTCCTTTCTCCTTTTTTTATTCTTTTTTCTTCTTCTTCTTTCTCCTCCTCCTCCTTTTATTCTTCTTTTCCTTTCTTCTTTTTATTTTTCTTTCAGTGAATTCTTCTTTCTCTTTCCTCTTTATTCTTCTTTTTTTCTCCTTTTTTTTCTTTATTTTTCTTATTCTTCTTCTTCTTTTTCTTCCTCTTCTATTTTATTTCCTTTTCTCCTTTTTATATTCTTTATTTTCTTCTTCTAAAGCTTTTGAATTATTCTTCTTATTTTTCTTTTTATTTCTTGGTATTCTTCTTTTCTCTCTTCCTCTTTTTCTTCTTTATTCTTCTTCCCTTTCTCCTTTTTTTTTTTTATTTATTCTTCTTTTTCTTCTCCTTTTCCTTTTATATTCTTCTTTTTTCCTTTTTTTTTTTCTTTTATTCTTCTTTTTTCTTCTTCTTTTTCTTCTTTCTCCTTTATAATTCTTTCTTATTTTTTTCTTCTTTATTTCCTCCTTTTTTTTCTTCTTCTTTCCTTTCTCCTGATATTCTTATCTTCTTCTTCTTCTTCTCCTCCTCCTCCTTTTATATTCTTTTTCCTTTTTTATATTTTTTCTTCTTCTTCTTCTCCTTCTTCTCTTTCTTCTTTCTCCTTTTTTCTTTTATTTTCTCCTTTCTCTTCCTTTTTTCTTTTTCTTTCTTCTTCTTCTTTCTTCTTTTTATTCTTTTTTCTTCTTCTTCTTATTTTATATTCTTCTTTTCTTCTCTTTTTTCTTTTTTTAATTTCTTCTTCTCTCTCCTCCTTCCTTCTTATTCTTCTTCTTTCTTTTCTATTCTTCTTTTTCTTTTTCTTCTTTCTCTTCTCCTTCTTCTTTTTCTTTTCCTTTCTTCTTTATATTCTTATATATTCTTTCTCTTTCTTCCTCTCTTTTTCTTCTTCTTTTCTTTTTATATTCTTTTATTCTTCTTCTTCTTCTCCCCTCCTCTTCTTTTTATTCTTCTTTCATTTTCTCCTTTTTTATTCTTCTTATTCTTCTTCTTCTTTTTCTCTCCTCTTCCTCTTATCTTCTTTTTTCTTTTCTTTTTTTTATTTCTTTTCTTTCTTCTTCCTTTCTTCTCTTCTTCTTCTTTTTAATTTTTCTTTTTAAATTTTTCTTTTTTAAAATATTCTATTTATTCTTCTTCTTCTTCTTCTTAAAATTCCTCTTCTTTATTCTTCTTTTCTTTTTTTCTTTTTTCTTATTCTTCTTTTCTTTTTCTTCTTCTTTCTCTTCTCCTTTTCTTCTTCTTCTTCTCTTCTTTAATTTTCTTCTTTTTTATTTTTCTTAATTTATATTCTTCCCCTTTCCTCCTCTTTTCCCTTATATTCTTCTTTCCTTTCTCTTTTTTCTTTTTTCTTCTTCTCTTCTTCTTTTCTCTCTCCTCCTCCTTCTTCTTTTTCTTCTTTTCTTTCTTTTTTTATTCTCTTTCTTCTTCTTCTTTTCCTCCTCCTTTCTCTTCTATTTTCTTCTTTTATTTTTTTTTTTTCTTTTCTTTCTTCTTTTTTTTCTTTTTTCTTCCTTTTCTTTTTCCTTCATTTTTCCTTTTTATTCTTCTTTCTTCTTTTCTTTTCTCCTTTTTCTTCTTCTTATTCTTCTTTTCCTTTTTTCTTCTTTTTCTTTTCTTTTCTTCTTATTCTTCTTTTTCTTCTCCTCCTCCTTTTCTATTTTTTTTCCTTTTTTTTTTTTTATTTTCTTCTTCTTCTTCTTTTCTTTTTCCTTTTTTTATTTCTTCTTTCCTTTAATTTTTATTTCTTTCTTTTCTTCTTTTCTTTTTTTTTTTTTCTTCTTTTTTTTTTTTTTCTTTTTTTTTTTTTTCTTCTTCTTTCTTTCTTTTTTTCTTTATTTCTTTTCTTTTTTTTTTTCTTCTTTCTTCTTCTTCTTTTTCTCTTCTTTTTTTATTCTTCTTTCTTTCTTTTTTTTTATTCTTTTTACTTCTTCTTTTCTTTCCTCCTCCTCCTCTTCTTCTTCTTCTTTTCTTTCTTTTTTATTCTTTTTCCTTTTTCTTTTTTTTTTTTCTTTTTTTTTCTTTCTTGGAATTCTTTTTTTTTCTTTTTTTCTTCTTATTTTTTTCTTTAAATTCTTTTTCTTCTCCTTCTTTTTTTCTCTTTTTTCTTCTTTTCTTTCTTTTTATATTTTTTTTCTTCTTTTCCTTCTCCTCCTTTTTCTTCTTTATTCTTATTCTTTCTTTCTTTCTTTTTTTCTTTTTTTTCAAATTTTTTTCTTTTTCTTTTTTCTTCCTCTTCTTTTCTTCTTTTTCCTTTTATTTTTCTTTCTTTCTTCTTTTCCTTTTTCTCCTTCTTCTTTTTTCTTTCTTTTTTTTTCTTTTTTTTCTTCTTTTTATTTTTCTTCTTCTTCTTTCTCCTTCTTTTCTTCTTTTTTTCTTTTCTTTCTCCTTTTTCTTTTTTTTTTTCTTTTCTTTCTTTTCTTTTAAATTTTCTTTTTTTCTTTTTTCTTTTCTTCTTTTTTTATTCCTTCTTCTTCTTTTCTTTCTTCTTTTCTTCTTTAATTTCTTCTTTTTTCTTTTCTTTTCTTCTTCTCTCCTCCTCCTCCTTTCTTTCTTTTTTCTTTTTTTCTTTTTTCATTTTTTTTTTTCTTTTTTTGAAAAAATTTTTCTTCTTTTTTCTTTCTTATTTTTCTTTTTTTTCTTCTTTTTTTCCTCCTTCTTTCTTCTTTTTCTTCTTTTTTTCTTCTTCTTTCTTTTTCTTCTTCCTTTTTTTTTTTTATTCTTTTTCCTTTCTTCTTTTTTATATTTTTTCTTTTTTTCTCTCTATTCCTCCTCTTCTCTTCATTTTCTTTCCTTTTCCTTTTTTTTTCTTTCTTTCTTTCTTTTCTCTCTTTCTTATTCTTCTTCTTTTTCTTTTTTCTTTCTTTCTTTTCTTTTCTTCTTTTTTTCTTTCTTCTTCTTCTTTCTTTTTAAATATTCCTCCTTTCTTCTTATATTCTTCTTCCTTTCTCTTTTTCCTTTTCTTCTTTTATTCTTCTTTCTTTTTTTTTCCTCCAATTCCTATTTTTTTTCTCATTCTTTTTTTTTTTTCTTCAATTCTTCTTCTTTCTTCTTTTTTCCCTTCTTTTCTTTTTTTTCTTTCTTTTCTTTTTTTTTTCTTCTTCTTTCTTCTTCTCTTTTTTCCTCTCCTTCTTTTTTCTTCTTTTCTTTTTCTTTCTTCATTACTTTTTCTTTTCTTCTTTTTTTCCTTTTCTTCTTTTTTCTTTTTTTTTCTTTTCTTTTTTTTCTTCCTTTCTTCTTCTTTTTATTTCTTCTTTTTTCCTTTTTTTCTTTTCTTTTCTTTTTTTCTTTTAATTCTTCTCCTTTCTCCTTATTATTCTTCTTCTTTTTTTTTTCTTTCTTTTCTTTCATTTTTTATCTTTCTTCTTCCTTTCTCTATTTCCAAAAAATTTTTTTTATTATTTTCTTCTTTTCTTTTTTTTTTTATTCTTTTTTTTCTTTTTCTTTTTTTTTTTTTTATTCTTTTTTCTTTTTCTTCTTCTTCTTTCCTTCTCTTCTTCTTCTTTCTTCTTCTTTTCCTTTCTTTTTTTCATTATTCTTTTCTTCTTCTTCTCTTTCCTTTTTTCTTCTTCTTCATTTTCTTTTTCTTTTCCTTTTTATTCTTCTTAAATGATTCTTCTCTTTCTTTCTTTCCTTTCTTTTCTTTTCTTTTTCTTTTTTTTTTATTCTTTTTTCTTCTTTTTTTCTTTTTCTTTTTTCTTCTTCTTTTTTTCTCTTTTTTTTTCTTTTTTTTCTTCTTCTTTTCTTCTTCTTCTTTTTATTTCTTCCTGGTTTCCTTTTCTTTTCTTTTTATTATCTTCTTCTATTCTCCTCCTTTTCTTTTCCTTTATTTCTTTCTTTTTTTTTCTTTTTTTTTTCTTCTCTTTTCTCTTCTCTTATTATTTCATTTCTTTCTCCTTTTTTATTTTTTTTTCTTTTTTTCTATTTTTTTCCTTTTTAATTCTTTCTTTTTTCTCCTTTTTTTTTTCTTTTCTTCTTCTTTTTCTCCTTCTTTTCTTTTTCCTTTTCTTCTTTTTAAATATTTTTCTTAAACTTCTTCTTCTCTCCTCCTTCTTTCTTTTTTATTTTTCTTTTCTTTCCTCTTTTCTTTTTTCTTTTTTTTTCTTCTTTTCTTATTCCTTTTCTTTTTTTATTTCTTTTTCTTCTTCTTTTATATTTTTTCTTTTCTTTTTTTTCTTTCTCTTTTTTTATTTCTCTTTTCTTTTTCCTTTTATATTTTTTCTTCTTCTTCTTCTTTTTTCTTTTTCTTCTTTCCTTTTTCTTTTTTTCTTTTCTTCTTTTCTTTTCTTTTTCCTTTTTTCCTCTTTCTCTTTTTTTTTTATTTTTCCTTTTCTTTTTTTTTTCTTTTTTTTTTTCTTTTTCTCGATCTTCTTTTCTTCTTTTCTTCTTTTTTCTTTTTTTTCTTTTCTTTTTTTCTTTTTCTCCTTTCCTCTTTTTCCTTTTTTTTCTTTCTTTTCTTTATTCTTTTTTTAAATTCTTTTTCTCCTCTCCTTTTTCTTCTTATTTCTTTTTTTTCTTTTCTTTTTCTTCATTCTTCTTCTTCTTTTCTAAAATTTTTCTTTTCTTTCTTTTTCCTTTCTCCTTTTTATTTTCTTTTTTTCTTCTTCTCTTTTTTTCCTAAAAAATCTTCTTTCTTTTCTTTTTTTTCTTTTTTATTCTTTTTTTTCTTCTTCTTCTTTTTTTCTCCTTTTCCTTCCTTTTTTTTCTTTTCTTTTTTTCTTTTTCTCTTTTTTTTAAAATTTTTCTTCTTTCTTCTCTTTCTTTTTCCTTCTTTTTTTCTTCTTTCTTTTTTATTTCTTTTTCCTTTCTTCTTTTTCTTCTTTCTTCTTCTCCTCCTTTTTCTTCCTTTAAATTTCTTTTTCTCTTTTTTTTTTTTTCTTTTAAATTTTTTTCTTTTCCTCCTCCTCCTTTCTATTCTTCTTTCTTTTTTCCTTTTTTTTTTTTTTCCTTCTTCTTCTCTCTCCTCCTTTTAGAAAAATTCTTCTTTCCTTTTCCTTTTTATATTTCCGTTTTTTTTTTCTTCTCCTTTTTTTTCCTCCTTTCTTCTTTTTTTCTTTCTTCTTTTTTCTCCTTCTTTATTTTCTTCTTTTCTAATATTTCCTCTTCCTTTCTTTTTTTCTTCTTTTTTCTTTTTTTTCTTTTTTTAATTCTTCTTTCTATTTTCCTTTTTCCTCTCTTTATTCTTCTTTTTTTCCTTTTTATATTCTTCTTTTTTTTCTTTCAATTTCTTTTTTCTTTTTTTTTTTTAAAAATTTTCTTTTTCTTCTTTTTCTTTCTCCTCTTTTTTCTTCTTTCCTTTTTCTTTTTTTATTCTTCTTCTTCTTCTTCTTTTCCTCCTCCTCCTTCTTTATTCTTTTTTTTTTTTTTTCCTTTTTTTTTCTTTTTTTCTTCTTTTTCTTTTCTTTTAGATCCTCCTCTTCTTTTTCTTATTTTCTTTTTTTTTTTTTTTCTTTCTTTTTTCCTCCTCCTTTCTTTTTCTTCTTTCCTTTCTCCCTTTTTTTTTTTTCCTTTTCTTCTTTTTCTTCTTTCCTTCCTCTTATTTCTTCTTTCCTTTCTCCTTTTTATATTCTTTTTTTCTTCTCTTTTTCTTCTCCTTTCTTAAATTTTTTTTCTCTTTTCCTTTTTATTCTTCTTTCTTTTCTTTCTTCTCCTCCTTCTTTTCTTTATATTCTTCTTTTCTTTCTCCTTTTTTTATTCTTTTTTTCTTTTTTCTCTCTTCCTTCCTTTCCTTTTCTTTCTTTTTTTCTTCTTTTCTTTTCTCTTCTTTTATTTTCTTCTTTCTTTTCCTTTATTCTTTCTTTCTTCTCTTCCTTTTCTTTTTTTTCTTTTTTCCTTTCTTTTCTTTTCTTTTCTTCTCTCTCCTCCTTTCTTCTTCTTCTTTTCTTCTTTCTTTTCTTGTTTTTTTATCTTCTTTTCTTTTTTTATTTCTTCTTTCTCCTTTTCCTCCTCTTATTCTTCTTTTCTTTTCCTTTTTTTTTTTTTTCTTCTTCTTCTCTTCTCTCCTTCCTTTTTATATTTTTTCTTCTTTCCTTTTCTTTTTTTTTTTCTTTTTTCTCTTCTTCTTCTCCTCTTTTCCTTTCTTTTTATTAATTCTTCTTTTTTTCTCTTTTTCGTTATTCTTCGTATTCTCCTTCTTCTTTCTTCTTCTTCTTTTCCTCTTTTTTATTCTTTTCTTTTCTCTTTTTTTTCTTTTTCTTCTTCTTTCTCTCCTTCCTTCTCTCTTTTTCTTCTTTCCTTTCTTTCTTTTTTCTTTTTTACTGCCTTCTTTTTTTTCCTCCTCCTTTTCTTATTCTTCTTTTTCCTCCTTTTTCTCTTCTTCTTTTCTTCTTCTCTCTCTCCTTTTCCTTCTTTTTCTTCTTTCCTTTCTCCTTTTTCTATTCTTTTATTCTTCTTCTTCTCCTACTCTTTTTCTTCTTTCCTTTCTCCTTTTTATTCTTTCTTCTTCTTTTCCTCCTCCTCTTATATTCTTCTTTTCTTTCTTTTTTTATTCTTCTTCTTCTTCTTCTCCTCCTCCTCCTCTTATATTCTTCTTTCCTTTCTCCTTTTTATATTCTTTTCTTCTTCTTCTCTCTCCTCCTCCTCCTCTTTTATTCTTTTTCCTTTCTCCTTTTCTTATTCTTCCTCTTCTTCTTTCTCTCCTCCTCCTTTCTTCTTATATTCTTCTTTCCTTTCTCTTTTTTATTCTTTCTTCTTTTCTTTCTCTCTTCCTCCTCTTTTCTTATTATTCTTCTTTTCTTTCATCCTTTTTTATTCTTCGTTCTTCTTCTTCTCTTCTCCTCCTCCTCCTCTTATTATTCTTCTTTTCTCCTTTTTATTTCTTCTTTTCTTCTTCTTCTTCCTCTTCTCCTCTTTTTTCTTCTTCTTTCCTTTCCTTTATATTCTTCTTCTTCTTCTTCTCTCTCCTCCTCCTCCTCTTATATTCTTCTTTCCTTTTCTCCTTTTCCTATTCTTCATATTCTTCTTTTTCTCTCTCTCTTCTTCTTCCTTCTCCTTTTTATATTCTTCTTTCCTTTCTCCTTTTTATATTCTTCATATACTTCTTCTTCTCTCTCCTCCTCCTCTTCTTATATTCTTCTTTCCTTTCTCCTTTTTATATTCTTCGTATACTTCTTCTTCTCTCTCCTCCTCCTCCTCCTCTTATATTCTTCTTTCCTTTCTCCTTTTTATATTCTTCGTATACTTCTTCTTCTCTCTCCTCCTCCTCTTCTTATATTCTTCTTTCCTTTCTCCTTTTTATATTCTTCATATACTTCTTCTTCTCTCTCCTCCTCCTCCTCTTATAT
>CAHIKZ030002514.1:0-252500 GCA_903632075.3 Acanthosepion pharaonis
TTTACATTATTAGGACTATTGTCCTCATCTTTGTCGCCATATTTATTATAACGTTTCGGCCTTTCAGTATCTGTCTATATTTCTGAGATGAGATATTATGCATTATTTACATTATTAGGACTATTGTCCTCATCTTTGTCGCCATATTTATTACAACGTTTCGGCCTTTCAGTATCTGTCTATATTTCTGAGATGAGATATTATGCACATTATTTACATTATTAGGACTATTGTCCTCATCTTTGTCGCCATATTTATTATAACGTTTCGGCCGTTGTACACAAGGTGGTTGGAATTTCTTTCCCTGGGGTAGACTGTTCTAGTTCCACGTCTAATGAATCAGTTATCTCCTGTTAATTTCCCTCCCTAAGTTCTCCACTGCCTTAACCGGGTATTGAACTCACACTCTTTGGGTCCTGTCACTGGATCTAACCAACGCCTTTCTTCACTTTGCCCTGTGTCCTTGAGGACATCGGTGTATGAATTTCTGGGTATTAAACCTAATGTCTTCAGCAAGCAATTTTACTTCTTATAACTGGTTCCCATATTGGTTTTATAAGTCTCACTGAAAAAAACAAAAAACAAAAAAAATCTTCTAACCTGATTCGAAACAAACTTGATGGTCGCTCTTTTCATGAATCTACTTTGGTTTTCGATCTACACTTTATATTGCCATCTACATGTCATGAACATGTACTACATCAAGAACAAGGAAAATACTTGTCTTAGTTTCGAGAGAATGTCATTAATAGAACAATTTTTAATATTTTAATTACACCATCTCTATGTTATATATGTTATGTTTTACAATATTGATATCATTCCATATAAAAAATATTGATAACATTCCAAATAAAAAATTTTACGGTGTAGACATTTTTAGCCGATGTACATATTGTTTATTGCTAGAATATAAATAAAGGAAGGTTTTTAAATCTTTTAATTACATGTTCTTTGATATATGTATATATATATATATATATATATATATATATATATATATATATATATATATATAATCTTATAAATATAAGCAGCTATACTCATCCGGCAAAACCTTAGGTGTTTTAGCATGTAAATGGATAAGAAAATTAAACTGTACGTGTCAGATAATAAATTCCCATTAAATTTGTGTAAATTTAGTTTAAATAAAGTTGTCTTCCTTTGACTGCTCTTGATGAGACTTGATGTTGGAATGCCCGTGAAAGTTCGGAAGATGATTTCGTTGTCAAAAAGTTTTTACTTTGAATGAAGTTGCAATATTTATTCACTACCAGGAATGATTATGAGCTGCTGGTTGAACGAATTGATGAGTGAGTGAAATTTCTGGAAGTTTGTTATATGTTCTCAAGTAACTTTGAAAACTTCAGATGAAGTGACATAGGTTCGTTTAGCAAATAGTTTAAAGTCACAATGCTCATTGGCAAAGTGAGTTAATGTTCTGTATTTATTTAATTAGGTAGGCTCTAAAGAAATTGGCGCTAAAAATTTTAACTTGATCACGCGATGAAAAAAAAGAAACTTGTGTGTGGGTGGATACTTGTATGTTTGTTGATGAATTAGAACTTGAATATTCAAAAAATTATGTGTGATGTTGCATCTATTCAAAACATCGCTGTGATTCACTTTTTGCACAGAAATTATACAAGCTATTTTTAGTAATTCGTAAAGAGTTTTTCATTGTAGACAACAAGTCAAAGAAGCACCAACTTGATTCATCCTAACTAAATATATAAAATTACGATATTTGTTTGAAAAAGAAAAAAACAATCCTGATCTTAAGTAGGAAAAAAAAAAAAATTAAAAAGTCGGGCAAATTTATCCCTACTGAAAAAAATCCTGATTCAAAGTAGAAATTCGATTCATCCTTTAAAAAAAAAAAAAAAAAAAAAAACAGAAAATTAGGGCCACTTTTATTTAAAAATAAAACAACGTAAGTTTCAGCAACCCGTCGATACGTTTCACTGAACGAAATTTATATAGCCGGGATGTTCATAATTGTGTAATATTAATGGTCAGCATGGTAGACTTGGAGCTTAATTCGTAGTGTATTCGGACCTTACTGAATAACCCATGTTTCTGTTATTTCGTTCGAACACAGAATAAACTATAGAACTGTAGTAATAAACTTATATTAGCAGGTCTTTATTAATACTGCTGTTCCATAATAGAAAATTCTGCGCATGAAATATGCTTTTAATTGTACCAATGACTATTGAACAGGGTTCGTAATAATAAAATTAATTTCGTACAGAATAGAGTTTAAAGCTTTAACCCTAGAACGCTGAATTTTCAGCTCAAATTTTCCTATTTTTAATTACAATTTTCAGTACCTGATTTTCTTACCTAAATAATGTTTTTCAGTTCCTATTAATGTTAACTCAAAGTACAAAGTTTGAGTGCCTGCATGTAAAATATTTCAAATAAAGATTTATATTTACTATTTTATTTATTTATTTATTTATTTGTTTTGATATGGTTAGTAGTGGGGTAACTTTAATTGATGGTTAGCGTTCTAGGGTTTAAACAAATAAATCCAAAAAAGTTATCTCCCTTGAAGTATATTTCAATTTTAACGAAAGAAAAATAATGACCGTTGCATATGTTTTACCATATCATTTTTCTGTATCTTTTTATCATATCATTTTTTCGAATTTAGACAAAATTAAACAGACACCTATTAGATATATTTCGATTAATTTGTTTTTACGGCTTACCAGCCTTTTGCAGATTATCAAATTGTTAGAAATTTTTAAAAGAATTCCTTCCATTCAACTTAAATTAGTTTTGAAATACAGCATGATATTTTGTTTATTGAAAAATATTAAATTTAATCTTTCAGCTTGTGATTAAAACTAAAATAAAAGCTTCAAGAAAGGTTTTTCATTATTAAAAATTCATTTTAAACTTTAGGTCTCGCGTTTTCGTCCTACAATTAACGTAATGTTGTCTTTGGCCAAAATAGCCGAGATTTGGAAAGGCAGTATTTAGAGGGAGTATCAAAGGTACAGAAGACTAGGTAGGGAAAACAAAAAAGAAGAGGTTTATTAAATACTCGTACACAAAGAAAAAAAGTGAGTAAATAAACTACTCCTCAAATTCTACTCTAATGTGGCTTCTTGCAGTCCATTGTCATTGTAGTAGAGGAGTGCAGAGAGTACGTTGAGTCCTCTTCGACAGCAATAATAATTTACTGACACAAGTAGTAGGTGGCTTCATAAGTCTCCTAAGAGTAACTGCGCTTAAGTGTATATTACTAACTCGACTAGAATTAGAACTCTACTTTCGATTAAAAATTCTGAGCCGTTATCCATTGCACCACCCGCACATCCAGCACTTGGAATTTCAAATTGTTCACCCATCTCGGTACCTTAAAACTCCCCCAAAAAACAACAAAATAAAAAAAACGCAGCGCTAATAAAACAGCGCTTATATTCGGGCATTATAAAACGGGATCGAGACATGAGCCCGACAGGCACAAATAGCATCACCAAATAAGAGAGAAGTTATATATATATATATATATATATATATATATATATATATATATATATATATATATATATATATACATATAATTATAGATAACTAGACTCGTTTGAAAAACCCTCGAATTTTTGATTTGCTAAAAATCAAATCAATCTCGAGGGAAAAAGGTTTTAAAAAAAGAAAGAGCTACAAACATGAACTTCTGTCAACAAAAAAATCGCACAGATGCAGGTCTGAAGCCCAAAGAAAAAAACCCTGATACTTGAGTAAACAACTAACTAACAAAAGCGCTCAATACAACCGTAGAGAAACCTAGATACACCTAGTGAGCCAGACAAACCTACCTAGGTTTCTCCTAAACGGATCGTCGGGAAAAGTAAGCCTTACTTTCCTGACGATCCGTTTAGGTGAATTTTTGAGGCTTGCAAAACAGAACTAGATCTAAATATATATATATATATATATATATATATATATATATATATATATATATATAGTGTATTGACCAGAAAATCATAATTACATATATACATATTCTTTCTTTTCTGGAATTTAGGGTATAAAATCATATGTAAGACTAGAAACCATTTCTGGTTTCATTCATAATGGAAAAATTAAGTTTTTCGACTGCTAAGAAAGTTCGGTCACTATGTTCAGCAGAGAGATAATTTTTCTCTTTTAAATATCTATTAGTCTGCCATTCGTTCCTGCTTAGAATATTGCTGCCACATATGATTCGGTGCTCCAGGTATATATTTAGATATTCTTGATAAAATCCGCGCAAAATATAATAAGCAATGTTTTACACTTCAGTCAATTTCCCACCACCGGAATGTGACTTGGTGTTCAATTCAGTGTCAACTTCTCAAAACTCAACAAAGACAACACGATTTGATAATGGGAATTCAAATGGCAAAAACTGAAGGAAATGGGCAAAATATAAAAAGAGAGAAAAGATGAAGGAGTGAGTGTAAAATGAAAAAAACAATGACATGGGGAAAATATAAAAAGAGAGAAAAGATCAAATAGTGAGAGTAAACGGCAAAAAAAGGGGAAAATATAAAAAAAGAGGAAACATCAAGGAGTGAATGTAAAGTGAAAAAAAAAGGATAAAATATAAAAAGAGAGAAAAGATGAAGGGTGAGTGTAAAGTAAAAAAAATGAAATGGGGAAAATATAAAAAGAAAATAAATATCAAGAAGTGAGAGTAAAATGAAAAAAATGCATGGGTAAATATTAAAAGAGAAATAGATCAAGGAGTGAGTGGAAAGAGGTAAAAAAACAAAAAAAAAAACAAATGGGGAAATATAAAAAGAGTGAAAAGATGAAGGAGTGAGTGTAAAATGAAAAAAAGGGAAAACATAAAATGAGAGAAATTATCAAGGAATGAGTGTAATGTGAAAAAAAAGATTTAGGGAAAATATAAAATGAAAGAAAAGATCTAGGAGTGAATTGAAAAAAAATGAAAAGGGGAAAATATAAAAAGAGAGAAAAGATCAAGGTGTGAGTGTAAAGTGAAAAAAAAGAAATGCGGAAAATATAAAAAGAGAGAAATATCAAGGTGTGAGTGTAAAGTAAAAAAAAATGAAATGGGGAAAATATATATTGATGGAAGGCAGAGAGGAGTCTCGCAGATGATTAATGGAAATAAGTTTAGTTTTGGTGGCGTTAAATTTAGCAAGCCATCTTTTGTCCCATTTAACTCCGGATTTGAGGTCGTCATGAACATCGGCTGACATTTTGACCTTGTCAGATTGATAAACTTTACTATCAAGTCAAGAGTAAATTGTGTCGTCAGCGTAGATGCTTAGTTGAGAGTTGATGTCATTAGCAAGTTCTTTCATGAAAATTAAAAATAGAGTAGGACTACGGATAGTGTCTTGGGGGGGGAGGTCACCTGTTTGAGTACGAAAGGATCAAGAGGAGTGGCCGTTCAGGATAATTCTAATTGGATCATTTCAAAAAAGTGCCCGGAGACAGCGTAACTTTTCAGCTTATGGAGAATACCTGAATGCCAGAGCCTGTCAAAAGTTTTCCAAATGTCAGGGCTTTACCGTTTTTAGCATGATAAACTCTTTCTACAAATATCGTCAGTACATCAGCAATTCACCTAGAGAAACGAAAGCCATATTGCTTGTCTGTAAAAAGGCCTTTCTAAATTGCTTGAGGTATTATGTATCGGTTAAGTTGTTAAGTTATGTATAATTTTAGGTACCTCCACTAATTCGATATAAAATTTTCGATACCTAATGTTTAAAATGAATTTTTAAAAATGAAAACGGATTCTTGAATATTTTTTTTAGCTTTAATTGAAAGCTAAACTATTAAATTTACTTTTGCCAATAAGCAAAATACTCTGGTGTATTTCAACTAGAAATTATATTGATTGGAATAACAATTTTTTGCTCAATTTCACAAAATCGATTACAGGCGGCCATTTTCTCACATTTTAGCACATTTATAAATAAAATTTAATTATCGTTTTTAAAAATCTTCCAAAAATAAAATATATATTTGTGACACGTTATTTGAGGAAAATTAGCAAATTTAAAATTAAATTAATCTGATTTTAAATAGATATTAGCATAAAAAATGTAGTATACAAGCATTTCTAAACCACGGCACCTGTCTTTCTGAGGTGTTGATTGATTTTATCGACGGGCTAAGATGTTGACAGCCAAATATGCATAATATATATATATATATATATATATATATATATATATATATATATATATATAAAGCATAATTATATATATACTTTCTTAATATGTATATATAGAAAAAGTTGGTGTTTAAATATATAATAACTGTTTGTTACAAATAAATTAAAATTACTTTTATACATGATTATGAGTAATTTTAATTTATTTGTAACTCTTTGTTATTTCTGATGAAAGATTGAGGTCAATCTGAAATATCAAATATATATATAAATAAACAAATACTTTCATAAAAAACATTATTATTATTTTTTAATTTGCAACTTTTTCTAAATATATATATATATATAAAATTCACTACAATACATTAGAACTTCTTTTTATATAAACATATCTTGGAAGTTTTGCAAGTACTTGATAGGTGAAGTCACTATGTGGGTGTGTCATTTTTAAACATAATCTGAATGGCTGGAAAATTGTGAAACATGACTTGATGGTAAATAAATATATATCAGTTTGCAATTCCATTCTAAAAAAGATCAATTGCTGGTCAATGCTTACATTAAAAGGATCTTTCAAATTAAAACCAAATCATAATCCCAAAACAATGATAAGCCTCCTACATCATTCTGGTATTGTTCATTTAGTGTCTATTCTTAATGTTTGTGGTTTAATAACTTAGACATAATCTGAATGGCTGGAAAATTGTAAAAACATGACTTGATGGTAAATAAATATATATCAGTTTGCAATTCCATTCTAAAAAAGATCAATTGCTGGTCAATGCTTAAATTAAAAGGGTCTTTCAAATTAAAACCATATCATAATCCCAAAACAATGATAAGCCTCCTACATCATTCTGGTATTGTTCATTTAGTGTCTATTCTTAATTTTTTGGGGTTTAATAATTTAGACATAATCTGAATGGCTGGAAAATTCAAAAAAACATGACTTGATGGTAAATAAATATATATCAGTTTGCAATTCCATTCTAAAAAGATCAATTGCTGGTCAATGCTTACATTAAAAGGGTCTTTCAAATTAAAACCAAATCATAATCCCAAAACAATGATAAGCCTCCTACATCATTCTGGTATTGTTCATTTAGTGTCTATTCTTAATGTTTGGGGTTTAATAATTTAGACATAATCTGAATGGCTGGAAAATTGTGAAACATGACTTGATGGTAAATAAATATATATCAGTTTGCAATTCCATTCTAAAAAAGATCAATTGCTGGTCAATGCTTACATTAAAAGGGTCTTTCAAATTAAAACCAAATCATAATCCCAAAATAATGATAAGCCTCCTACATCATTCTGGTATTGTTCATTTAGTGTCTATTCTTAATGTTTGGGGTATAATAATTTTAGACATAATCTGAATGGCTGGAAAATTGTGAAACATGACTTGATGGTAAATAAATATATATCAGTTTGCAATTCCATTCTAAAAAGATCAATTGCTGGTCAATGCTTACATTAAAAGGGTCTTTCAAATTAAAACCAAATCATAATCCCAAAATAATGATAAGCCTCCTACATCATTCTGGTATTGTTCATTTAGTGTCTATTCTTAATGTTTGGGGTATAATAATTTAGACATAATCTGAATGGCTGGAAAATTGTGAAACATGACTTGATGGTAAATAAATATATATCAGTTTGCAATTCCATTCTAAAAAAGATCAATTGCTGGTCAATGCTTACATTAAAAGGGTCTTTCAAATTAAAACCAAATCATAATCCCAAAATAATGATAAGCCTCCTACATCATTCTGGTATTGTTCATTTAGTGTCTATTCTTAATGTTTGGGGTATAATAATTTAGACATAATCTGAATGGCTGGAAAATTGTGAAACATGACTTGATGGTAAATAAATATATATCAGTTTGCAATTCCATTCTAAAAAGATCAATTGCTGGTCAATGCTTACATTAAAGGGTCTTTCAAATTAAAACCAAATCATAATCCCAAAATAATGATAAGCCTCCTACATCATTCTGGTATTGTTCATTTAGTGTCTATTCTTAATGTTTGGGGTATAATAATTTAGACATAATCTGAATGGCTGGAAAATTGTGAAACATGACTTGATGGTAAATAAATATATATCAGTTTGCAATTCCATTCTAAAAAGATCAATTGCTGGTCAATGCTTACATTAAAAGGGTCTTTCAAATTAAAACCAAATCATAATCCCAAAACAATGATAAGCCTCCTACATCATTCTGGTATTGTTCATTTAGTGTCTATTCTTAATGTTTGGGGTATAATAATTTAGACATAATCTGAATGGCTGGAAAATTGTGTCACATGACTTGATGGTAAATAAATATATATCAGTTTGCAATTCCATTCTAAAAAAGATCAATTGCTGGTCAATGCTTACATTAAAAGGGTCTTTCAAATTAAAACCAAATCATAATTCCAAAACAATGATAAGCCTCCTACATCATTCTGGTATTGTTCATTTAGTGTCTATTCTTAATGTTTGGGGTTTAATAATTTAGACATAATCTGAATGGCTGGAAAATTGTGAAACATGACTTGATGGTAAATAAATATATATCAGTTTGCAATTCCATTCTAAAAAGATCAATTGCTGGTCAATGCTTACATTAAAAGGGTCTTTCAAATTAAAACTAAATCATAATCCCAAAAAACAATGATAAGCCACCTACATCATTCTGGTATTGTTCATTTAGTGTCTATTCTTAATGTTTGGGGTATAATAATTTAGACATAATCTGAATGGCTGGAAAATTGTGAAACATGACTTGATGGTAAATAAATATATATCAGTTTGCAATTCCATTCTAAAAAAGATCAATTGCTGGTCAATGCTTACATTAAAAGGGTCTTTCAAATTAAAACCAAATCATAATCCCAAAACAATGATAAGCCTCCTACATCATTCTGGTATTGTTCATTTAGTGTCTATTCTTAATGTTTGTGGTTTAATAACTTAGACATAATCTGAATGGCTGGAAAATTGTAAAAACATGACTTGATGGTAAATAAATATATATCAGTTTGCAATTCCATTCTAAAAAAGATCAATTGCTGGTCAATGCTTACATTAAAAGGATCTTTCAAATTAAAACCAAATCATAATCCCAAAACAATGTTAAGCCTCCTACATCATTCTGGTATTGTTCATTTAGTGTCTATTCTTAATGTTTGGGGTATAATAATTTTAGACATAATCTGAATGGCTGGAAAATTGTGAAACATGACTTGATGGTAAATAAATAAAATCAGTTTGCAATTCCATTCTAAAAAAGATCAATTGCTGGTCAATGCTTACATTAAAAGGGTCTTTCAAATTAAAACCAAATCATAATCCCAAAACAATGATAAGCCTCCTACATCATTCTGGTATTGTTCATTTAGTGTCTATTCTTAATGTTTGGGGTATAATAATTTAGACATAATCTGAATGGCTGGAAAATTGTGAAACATGACTTGATGGTAAATAAATAAAATCAGTTTGCAATTCCATTCTAAAAAAGATCAATTGCTGGTCAATGCTTACATTAAAAGGGTCTTTCAAATTAAAACCAAATCATAATCCCAAAACAATGATAAGCCTCCTACATCATTCTGGTATTGTTCATTTAGTGTCTATTCTTAATGTTTGGGGTATAATAATTTAGACATAATCTGAATGGCTGGAAAATTGTGAAACATGACTTGATGGTAAATAAATAAAATCAGTTTGCAATTCCATTCTAAAAAAAGATCAATTGCTGGTCAATGCTTACATTAAAAGGATCTTTCAAATTAAAAACCAAATCATAATCCCAAAACAATGTTAAGCCTCCTACATCATTCTGGTATTGTTCATTTAGTGTCTATTCTTAATGTTTGGGGTATAATAATTTAGACATAATCTGAATGGCTGGAAAATTGTGAAACATGACTTGATGGTAAATAAATAAAATCAGTTTGCAATTCCATTCTAAAAAAGATCAATTGCTGGTCAATGCTTACATTAAAAGGGTCTTTCAAATTAAAACCAAATCATAATCCCAAAACAATGATAAGCCTCCTACATCATTCTGGTATTGTTCATTTAGTGTCTATTCTTAATGTTTGGGGTTTAATAATTTAGACATAATCTGAATGGCTGGAAAATTGTGTCACATGACTTGATGGTAAATAAATATATATCAGTTTGCAATTCCATTCTAAAAAAGATCAATTGCTGGTCAATGCTTACATTAAAAGGGTCTTTCAAATTAAAACCAAATCATAATCCCAAAACAATGATAAGCCTCCTACATCATTCTGGTATTGTTCATTTAGTGTCTATTCTTAATGTTTGGGGTTTAATAATTTAGACATAATCTGAATGGCTGGAAAATTGTGAAACATGACTTGATGGTAAATAAATATATATCAGTTTGCAATTCCATTCTAAAAAAGATCAATTGCAGGTCAATGCTTACATTAAAAGGATCTTTCAAATTAAAACCAAATCATAATCCCAAAACAATGATAAGCCTCCTACATCATTCTGGTATTGTTCATTTAGTGTCTATTCTTAATGTTTGGGGTTTAATAATTTAGACATAATCTGAATGGCTGGAAAATTGTGAAACATGACTTGATGGTAAATAAATATATATCAGTTTGCAATTCCATTCTAAAAAGATCAATTGCAGGTCAATGCTTACATTAAAAGCATCTTTCAAATTAAAACCAAATCATAATCCCAAAACAATGATAAGCCTCCTACATCATTCTGGTATTGTTCATTTAGTGTCTATTCTTAATGTTTGGGGTTTAATAATTTAGACATAATCTGAATGGCTGGAAAATTGTGAAACATGACTTGATGGTAAATAAATATATATCAGTTTGCAATTCCATTCTAAAAAAGATCAATTGCAGGTCAATGCTTACATTAAAAGGATCTTTCAAATTAAAACCAAATCATAATCCCAAAACAATGATAAGCCTCCTACATCATTCTGGTATTGTTCATTTAGTGTCTATTCTTAATGTTTGGGGTTTAATAATTTAGACAGCGTCTGTCATTGAATTTACAGCTGAATTTTATGTAGACAATAATGTAAAGGAACAATTTTTTCAAAAATTCTGAAAACCTTTCTTGATTAATGTGATTAATTGATTATTGCATTTGATCCAAGTAATATTGTATAATGTAAGTAATATTGTATAATAATTATAATGTGAAGCGGATTCTGAAAACTTTATCATTTATTAATTTATTATTGCGTTTGATCTAACCGGGTTCGAATCTCACCATGGTCAACTTGTTAGGAAGGTGACTTGATGTTATCGGCCTGTAGATGCGACCCCAGCCTGCGACACCACTGGAATGTCCTTGCAAATTATGCCACATATTGACTCAAGCCTTGTAGACGGTATTACTTGGGAGCCGAGAGTTGAGCGCCTTGTTCAGAATACTAGATCTCTCTCTCTCTCTCTCTCTCTACCTATCTATCTCTATCTCTCTCTCTCTCTCTCCCCAAGGAACTGTTGCAGTACAAACCACAGGTGTGCTCCGTGATTATCTGAACAGACACATATGTACCTGAGCAAGTCTAGACATGGGGATAAGCTCGGGTAAATTTGATTTATGATATCCACTTATACTCAGAGATCTCACACACATTTTTATTTTATTTTAACCCGAGGAAGCCAAAGAGAGCATACACTTCTCTGGCGAAACACGTCGTTAATAAAAAAAATCACTTTGTCTCATAATTTTCATATTTAGATTTACAATATTTTTAAATTAAAATTTGAATTATAATTTAAACTTAGTACCCATGGCTGGAGGGCTTAGTTGACCCTCTTATTTCACCCATATTTAGATTCGTATATAAAAGTGTTAATTTCCACACGAGATTTTATTTAAATTGCCATATATCGTTAGAACATAGATGGTCATGGCTCTCCACGCATTACTTTTCATTATGATTTCTGAATCGGTATATGCAATTAGGAAAGATAACGGAGAAGTTTTCCGTTGTCTTATCCACGTTTCTGTATTCCGAATAATCTTTCTCCTAGACTGTTTGCCCCACAAGGCTATCATAAGTTCTATGCTAACAGCTTCTTTTATATCACTTCTCGCTTGTGGAACTATCTTCCGGCTTCTTGCTTCCCAGTTAATTTGGATATCAAACAATTTGAGTGTAATGTCAGTTGTCATCTTCAGTCTTCTTAATTCTTATTCTTTTATTGTCCTATCTCATCAATAGTTGTTTTTCTCATATTCTCTAAATCTTAGCAACCTTTTGCGTCCTAGTGACTTTATCTATAGCAGGCATCCGTTTATCTCGCGAGATAAAGGCATCGCCTTGTTTAGTTAAAATTCAGTCATTTGGTGGTGAAACTGGAGTGACCTCCCTTGGCCACAGGCCGGGGCGATGCTATATGGAGACAGTGCGCTGACTTACTTTCTTTTTATATGCCATGTCTTTTCAGGGTGTAGGTGATTATGGCTCTTCACCTCCCTCTATCCCTTGCAGCTGTCAACAAGTTCCTTCCCTCTGCAACCTCCCCCAGAGCACGTTCTGTCATCCACTTTCTTGTAGCCGCTAGGTATGTGATGCGTTGTTTTCCCTTGTCTCTCTTTTCCCCTATTCGACCCGTGGATATCAGATTCTCCAGGCCCGCTTTCCTCATTATATGTCCCAGAAAGTTTAGCTGCCTCTTGCTGATGTTAAGTAAAAGCTTAGTCTGCATCTTCTCCAAGACCTCATATTTGCTCATACGCACGGTCCATGATATCCTTAGCATCCTTCTGTAGAACCACATCGCCGTCGCCTCGAGTCTCTTCTTCATCTTTGAGGAAATAGTCCAATATTCGCTGCCGTAAAGAAGATGACAGATGTCACCTAACAGTTCAGTATTCTTTTCTTCGTTATCACAGAAATCCTCCTGTTTCGCCGTACCCTGACCAGCCTTTGGAATGTTTCTTTGGCCATCCCAATACGCCTACAGATCTCAGTGTCATCTTCTGTCAACACGCTTCCCAGATATTTAAATTTCCGCGTCTGCTTGATTCTAATGTTCCCAACCTGCAAATCGCATTTCGGCTGACCAAATTACGTGACCAAACTACACCACAGTGCGCTAACCAGACTACCCCAGACCCTCTCCGTCGTAGCGACGAGATCCAAAGGAATACAGGGCATTATATTTAGTGTCTGCTTGCCTGCAGGAGTTGCCGGAAAGTTGACATCCAACCGCCGTCGGGTCACCACTCAGTTGGATTCTACGTAGATTTACTTCAATCGCCTATCTTTTTAATTCCTGTTCTGGAATATTACTACAACATCTGGTCTGGTGCTCCTGTCATGTATTTAGAAATTATTGATAAAATACAAAGAAGAATATGTTATTGGTTCTGACCTGGCAATTCGGTTTCAATCCCTTTCCCCACCGCCGTAACGTAGCTTCTCTGTACATTTTTTATAAATGCTTTTACGGTCATTGAAATATGAACATTCGTCTATGGTACCTAGATTTTATGAATTTAAACATAATACTAGATTGACTGAAAGGTCTCACCATTTTACACTTGAAATGGATAGATGTGACCGTAACTTCTATGCTAACAGTGTCTTCTTTCACACTTCTCGCTTGTAGAACTCTTTTTCAGCTTCTTGCTCCCCTCTCAATTTTGCTCTTCAGAAGTTTAAAGGCAATGTAAATCAAACAGTTTATTTTTCTCGCACCTCTCGCTTGTAGAACTCTCTTCCGGCTCTATCGTTTCCAGTCAACTTTAATCTTCAAAAAATCAATCGCTAACTACTATTCGCCTGATTAATCTTCCATTGTTTTCCCTCCTTTCTGTTTTCTGATTTTTCATCATCTATTAACCATCTTGTGTCTTAGTGGCTTTATTGCCTTGATTGAGGTGAAATCGATTTTAAAAAATCGTTGTCTTCTCTTTTCTTAATTTTTTTTCTTTTATTGACCTTTCTCCTTAAAATCAATTTTTCTCATATTATCTAGCACTGAGAAACATCATACGTACGAGTGGCTTTATTGCCTTGCTGGGGGTGAAAAGATTAAAAATAATATCCCAGTCAATTAAGTAGCGTAATGCTATGCTAAAACAAAACATCAAAAATAAGAACAACGACGACGAAAAATAATAATTCTGCAATGCGAAAATTTATTAATGGCTGGAATTTTCTCTGTAGGAAGTGTCCGGAATTATTTGGAGAGATCATAGTTCCTTATTTATTTTCAGCTGATGATTGTAAATTCTGACGTGGAGTTTTAACACGCAAACCTCTAAATATATTAAGGCATTCTTGACGGAACTCCCTACTAAAAAAGGCGTACAGAATAAAATTGAACGCGCATTTTATCATCCAGAGGTCACTCAAGAGAAATATAAAATAATCGCTCGTACTCGGGGCCTTCAGGTATGTCCCCAATCTCCTCAATAGGATGTAAGCAAAAGAAATGAGCTGGATCAGTAAGGTGATGTTTGTTAACCATATGGCGATACGGTTCATCAAACTTTGCCGAGTCAGAATCCCTTCAATGTATTTGACATTTGCAATGTCCACCGCTGTCCGTGCCTCCGACTGAGACCGTTTGTTCCATCGATTCTGGATTCTGATAGCCAAAAAGACAAACCAATAAAGTGCGAACATCATCATACAGTTGACTAGATAGAAAATCAAAAGTCCAAGAATGTAATACCAGAGTTCTCTCTCGAGATACGTGACACATTGGTAGACGATGACGCCATTTTCTAACTTTAAAGAGCGCCGACGAGACCAGGTATACACGGGGAGAGCAATTAAAAACGACAAGATTAACATTATAAGTCCCAGAACTGTTGCCGAATTAAAGTTCATCGGCTTCTCTGTGCTTCTAGTAACGCTTATATAGCGTTCTAGTGATATCATTACTAACACTATCATTGAATAGATGTGTAGTATGAAATAAATGAAAGCCTTAGCTTTACAGGTAAAAATAGAATAATAGTCATAGTAAAAGAACAAACGATGTATTTCCATTGGAATTCCAACCAAACAGCAAATAATATCAGAAATTGCTATCAAAATTAGAAAGAAGGTGATAATACGGGCTTTAAGCCGAAATCCAAAGATATAAATAGTGAAAGCATTACCCAGTACTCCAACCGGGAAAAGGATCACTAAAACAGTTATAGCAGGTATGCGAAGGTAAAGGTATTTCTCGTTAAAATTTTCCATGGCTGTGATATTATCCATCAGTACTTCCATATTTCCGTGTGTCGTGTTCATGGCAAAAAAATTACAATTTTGAAAAAAAATTATGCGTTTTTTAAATTGTTTGATTGAAGAAAAAAATAGTTATATCTCAGTAAACATCTAGAATTGGCGCAATAATTCGCAGGCGGAAGAATGAAGCAGAAAATTTAATAGATTTTTTTTTTAACTTTTTGAAAAGAAAACAAATTGCAGAACAAAGAACTTGTAAAGATTGTTCCTACAATATGATCTTGGTATCCAAAAGTTGTTCTGATGGATGTATTTGGAGAAATCCTAAAACCAGCTGCAGGGAAATTATTTTTCAGAAAAGGCTTGTGTTTTCTTCCTCAAACAATAGAGAATATCTGGCTTTATCTTGGAGAAAAAGAACCAGCATGCATCTTATGAATGGGAATATATAGTTGGAGAAAAATCAAAAAATGTCTTGGAAAATATATTGAAAACGATGAACGATATATACAAATTTTAACTCGCAATTTTGCGCATGTGAATTATTGCCCCTGTTATAGATTTTTATCCGTTTCTCTTTGTGTAAAGCTTAATTATTGCTTTTGTTAGAAAATATACGACGACGAAATCTTACGTTTAGAGTCAGATATGCGTGTCGGTCTGTGTGTCTCTTCCTTTGTATCGAAGGTTTGTTTAAATTGCAATTCATACAAAAATAAATTTTTCTCCCTCACAAAATCCAATATCCGACAAAACGAAAATTGACTGTCATTTGACGCGAGATTTAAACGCGGACGCCGCGTTGTATGTCGTTAAAGTCAAAATGTTTGCTTTTGAGGAACGAAAACAGATGACATCATAAAACTTACTTTCTAGAATGTCATTTAAAAAGGCCAACAGTTGCCAACAATTAAAAGATCTTCCTATTTAAAACTTTGTGAATACTTCCAACAGCAGATAAAGATTTTGCCATCGGGACATTTACGAAGCGAGGAATAGAACTTTATAATTATAACTGGGATGTTTGTTGTCTTCAAGAAACGAAAATCAAAGAAGGACTTGATATTAATACCGGAATTGGTAAACACAATTTAATAACTTTGGAAACAGAAAGTAAATAATACGGAAATTTTTTTTATAACCAGTGCCAAATGGAAGAATAACATCCGTAAATATCGAACGAACAACCATAGTATACACATTGAACAGCGATATTGTAAAATCTAGGTACATCTACTAATTGTTGATACCTAAGGTTTAAAATGAATTTTAAAAAATGGAAACTATTTCTTGAAGCTTTCATTTTAGCTTTAATTGAAAGCTAAAGTATTAAATATAGTATTTCCAGTAAGCAAAATACTCTAGTGTATTTTAAACAGAAATTATATTGATTGGAATCGAATTTTCTTTTCAGTAAAACCATTAAAATAGGCCATTTTGACACATTTGTAAACAAAAGTTAATTATCGGTTTTAAAAATCTTGCAAAATTAAAAAATATTTTTCTGAAATGTTATTTGAGAAAAATTAGCAAACTTAAAGTTAAATGAATCTGATTTGAAATGAATATTACTTACTTATCGTATAAAATGTTATATAAGAGTTTCTGACGCTTTTAGTTAAACGTATCAATAAAATTCCATCATTTCATGGCTTTCCTTTCTCAGCTCAGTGTAGACGAAAAGGTGTGGTTCGCATCACAACAAGAATACAAACAAGAACATTGACGGAACTATCAGCGAATTTCCATCATTTCCCTTAAAATCTTTGAAGAGCTTGGATGACCTAAAGTACTTTTGTGAGTAAGCAAAGAAGATGCAGGTTTGGAGAGGACTGATCAGAGTTATTTACAAAGTTTCTGATAAGGATTGATTCATTCATTTTTACGGTTTATCAAATCATTGCAGGTTATTTAAAGCCAGAAAATATTTTTTAGGAGATGATAATGGTTTAGTGATACAAGTCCTACTAATTACCTCATAGTTGGTAGGAAAAGAGGGGGATTCATACCCTTCCCCAACGTTATTTGTGTGTTAGTGATTATAAAGAGCTCAACACAAATCAGAACTTGGTTCTCCGATTAACAATTCTGAGCCAATATCCGTTACACCATCCGCATATCCAAGCTTACAACACCTGGTATTCCCAAACGCTCAGCCATCTATCTATTGACCAGGCTTGATGTTGCTTAACTTCGGTAATTGTACAGGAATCGGTGTCTCAACGTAGCCTTCCGAAGAGGAGGAATGACACTCATTTATAGTGTACCCTTCGTCGAAACATAACGATGATGATGATGATAATGGTGGTGATGTTGTGATGGTGATGATGATGACGATGATGGTGATGATGGTGATAATGATGAGGATGTGTTTGTGATGGCGGTGATGATCATGGTGATGATCATGGTTGTCATGGTGGTGACGATGATGGTTATGATGATAGTTGTGACGGTGATGATGATGTGGTGATGATAATGTGGTGATGATGATGATGCTGATGATGGCGGTGTTTATGTGGTGATGATGCTGCTGCTGATGGCGGTGGTGGTGAGGATCATGGTTGTGATGCTGCTGATGATGGCGGTGATGATGATGGTGGTGATGATGATTATTATGGTCATAATGATGATGATATGAATAATGCCGATGATGAGACGAAAAACAGAAACCGATGAAAATGATAAAGGAAACAATTCCCTACAATAAGCGCAAGTCTAAACACTTTACAACATCAAAGATTGGGCGGACATTATAATGCCGGAACACTTGAGATCCACCGCCAAAAAGATCATCCTGGACGAGATTGTCTGTTTCTTCTGCTCTTAGGTCCCGTCCCCCGACGATTGAAGCAGTCGATCGACTGATGATGATGATGATGATGATGATGACTACTTAAATGGAAATGAAAACCAAATCAAAAAAATATATATAATACAGGATAAAAATATATGAATAAAATTCACTTCCAAAGAACCGAAAGATGTTTGTCCTTCGATTCCGAAGAAGTCCCCCCCTCCACCCTCTTGTAATCCATCAGTGGATTCAGAGATCGTTTCGCAAACCATGTCTCGACTCAAAGAGTCTGTAGCAGTGGGGACACCAGAAATCGCTGGTTGCGACTAATGTCACAGATGCACAGTGGCGCTATTCTCTTAGAATATTGATCGTTTTTAAGATAAGGTTCTTCAGAGCTTGCAGACATCTGCTAGACAATGACTCATCAACGCAATCGGTTAACAGTACAATCCTATCTCCTCTCTCTCTATCTCTCTCTCTCTCTCTCTCTCTCTCTCTCTATATATATATATATATATATATATATATATATATATATATATATATATATATATATATATATATATATATATAGTGCATATGGTTTGGATTGAGGAAACGGAGAGCCGAGTTCGAATTCCAGTCGAATCCATTACATTCACTTACGATAATACCCTTGGGGAAGGTATTAATCCTCTTCTTCTCTCCCCAGTTATGGGTAAATAACAGGACAGACTGGGTTCCATAGCCTTGCAACTGGTCTAGGAGAAGACCAATTCTGAATTAAAACCTGCGGAGGGTAGTTTGGGGATCTTGTGGCACGTAGTGCACCAGGTCTCTGTATTCGGCCCTTCAAAAAGTGTCGTTGGTTCTGCACAAAGCATTCACCACTATTAACAAATCTGAAGTGCAGGTGTCTGGGCTGTCGGTTCCTAGGAACTGAGCTGCTTGACCCTCATACGTCGAACACGACAGGAGACTCCATATATATATATATATATATATATATATATATATATATATATAGATAGATAGATAGATAGATAGATAGATAGATTTACTAAGCGCATCTTAAATACGGCCCAGAGCTGCAAGTAAGGAGCACTCATTGATGATTGAACTCACTCGTAATTAATGTAACTCTGTATTCCCTTTCTCTCCTCTGGTAGTGGTGGTTGTGAAAGAGTCGTGAGCAAGATTCACAGAGGAGTGTGGGTGGTGAACATGGCTGTCGGGCCCTTCTGACAGCGCGTCGCAGATCTTCTCTGTGTTGACGTTTGGACTCAGTCCTCACTTTGAAGTGGATAATAAGCCACATTGAACTGAACATTCAGTTGCATAGTTTAGGTGAGATAAAGAAAATATTCCATTTATGATGTCATATCCAGAACGTCAAATAAAAAAAACAGAAAACAAAAGAAAAACAATTATATTACAGCAAATTGCACAGCGTCCAACTTTAAAACTGTTCCGTTATCGGGTAAATCGTCTCGTCATATAAAATTTGTTTCGAAGCTAGTAAAAAAAAAAGAGAGGATTTTGCAATAGAAACATGATTTTTTACAAGATTTTTTTTATAATTTAGCAAAGAAAAGGATTTCTGAGGAATTCATGCCACGTGCGTCTTTATAAACAGTCGCATACGTCAAGCCGCCTTCTCTGTGTTTTTTTTGTTTGTTTTTTTTTGTTTGTTTTATTTTGGACTTAAAAAAATTCTCTTGTCCGAAACCCGTTTTGACGGCACGAACCATTGACTCATCAACATTCGAACCCCCAAACATGCATTGACACGCATCAAATATTCAAGTAGCTTCATCTATAAAACACTGTCATTTCAGATTGAAAGGCACAACGAGAAGAATAGACTTTGTGAAACAAAAATCAACCATCAGCCCGACATAGAAATGCAATCAAATAGGCGATACATCCGCCTGGCATGAAGTTACTAAATCTTATTGTCGTACAATAGCTGTCTGGCGAATATAAACTCACTGCGTCTGAAAAGTCAGACCAACATGTATAACCTTAGCGTAAATTTCACAACCGCAGAGCGATTTAACCAGATAACATTTTATCTTCGCATTCCAGCCCTAGTTTTTTTATGCATTGTTTTACCGATTGGTATATTTGGTAATGCTTGTGTCATCTACATATATGGTTTCCGACTTAAAAAGAGCAACGTCTTTTTTTTCATAACTTTGCTAGCATGTTCAGATATAACCAGTTGTTTATTTGTGATCCCACTGGAAATGTATCGAATACATAATTATTACGCTTACCCTCTAGATGCCACGTGTAGGTTACAGAGTTACGTTTTATTTGCATCTTATATCAACTCGACTCTCCTACTTTTGATCATTTCGATAGAACGATATATAAAAGTGTGTCAAAGCGCGACGAGGCAAATGCGGGCTAAGCTCGTCAAACGGTTAGGCATGATTACAATCATCCTCGCAATGCTACTTGCTCTTCCTTCGGCCTCCTGGGGCTCCCGGAAGAAGTACATGACTGAACATCATATTCTTTGCTACAAATGCTCTCCTTATATTGATCAGAAATTGTGGTCATATGCGATCTCAATTTTCAGCTTTTCCTTCCTCATCTGGGTGACTATGCTAGCACTGTACAGCCTTCTACTGAAAACTATCAAAACCCAAGAAGCGTGGAACTTGCATGAGAGAAATGAGTTCCGCCTGGAATCGGATTCTGGCACGCGAATGCAAACCGCTAAAAGACTCAGTCGAACGAATCGTACAGTTCTTTGCTTGTCTCTTGTTTACATTTGTACGTGCAGTTTTTATTTTAGTTTTGTTTTAGTAAGCAGACTAGTGAGTAAAATACACGAGGAAGACAATATCCATTACTTCATTTTTATACTTAACGAGTCCTGGGTGATCAACATAATATTTAACCCAATTGTGTACGGATTTTTCAATACGAGGTTCCGTGTAGAAATCTATAAAATTCTTGGAATATGCTTCAAAAACAAGGAATTCCGGACAGGAACGGTAATAGAACACCGGGATTCCAACAGTGTACGATCATTTTGAAGATTAGCAAACTGCTCCGGAGATGAACACGTCAAACCTACAACAAGTTGTTACTTCGCGGTTTAACCGTTTAAAAACAACCCGTTGCCGAATTTTGATCATGACGTAAATGAACGTCGACATTCGATTCTTGGTCATTTTGAAACTGTTTGGTAAACATTTTTTCTTTATTGAAAGAATTCAAAAAAAAGAAAAAAAAAAGAGAAAAAAAAATTTAACACCATCCTACAAAACGTACCCAGAACTGTCATTATTTTTTATCATTAAATACGAGTATATTTCAAGAGGAATAACTTTTTAATTTTTTCTATATACCGTATATTTCCACGTATAAGACGACCTAGAGATAAGACGTGACCCAAAATCTAGGTAAATTTTTGTAATTGTATCTGATATCGTATAAAACGACCGACTGGTACCCATATGTCTTTTTATGTGCCGTGTCCTTTCAGGACGTAGGCGATCATGAATTTCCACTTCCCCCTTTCCCTTGTAGCTCTCATTAATAAGTTTTGTCCTTTTGCTACTTCCCCCAGGCCCTGTTCTGTCATCCACTTTCTTAATCCCGCCTCGTATGTCATGCGTTGCTTTCCTTTGTCTCTTTTACCCTCTATTCGACTTATGAGTATCAGATTCTCCAGGCCGTCCTTTCTTTATAGCAGGATATCCAATATGGAGACTGGACATAATCACTTTTTCTCTTCTAGTTTGGTGTTTTTTGATGCCATTCTCCTTCTTCTTCTTTTATGTGCCGTGTCCCTTCAGGACGTAGGCGATCATGGCTCTCCACTTCCTCCTTTCCCTTGTAGCTCTCAATACGTTTTATCCCTTTGCTACTTCTCTCAAACCCTGTTTTGTTATCCACTTGCTTAACCCCGCCAGCTATTTCATGCGTTGCTTTCCTTTGTCTCTCTTTCTCTCTATTCGACCTGTGAGTATCAGATTCTCTAGGCCCTCCTTCCTTTATTTTTTAATTTTTTTTTAAGCCTTTCACCCCAAGCAAGGCGGGATGCCAGTAGCACACAAGGGATTACAGAGAGTGGGAGCGAGAGTAAAGAGGCGTGGTAGAGGAAAGGATGAAGAGAAGGACGGGGAATAGGTCAGGGCATCTGGAGATGTCAATTGACATTACATTTGAATAGTTGGAGATTATAGCTATCAGGGAAACAAGTAATAGGAAAGGAATTCTACAGACGGGAGTGTGCGAGACATGAAGCTATTGGAGTAGAAGGGACGGCTACATTCAACTGCTTTGACAGTGAAAGAGTGGGCCTGAGATGTCAGCCTAGTAGGATGTTTTAATTTGTGCAGTCTGGGAACTAGCAAAAATAGCTCATTGGAGAAGTTACCGTGAAAGTATTTGTAGAAAAGACAAAGTCTGTGAGAGAGCAACTCTAGATGTGATGCCAGATCAGGGCCAGTCACATTGCATCTCCATCTCTGGATTTTGTTGAGGACCTTAAGATGAATAGCAGAATCACCAGACCATATATGGCAGCAGTATTTCATGCAAGGGCGATTGGTTGATTTATAAATTTAAAGGATGCACTCAGGCGAGAAAAACTTTCTAGTGCGACAGAGGGATCCAACATTCCTTGTGGTGGATGAAGCTATTGATTCAATATATTTGTTCCATCTCAGGTTAGCGGACTGTGTGGGACTAAGCAGTCGCAAAGAGGTGCTCTTGTGGAGCCAATATGGAGCCTGAAAATAATCATTTTTTCTCTTCTAGTTTAATGTTTCTGATGCCATTCTCCTTCTTCTTTTATGTGCCGTGTCCCTTAAGGACGTAAGTGATCATGGCTCTCCACTTCCTCCTATCCCTTGTAGCTCTCAATAAGTATTGTCCCTTTGCTACTTCCCCCAGGCCATGTTCTGTCATCCACTTGCTTAAGCCCGCTATGTATGTCATGCACTGATTTCCCTTGTCTCTCTTTCATTCTATTCGACCTGTGAGTATCAGATTCTTCAAGCATTCATTTCTCATTATGTGTCCCAGAAATTTCAGCTGCCTCTCCTTGATGTTAAGTATAATCTTCCTCCTTGTTTGCATCCTCTCGTCATTGCTCACATGCTCGGCTCATGGTATCGTTAGCATCCTTCTGTAGAACCATACCTCTGTTGCCCTGAGACTTTTCTTCATCTTTGAGGAGACTGTCCAACATTCACTGCTATAAAGGAGGACAGATTCACATAGCAGTTCAGTACTCTTTTCTTTGTTACCAAAGAAATTCTCCTGTCTTGTAATACTCTGCCTAGCTTTTGGAATGCATCTTTGCCCACCCCAATATCTCTTCAGATCTCAGCATCACACTTAACATCCTCAGTCAGAACACTTCCCAGATATTTAAATTTCTGCACCTGATTTATTTTAGAGTTTGTCTATATTTCTGAGATGAGGTATTATGTACAGTATTTACATTAGTCGGACTATTGTCCTCATCTTTGTCGCCATATTTGTCACAACGTTTCGGCCGTTGTACGCTCTGGCCTTCTTCAGGTGGTTGGAATTTCGAACTGAACCCTTTATTTCGATCACTGGGGTAGACTGTTCTAATTCCACATGCCATGTTTGATGGATGTCAGTTATCAGTTATCTCCTGCTAATTTTCCCTCTGAAAGTTCTCCACTGCCTCAAGGACACATGGCACAGTGGATAAAGGTGTTGGTTAGATCCAGTGACAGACCCAAAGAAGGTGAGTTCAATTCCTGGTTAAGGCAGTGGAGAACTTTCAGAGGGAAAATTAGCAGGAGATAACTGATAACTGACATCCATCAAACATGGCACGTGGAATTAGAACAGTCTACCCCCAGTGATCGAAATAAAGGGTTCAGTTTGAAATTCCAACCACCTGAAGAAGGCCAGAGCGTACAACGGCCGAAACGTTGTGACAAATATGGCGACAAAGATGAGGACAATAGTCCGACTAATGTAAATACTGATTTATTTTAGTATGCATTTTGGGCTCATCCTTTTACTGATGACATGAAACTGTAAATGACACTGTTCATGATGAGGTTTTTATATCAGATGCTGATGATCATCATAATTTTGAAGGCTTTTATTTATGTATGTGGGTGCCTTGAGACATGAAAAATAAAGATTTTATGGCAACTTAAATGTTTTGTTGCTCAACACCCCCCACTAAAAGTATGTTATTGAAAAAATAAGTTTTGCATGTTATACTAAATGTTGTTATTATTTAAAACCACAAAGATAATGAATTTTAATAAAAAATATTAATTGTATGTTATCCTAAATGTTCTTCTTTAACAATACTATGAGAAATAATGATTGGTATGAATACAGACATAGCTTTACAAATCAAGAATGAAAGATTTGTTTATGTTACTGGTTACCTGTGCGTGTTGCTCAGTGGGATTTTTGCAAATTATTATGCAGTCGTCTCTAGAATATTACATTTTAATGTGTAATCAAGAAGTAAAAGTAGTTTTATTACATTCATATCTGTAGTACGGCATTATAAAGTGAAGTGTTTCAATAAGAAATATTTACATCAGTTGCCATACTGAGCAATTATTAGTCTACTGTGATTCATAATAGAAGCATACTAGCCTACTTATCGGTGCTGATACACCACTGTATTTAAGCTTTTTATAACTGATCTATTAGACTACCCCTATTTTTTAGTGGGTTGGTATTTTTAAGATTTAATGGTCGCCATATACGTGGAAACATGGTAACTATTTAGCATAT
This sequence comes from Acanthosepion pharaonis, assembly GCA_903632075.3. Taxonomy (NCBI): domain Eukaryota; kingdom Metazoa; phylum Mollusca; class Cephalopoda; order Sepiida; family Sepiidae; genus Acanthosepion; species Acanthosepion pharaonis. The sequence goes on from CAHIKZ030002514.1 coordinate 24,907, forward strand.
ACTTTTAATATTCAGGCCATCATGCTGATTAAACTGTTTTGGAATTTTGTGTGACTTAATCATTTCATATTCCTTGCTATCCTCAATTTCTAACCATTGATGAAGGTATTCGGTGGAGGAATGAGTTATATATTTCATTTTTTTAACTGACGTTTCATCCAGCAGTGGTAGAAATTAGTAACTTGTCTTTTGACATCCAGTTCCTCCTTTAAAATAGCCACTGCTATTACATCCGCAACATCACCAGGTAAATAATTCCAGCCTCGGGACAAAGAAATTGGATGTTGCAGCAGCTTTTGAGTATTGTTTCATCAACTAGTGTGTGTTAAGAGCTATTCTTATTGTTCTCTACCATTTTATAATAAGTATTTGGTATACTTGTTGTATTGTCGAGGTGAATGATTCTCAGAGAAGAATGAGTGCTTCATATATTTATTCAGCACCAGTATCCGGTGCTAATGAATACATACAAAAATCACAGAACAATAAGTTACAAGACAATTAACAAGACAACTTACAAGGCATAGATGAGGGTCAAATGCTGTATAGCCAAATGAAGTAAGCCTGAATATTAATCAGCTTAGTATCAACTTATTAATCAACTGTTGAAGTCCTTAATCATAGACTATTTAAGGCTATGAGCCAGGCCATTTGGTAGAGTGCTGAAGGGGTGCTAGCTAATCTACAACAATACCTCACACATTATGTTTAATGTTCAGTACACTAATGATGTGTATTATTATTTAGACATAAGTTAGAAAAGGTTAACATTGGTGTAAAAGTAACATTAAAAGAATCTGAAAAGCCAGTTGACCGACGTATTACATGTGTACAAGAAGTAAAAGTAGTTTTATCACATTTATGACTGCAGTACATCATTATAATGTGAATTGTTTCAACTAGAATTATTTACATCGGTAGTTACCATATCGAGGCAGCTGCTAGTAAAAAAAATTCCAGTTGTCTGTCACCTTCAGGTCAATAAAAGTTTGATCTTGCCACTGTTGTTTCATCAACTCGTGTGCACGACCCCATGCATCTTCCTGTTTGCAAAGTTGAATAACTTGTTCGGGTCTATTTCAATACTTTGTATAACACACAGAGATCTAAGGACTGATGAAGTTTTAGAGACAATGGAAACAAAAAACCTTTATACTTAACATCAGAAAGACAGTTGAAATTTCTAAGGTACATAATGAGGAAAGAGGTCTGGGAAAATTTGACACTCACAGGATATATTGAACAAAGGTGGGGCAAAGGAAAGCAGTGTATAGCCTGCCTAACAAGCTTGTGGAAATAGTTCATTCGTACTTTTTACATGGACAGTAGCATATTTATAAAAAAAAATTATTTTTACTACTTTAAAAATGTTAGTCTTGATTAAATATTTAATCGTCTAGGTTGTGTTTGTAATACATATTCTTTTGAGAGGTGAATTTTTATGAAGGTCAGATGGTATGTGGGAAAAAATTGTTACACTTGTATATCTTTATTGGCTCGATGGTTAAAAACCGCCAAAATTGTTAAGAATCCATTTCAATTTGGGGAAAGTTCTTAATTCATATATACTGACCAATGCCCTGGTCTCAAGACCTTGTGCAATCTTGGATGGTGTTTTCTGTGAGCTTCTTTTTTCCAAATAAATAGAATTCAGAACAGTGGATGAGGGGAGAAACATCTCAACAACAAGGCACCAGTTGCCAGTCAGCTGCAACAAGACTAAAACATTTTGAAGTTCAAGTGAAAATTCTCCTGTATTTGGACAACAAAGAAGGAACTATGTGAATTTAAAAGGGACTTTTTTAAGATGTCACAGATAGGCTCATGGGGCAAATAAAATTAGATGTTTATGTTTTTTTTTCTGAAAGTTGGTTGTACCTTCGTTTTTCTGCCTTCTTGATTTCTTTTCTTCCTTTTGCCATTAAAACCCTTAAATGACCCTAAACATTTTTTGATGGTAATCCTTTTACAAACAATCAGAAATTTGTTATCGTGTCTCAATAGGTGACAAATGTAAATTTTTGTGCAAATTTTGTATTTCTAACAATTTTTGTACTTATTTGGGTAATAAATCCTTTTCTTTTAAAATTTTCAGAAGTGGTTTAGTCTTGTTTTGCTATTTGGGTATAAATGAAACAAAATTATCAAAGAAATTAATAAAAATTTTAATAAATTGAAAATAATATTTACATGGTTAAAAATTTTAAAAAATTACAAAAGAAAGTGATAAAAATTTTAATCAATTAAAAATAATGTTTAAATATGCATAAATGAAACAAAACTAAAAAAAAATTAATAAAAATTTGAAAAAATTATAAAAATGTCTACATAGTCACAAATTAAACAAAATTAAAAAAACAAATTAATGATTTTAATAAATTAAAAGTAATGTCTACATGTGCATAAATGAAACAAAACTAAAAAAAAACTAATAAAACTTTTTAAAAAATTATAAAATAATGACTACATAGCACAAATGAAATAAAATTAAAAAAAAATATTTTAAAAAAAAATAAAAAATAATGTTCATCTTTCATGAAAGAAAAAAAAATTAAAAAAAAGAAATTAATAAAAAATTTAAATAAATTAATAATTATTTCCCATGGGTATAAATGTGAAAAAAAAAATACAATATATATATATATAAATATATATAAATAAAATACAAATTTTTTTTTAAAATTTTATTATTAATTTAAATTATTAAATTGTTTAATTTTTAATCATGTAGACATTATTTTTAATTTAAAACATTATTATTAATTTTCTTTTAATTTTGTTTTATTTCCACCCATACAGACATTATTTTTATATTAATAAAATTTTTATTGATTTTTTTTTTAACTTTGCTTCATTTATTCAAATGTAGACATTATTTTTAATTTAATTTTATTAATTTCATTTTTAATTTTGTTTCATTTATGCTCATGTAGACATTATTTATAATTTTTAAAATTTATTAATTTCTTTTTTAATTTTGTTTCACTTATGTTCATGTAGACATTTTTAATTTAAAGTTTTTTAAATTTCTTTTTAGTTTATTATTTTATTAATTTCTTTTTTGTGTTTTATTTATGTCCATGTATATATAATTTTTAATTTAAAAATATTTTATTAATTTCTTTTTTTAATTTTGCTTCATTTATGCCCATGTACATATTTATAGTTTATTAAAATTATTATTAATTTCACTTTTGTGTTTCATTTATGTACCTGTAGACGTTATTTTTAATTTTTTGTAAAATATTATTAATTTGTTTTTAATTTTTTTTCACTTGTGCCCATGTCGTCATTATTTTTAATTCAGCCAAATTTTTATGATCCAGACAGGCATAAATTGACCAGAATTAAAACATTGTGAAAAGTTATAACCCTTAAATCAACAAAGGTTTGGTTTGGTTTGGTTTGTTTTATGGCATATCAACGTCAATGGGTTATCTAATACCAACAAAATTTTTATTGCTGGTAATTTTTTTTTCCAAATATCTATTGCTGGTAATATTTTTATCTTCAAAAATGTATTTCAGGGAATATTTTTTTCTTCAAAAATCTATTTCTGGGAATATTTTTCCTTCAAAAAATGTATAGCTGGTAGTATTTTTTCAAAAAAATGTATAGCTGTTTGTATTTCTGGTAATATTTTTTATTTTTTTTAAATATTGCTGATAATAATTTTTCCTTCAAAAAATCATTGCTGGTAATATATTTTTTACAAAGTATTTCTGGTATTAAAACCTATTTTTACACTTTCATATTATTTTAACCCAAGTTTGGGTGTTAACTATTTGCCCATAGTTGAGACCCTAACAGGTGCTACCACGCTGGGTCAGGGTGGACCTGGGAACACCAGCAATTAAGAGGTGGTTCTATGCTCCTCAAAATCTCCTGACCAGAGGCCTTGCTGTTGGACGTAGTTTATCATCTTACTCAGGACTGATCAACAATGGTTGTACAACACTTCTTGTAACCATTTGGGACAGACTTAATATTGTATATCTGAAAATGTAATGTTTTCTTGAATCATTTCACCCCCAGGAAGATAATAAAATCTCTAAGATGCAAGGGGTTACTGAGTGTGAAATAATATGAGACAAAAAAAGAATTATTAATAAGAGAGAACAATAAAATTATTGGAATTAATAAAACAAATCATAACAATATTGATTTTAAATTTTTGAAGATCAAAGTTAACGGAAAAGCATTAATCCAGAAGTGAGTTTCACAAGCGAGAAGTGTTAGCATAGAATTTATGGTCACATCTAACTATTTCAACTGTAAAATGATGAGACTTTGCACTGCAAATCTAGTACTATACTTAAATTCATAAAGTCCAGGTACCAATAAGGAAAGCTCATTAGAAAAATTCCCGTGAACATATTTATAGAAAGAGCAGAATGAAGCTACATTACAGTCGAGATACCAGGTCAGATTACAGGTTCTTCTCTGGATTTTATCAAGAATCTCTAAAGGCATAGCAGAAGTACCAAATCTATTCAGTCAGTTATGTGCGATGTATGATACATGCTTAGGCAATCATGTATCTTTTGATACCTGACTGACGAGGTAGATTTTCCCTGCAGTAGGTTGCCATTTTTTTCTGCAGTAGGCCAGTTGACATCCAAGGCTATAGAATCCAGTCTCTCCTGTTATTTGCCCATAGATGGGGGAAGAAGAGAATTCATACCCTTCCCATGGGTATTAGCATATAAGTGAATGCAATGGATTCGAGTGAAATTCAAACTTGGACTGTACTTAAATTCATTTAAGTCCAGGTACCAAAGAGGAAAACTCATCAGAAAAATTCCCATGAACATATTTATAGAAAGAGCAGAGTGAAGCTACATTACAGTCAAGATGCCAGGTCAGATTGCAGATTCTTCTCTGGATTTTATCAAGAATCTCTAAAGGCATAGCAAAAGTACTAGACCAGATGAGGTAGCAACATTCAAAGCATGGTTAAAGTGTAGACTTATATACATGTGTAAGTTAGATTCTTGTGAGAAAAATTGTCGAGCAAGACACAAGGAACCAACTTTCATAGAAGCAGAGCTCGCACTCACTTCAGCATAATCTTTTCACTTCATATCAATGGAAAACATTAGTCCAAGAAGGCACAATTGTTCACTCTCCTAGAGGTTAGCATCAGTCATATTGGTGGAATGTAAAAAAGAGTTCTCTCAAATGATTAAAAGAGAGATATTGTAAAGCCTTCATGTAATAAAGTTTTAAAATAGTATTTTATGTAATAAGCATAAAACATTGTAATGGTACAAGTGGTGATACAATGTGTAACAATTTTTTTTATATGCCAAGAGCAAAATTCCAACCTTGTAACCGAAAGCAATTGACTGAAGAATGCAAGTTTCAGTATCATCAGAACTGGTATAGATGAGCTGATGGGGACTTTCTAAAGCACATTATCATATGTGATAACATCTGAGTGCATTTCATTCCCCTGAAGGCAACAGAAGAGCATCTACTGCCACCAACCACCAACACACATCCAAATTCAAATTTACAAATTTTTTGAAGAAACCGATGACATTTTTTTTACTAAAGTTCACCCAATACAAGGCTCCAGAGCGCACTCATGGTAGATGCTTCTAGCTGCAAAAGGTGTGCTGCCCTTGGATTTCATAAGACACCAGACAGATTGTGGGAAACTGTCGAAAATAATTAGGACGTTTGAGTAAGGGTATCATCCTGCAACATGATGACACGACCCCACAGATTTCTGCACCTTTAAAAGCGTGGCTCCAGTGATATGCTTGGAATGTTTTGCTACACCCACTGCATATTGACTTAGGCCACAGGTGTTGTTCTTGCAAATGTGCAAGTTTGGCTCTAGTCGCTTGATGCTACTTTCTTTATGAACCATTTCAGCAATGAAGTAATGCAACGGGAAAGCACTCCGCTATATGTGGAAAATTAGTATTGTAGTGTATCTTTGCAATATGTTACTATGTTATTATTCTGATTCAACGAATCAACTTCTTTAATGTGACCTTGAACAGTTTGTTTGATATTATTCATTATGTGCATCATTTTAGAGATATTTTGTGATGGTTATCCAAAACAAATATTATTTCTTTCCTTTAGTAGTTTTGTTATGTCCAGTTATATTATATTTCATAACTTAGGGTATTTTTATAACTTTCATTCATAACCGGAAGTAGCTTCAAGAACTGCAAATGTTGTAACGCTTTTATGCCATAGAATCATCATGCGGCTTTGGTGAATAAGATGAAGATGAAATGTCAATAACAACATCAGTTACTCTGATTAATTCAGCAGTAACCGTAGGCAACATTGTCAACACAAACTTCTTCTGTCCTGGCTAACTCCAAACTGCTAACTACCAAAATCTTTGCCTGGCGTCTCTTTCCGACTGAATGTTATGTAGTAACTAACTGTCCTTTTCAGGACAAAGTTAAGTCATTCTTCACAATATGATATGTCGTAGCAAACCGTCCTTTTCAGGTCAAACTCAGTCTTTACTCGCTGCATGATATATGATGACCAACTGTCCTTTTTAGAGCAGAAAGTCTTTTAACAACCCATTCGGTGATTTAGGCTTCACTGCCTTGCATACCAGTCATTTTATGGATCACAGTGGTTTTAGCCGCTTACCTTGGGGTACAATCACTAGCTAATAATAACTCAACAAATCGACAGCCTACCAACCTCCGGCACTATCTAAGCTACTTTGTTTTCATCTTTAGGCTAACAGCTGTTGGCACATCTATGACTAAAAGTGACTGCCTACTGACCTTCGGCATTACCCAAGCTGCTTCAGTTTCATCATTGGTCTACCAAATGTTTGCATATCTAGGACCAAAAAATGACTGCCTACTGACCTTCAGTCGTACCCAAACTGCTCTGGTTTCATCATCGGGCTACCAACTGTTGTCGCATCTAGGACCAAAAGTTATCTCTCATCATGACCAACCAGGGAATTTAAAACCTCTGCATTCTTTGATCCTTTTCATTATATTTTGCCAATAATAAATTTGGCATATTTTTTTTTTATCTAAACACCTTGTTTTAGTTATCCTTCCCTTGGTCTGTGTTCCTTCTTCACTTGTTTGCGGGGATCAAGTAACAATAAACACCTGGTCCTCGCAACAAGTTCTAGTAATATTTGGGCATATTGAACAATCTCTCATATTTGAATTTTCATTGCCCTGTTTTGTAGTATAAAAGTTTCCTTTGATTATGCACTGTCATATTCAGGGCTTTCGATGTTTTCTTTTATGGTAATGATAACAGTAGTCATTAGCCTTGTAAGGACACATTGGCATTCACTAATTGTCTAAAAACAATTTTTTCTCAAGTCCAGTTACTGTTATTGCTCATTTCATTATTGACGGGAGTTTTCCTTCCTAACCTTTTGTTTGAAGCAGTGTGAAATATCAGAATCTTGATTATGTCATTATTTTCTCTTCAAGTTACATGTGATATCCATTTTAGTTGTTGCTGCTGTTGAAAGTCCTCCAGTGATGTGGTTTCTGTTATTTGGTACAATTCTTTGTTTGTGATTCTGTAGCATCAATCAACGAGATTCAAAGAAGTATGGTCCTCTCTAACACCTACAGGATCCATTAGCTCGAAGCTATTTTAATTATTGATCTGAGAAAGAAGTTGATAGTTTAGATATTTCTAAACGGACAGGGTACCATGAATGCCATCCATATGAATGCCTGAATATGAAATGAGCTGTTTCATTACAAGGAAACATTTCGATTTCATTAACTGACTATCTAATGCTACATTCGGCTGAAATTTATAGAATCTTTCTCTCAAAACAATTTTCCATGAAAATAGGTTTTCAAGTCCAGTCACTGTTATCACTCTTTTCAGTATTAACCTTCTGTTTGGGGTACTGTGGAACGTCAGCATCTTTAGTATGTCATTAGTTTGACTTACATGTGCTATCCATTTTAGTTGTTGCTACTGTTGGTAGTTCTCAAGTGATGTCGCTTCTGTTATTTGGTACAGTTCTTTGTGATCATGTAGTGCCAGACCACGATGTTCGAAGAAAGATAGTATTCCCCAAGGTTCACAGGTTTCACTCACTCAAAACAATTTTAACCATTAATCTGAGAAAGTGGTTTCATAGAGCAGGCAGTTTAGATATTTCTGAATTAGTTTGGAAACATGCATGCCCTCCATGTGAAAGTCTTGATCTGGTGAGGCTATTTAAGAAAATGACACGAGTTTTTAGGTTGATCTTTTAGTTTTGTACCAATTTGTGGAGTTGGGGGAAGTTACCTCTGGCGCACCCTATTCTTCTTTAGTTTTTTATTTTTCTTTAATCATTTTACCCAAAGCAAGGCAATAAAGCCACTAGGACACAAGAGGTTACTGAGTGTTAGAGAATACGAATAAAAAAAAAAAACAATATCAAGGAAAGAGAAGAATAAAAGAACAGGAATTAAGACAGAAGATAACAATTGAAATTGTATTTAAATTTTTGAAGATCAAAGTTGACTGGCAATCAAGAAACTGGAATAGAATCCCACAAGCGTGAAGTGCGATAGAAGAAACTGTTAGCATAGAACTTGCGGTTATATCGCGCTATTTCAACTGTAAAAAGATGAGACCTTGTTGCCAATCTAGTACTGGGCTTAAATTCATAAAATCTAGGTAATATAACGGAAAGTACATTAAAACATTTACCATGAAAGTATTTATAGAAAGGGAAGCTAGGTTACGGCGATGGGAAAAGGAACTGAAGTCGAGATGCCAGGTCAAGACCAATCACATTGCAGAATCTGTAAATATATAGCAAGAACACTTGACCAGGTGTGATCTATGTTCCATTTCCTTACTACCTATACTAAATTGGTTATAAATGATCCATATACTGATCTACCTTAAGCGTTTGATATTTACTAATTCTACATCCTGAATTTTTATGATGGATTCAAGGTAGGTTTCATCACTGATTTCATTCCAATTCTGGGTCAAAGTTTTCTGTTTTGGAAAGGTTTACCTTGAGCCCTACTTCTTGGAGTACTTCACAGAGGATATTGATTTTCTGTTCAAGATAAAATTCTTTTCTTTTCATCGATATAGACCTACCTCATCATCAGTACACTGATCATGGGAAGGAAAGCAAGTGATGTGGTATGGAATACTTAAATATTCCGTGCCCATTACTTCACGTCTATGCTTGTAAATGCGCAGAACATAATCGATTAAAAGATTAAATAGACTGGGGCTTTCATTTTTCCCTTGTATTCCTGAATATTTCCATGTTGGTGTCATCGCCAGACAGCTAATGTTTTGTAGATCGTTACAGATCCTCATTTAGTCGAAGCTTGGAAGGTGTTTTCTAATGGAGAAGAAGAGGAAGTCTCTATTGATGTTTGGTCATATGCTGCTGTAAGGACAAATATTCAAATGTAATGTCAATCAACATCTTGATCTTGAATCTCCCTCTTCCTCTTTATCCTTTCCTCAAACATCCATCTTTACTCATACTCTCAGTCTCTGTAACCCCTTGCGTTCTAGTGCCACACCCGCCTTGATTGGGGCGAAATGCTTGAAAAATACCAAGTCACTTCAGGACGAAGGAGATCATGACTCTCTGCAAATTACGTTTCTTTATTATCTGTTGATAGTCGCGCATTCCTGGAAAATATAGCGGAGTGCTTTCCCTTTACATTCTTCTTCTTAGACAGGTTACCACCCAAGATTAGAGAGCCCACTCTACCCAGTTATTTAACCCATATCTGAGACGATTAAAAGATTAAATAGACTTTTTCCCACTGATGTCCTTTAAGGACATCAGTGGGAAAATGAACGCCACAAACTAGCCTGAAACTTGAACACGTCTCTTCGATTTCCTTTTTCGCGCTGATGTTCATTACACTATATATCTACTCACCAGATGACAGCAAATCTAAAAGTAGAAAAACATTGAATTCATAATAATTTATTGCTGATGTTCACTTAGAGAGATAAAGAGACAGATATAGACAGATAGATAGATAGATAGATGACAGTTGAAGTAGATAGATAAACTGAATTGAGAGAAGGATATATAAGGAAAAAAAACATAGATTAGGTAATAGACAGATAGATAGATAATGAAAAATGGGATAGATAGAAAATATCATTGACGTAATAGAATTTATAATATAAAGTAGTAAACATCGACTAGTTGCGCATGATACAAAACTTTAAGATAGATAGATAGATAGACAGACAGACAGATAGAATAGAATGAGATAGATAGATAGATAGATAGATAGATAGATAGATAGATAGATAGGAATAGGTTGAAGTAGATAGATAGCATTACGATATATATAAGAATAGTATTATATAATAGATAGATACAAGGTAGGATGGATATTTGTCTAAATTACGAAAAATGAAAATAACACTGGCATCTCATTTTTAAAAAAAAATATCTTCAAATACTAAAGAGACAATTTATTAATCGCCATTGGATTACAGCCTCAGATAACTTTTGGATAATGGATGGTCTCCTTGTTTGTTAGTTGAATGCTGCCATAATCCTTGTCTACAGTGCATCTTTGATGCTACAAGGAGTTTTGTTGGTCTTTCGCTCAACTTCGTCCCAACCATAATAATCAATGGGGTTACAGGCTGGGGAGTTATATGGCCAAATCTAAGGGAATATGTGGTTGCAGAAATTGTTTAACAGTCATGACTATGTTCTCCTGCTTGTGTGGTATGGTGCAGAGTCCTGTTGTCAGACATAGGTCCGTCCAGCAGCCATCTCTTGACTCAGGTCAGGATTATCTCCACAAGGCACTTGCTGTAGGCCTCCGTGTTGAATTTGCCGCCAGTGGGAAGATGAATGGAAACCTAATGACGCTATCACTAGTGATCACTACAAACTCCTTCCCCATTAGTCTCATCCAAATCTTGCCGAATTTTCTGCACTCTCCTCAGATTGACACCTAAATACTCTGAAATGTTCGATGACAGTTTCCGGTGCGAATGCCAAACAGAACAGTATGAAGTTTCCAAATTTCTCGTGAAGTGAATTGCGTCATGGGGCGCTTTTTTCTCACAGACGATACCCAACTGACCCTACTATATTGTGCAGTCGACAAAATCAAAAACAAGCAACGCACATGCGTGAAATTAAAAATATCACTGGTATGAACACCACCCAACGCCAGTTACAGACAATTATATCCGGAATATATTTGCTTCAATCTTCCTGTCTGTAAAGATAGTGTAATCCCATAGAATTGCGTTCCCATATTGTATTCATTTCTATGCTTGGTCGGCTCAGGAGATTTGTGCGGTCTGGCATATATGCTGATTCCTTAAGTTTACTAATTTTCCAATGATGTTCTTTGTCTATGATCTCAACTTGATTCCACAGAGGGCGGTGATCTCTTTTTTCTCTCTATATGTGGTCAGCCACGCCTGATTTTTCCGATTCCCCGCATGTTACAGCTTTCTGGTGTTGGGGTAATGAATACAATATGGGAACCAGTAATAAGGAGTGCCAGAGAAAAGCGATAATAACAACAAAAAATTGCAACATGAGCTCTGGTAAAAACATGCAATGATAACAGGAAAAATTGCAATATGAGCACTGGAAAAATGATTTCTGAAGACATTAGGTTTATAATACCCAGAAATTCATACACAGATGTCCTCAAGGACACATGGCACAGTGGATAAAGGCGTTAGTTAGATCTAGTGACAGGACCGAAAGAGTGTGAATTCAATACCTGCTTAAGGCAGTGGAGAACTTTCTGAGGGGAATTAACAGGAGTTCACTGACATCCATTAGACATGGCAGGTGGAACTAGAACAGTCTACCCCAGTTCGAAATTCCAACCACCGAAACGTTGGGATAAACATGGCGACAAAGATGTGGACAATAGTCCGAATAATGTAAATAATGTACATAATACCTCATCTCAGAAATATAGACAGATACTAAAAGGCCGAAAGGTTGTAATAAATATGACAGCAAAGATGAGGACAATAGTCCTAATAATGTAAATAGTGTATATAATATCTCATCTCAGAAATATAGACAGATACTGAAGGGCCGAAACGTTGTAATAAATATGGCGACAAAGATGAGGACAACAGTCCGAATAATGTAAATGGTGTACATAATACCTCATCTCAGAAATATAGACAGATACTGAAAGGTCGAAACGTTGTAATAAATATGACATCAAAGATGAGGACAATAGTCCGAATAATGTAAATAGTGTACATAATACCTCATGTCAGAAATATAGACAGATACTGAAAGGCCGAAACATTGTAATAAATATGACATCAAAGATGAGGACAATAGTCCGAATAATGTAAATAGTGTACATAATACCTCATCTCAGAAATATAGACAGATACTGAAAGGCCGAAACGTTGTAATAAATATGGCGACAAAGATGAGGACAATAGTCCGAATAATGTAAATGGTGTACATAATACCTCATCTCAGAAATATAGACAGATACTGAAGGGCCGAAACGTTGTAATAAATATGACATCAAAGATGAGTACAATAGTCCGAATAATGTAAATAGTGTACATAATACCTCATGTCAGAAATATAGACAGATACTGAAAGGCCGAAACGTTGTAATAAATATGGCGACAAAGATGAGGACAATAGTCCGAATAATGTAAATAGTGTACAAAACTTGTTTTGATAAGTACAGCCCACACACTAAGAACTTTGTCCATGTAACGCTAATGATGGGAGTAAAAAAAACACAAAAAGAATCATGAAATATAACCATAAAAATACACCACTACCTGTCTTAGGTCTTCCCGCAGATTTGGTAGGTAGTGTGACCATAGTAGAAATTGTAATCATATTATTTAATAATAATAATAGATAGCAAATAAAAAAGGACTCCTTATTGATATGCAGACTGCAATGTATCTTTGAACATCTTCAAAAAGCTATCAAAATACAAGGATCTTGAAATCGAAATCTCAAAAATGTGGCACTTGGAAACATCAACAATCCCTGTTGTAGTTGGATCCCTCGAATTTGTTGGAAAAGATTCCAGTAGACTCACTGAAGGGATTCCTGGTAGCCCATGCCTTAAAGAAGTACAGAAAAAAATTGTACGGACAAGTACAGCTCACACATTACGAAGAGCTTCATCTATGTAAAATATGTGTGATTTTTTTTTCCAAATTGCTCAGTGGAAAATGCCATGATGCTATTTATGACTTTAGGTCTCTGGGCGGGACCCGGAAAGAAATGAGTACACACCAAAAATCAAAGGAAATATAATAATAATAATAATAATAATAATAATAATAATAATAACGAAACTAACGTATTATTGCATAAAATTCCCTTACATTATTAATGAAATCTTTTTGTTAATCGTCTTACTGGATAATGTTAATCTTGGGGCTGGTGGATTTAAAATTTTAGGTAAGCCACTCTCTAAAAATGGACGCCAACACTTTTGGGTTAAATAGTTTCAGCACCTCTAGTTCAGTCGTAGTTGGCGGAACCCCGTTGCCGATATTGGGGTACTCATCGACTTCCGTCCATGTGAAATAAATCCTATGTTGGATCTGAATAGACGTTCTCACCCATCTAATGGTAGTGTATTCAAAGGATGTTTTTTACTTGATTGCTTTTTACCAATTATTTCTTTCTGCGACTTCCGTCTCCTAATTGACCGGATCGATTTCTGTCCTCAGCAAGGTCCTTTGGAGCTGATCCTTAAATCAATAAGTAGTGGGAGTTAATTAAACTAAATAAAGTATGAAACTTACTAATTATTACATCCAGTGGGTTTCCATAAGTCTTTGGCTTTAACGTGTGTACTTAAAGGGCTATGGCGTGACACTGTGTTGTGTTAAAAAAAAAACAAGCAAAAATAAAATATTGACAGGAAAAAGAAGAAGAATGCAAAAGAAAAATAATAATTAATTAAGTTTTTCAAAAATTATTTTAAAAAAATGAAATAAAAAATAGATGACTAAAAAAACTAAATTTTAGAATTTAGATCAGTAAAATTATAGATCCACATAATAAGGCAATGATGCGTGTCTTTTAAGATCGTAATCATTCGTTAAAATAAAAACAATGACATTCGATATTTTTCTATGAACTTAAGAATCAAAATCCACCTTCGTGTTGCAATGAAAATAAAGAAACAAATTTCTTTTCGGATAACATCTGCTCAGCCCGTTTATTTAAAACCAAACACGCAGCGTTCGAATTTGAATCGTTAATTGATGATATTTCTTTCAAGACGTAAATTTCTAACTCTTTTTCGACATGGTCAAAAAGCCCAGGCCACCTTTCTTCCCACATTCATTAACCAAGAAAATAGTTTTAGTCAGTATTCATGCGAAAAAGGAAAATATTTCGCGGATTTTGTTAGCAAACATAAATTTAGAGGCAACAATACGTCTGTGTATTCTTAATTAGAAACGTAACTTGCATTGCTTCGTCGCTAGAAGTAACATTTAAAACCAGTCGATAATAGTTTTTTTATATGGACCTCAAGTACTGAATTGGTGAGGTTGATTACCAGATATTCGGACAAAAAAAGGAATACGCCTTTGTAAAAGATTAACGTTGGATATCTTAATCAAAGAATAAATTCTTTAAACTTTCTGCAATATATTACTGGATATGAAACACAAGACGCGAATTTTCACTTCAAAAGAAATTAACGGACATATTTTTTTTTCACTTTTATAAAACCAAACTTCTGTTTCCTTCTTCCTCATCGCCATTGCCTTGTGTCACACTTTGGTCATTTATATTTAGGTAAGTTTGTTGTGTACAACTGGATCGTTTTTTCTTTCCTTTTATTCCGTTTTCTTTTCTTTTGTCTGTTTTACTGATCAAGTGTGAAGCTCGGAAATCCTTGTTAAACAATTTCATTTTATGAGAACCGGTGTCTTCTTTCTTTGTATATACATTGTTTTACGTTTTTTTTTTTTTTTTTTGGTTTTTTTTTTTTTTACATATATATGTGCACTTATCTTTTTTTTATACTTAACACAGGTCCATATCAACTAACCCGGTGTCAGATTAAGGTCGAATTAGTTGAACCGACGTCACGAGATGAGTGGGGGTGCTTTTTACGCAGTTACACGACGACAAAAAAGAACTTGGAGTTTAAAGTTTTCGTCTCCTATGTACCGTGTCCCTTAAGTGGGTTGGTGAACATAGCTCTCCACAACTTCCTGTCTATTGCAGTTCTTAAATATGTCTTTTTGTTATTTCTTCTAAACCTTGTTCCTCCATTCATTTACTCAAACTCATCCTTTTTTCTATGTGCTGTGTCCCTTCAGAATATATCCGACTATGGCTCTCCACAATCTCCTGTCCTTTGTAGCTTTAAATAAATTTTGTCTTTTCGTTATCTCTCTTAAACCTTGTTCCTCCGTTCATTTACTCAAGCTTCTTCTTTTTTGTCCCTTCAAAACGTAGGTGATCATGGCTCTCCACAATTTCCTGTCCTTTGTAGCTTTTAATAATTTTTTTTATCTTTCCTAAACCTTGTTCTTCCATTCATTTACTCAAGCTTCTTCTTCTTCTTCTTCTTCTTCTTCTTCTTCTTCTTCTTCTTCTTCTTTGTGCCGTGTCCTTTCAGGAAGTGGGCGATCATCCCCCCCTTGCAACTTCTTGTCCTTCGTAGCTTTTAATAAATTTTGTCTTTTTGTAATCTCTCCTAACCCTTGTTACGCCATCCATTTACTTAAGCGCATTGTTCTTCTTCTGTGTGCCGTCTCCCTTGAGGTGGTTGGCAATCATGGATCTCCACATTTTCCTGTCCTTTGTAGCTCTTAAAAATTATTTGGCTATTTCTCCCAAAAACCCAGCCCCATCATCCATAAACTCAAGCTCACCAGGTAGGGCTTGCGTTGTTTTCCTCTTGCCTTCAATCTGCCCTGTGAGTGTCAAATTTTACAAGCCCTCTTTCCTCATGATCTTCTCTAAAAAATTCAAATATTAACTAATGTTAAATATGAGTGTCTTTTTTATTGTGATATCATATGCTGTTACCGCGGTAAAATAAAACCTAATAAAGTTTTCTTATCAATAGAAAGTGTTATATGCTGAGAGACATTGAAATGAGAAGGATTAATAACAAAAAACTCGTCTGAAGAATTGAGGATTTAAGTCACACATAAACGACTTGAATTGTATGACGTACAGTTTGAACAATGGAAAAGTGACCCAGACTTACAGGGCAATGTTGACTGACACACAGCTGCAAATGCAAGCTGTAAAGCGAAAAGTTTTCATAAACAACAAATTTGGAATCGATTCCCCTGGTCGAAAGTTGAGCTGAAATACCAGGAGGGGGAGATAATCCACCCATGCACACTGAGGAGATTTGGTGAGAGGTAATAATATGAGAGAGTGGAAGAATTATCGAATTCTCTTATCTCGCCAGTTTGGGCAAATGTTAAGTGAATTCAGCAGACGATTCGCAGACGGGAGAGGAGACAGAAACGAGACGGCAGAGAGTTAATCCCAGCCACCGGTTGTGATACACCTCATGTGATTGCCTGCCGAAGAGGCCCCTCGACTTCAGCCTTGTACCGAACCTTACCAACAACAGTAAACCAGATTTTTTCCAGGTCAACAATAATATCACTTCTGATTTAGACGCAGGTTGGGTTGGTAATTGCATGCGAACTCTGATATAAACCAATTATTGGACGAAGGGCTGATATAAAAAAAAAAACAGTTTACTTTTTGTTCAATTTGTTCAAGTGTTAATTTTTTCCTGTATGTAATCGTCCTGCTTGGCCCAGCCCGACACGAATATACCTGCGATGATTCGATCTTGGCTGCCTTATGATCAAACTTAAATTACAATGAGGGATATGGTTAGCTTTGGATTGAAGCAGTCACTTCAGTGACCAGCCACAGGGTTGGAAGTCTTGGACGACCGCGGAGGGTGTTGCGCGATTACATTATTTCCTGCGTCGTTCCTTACATGTCCGGTCCAGAGTTTTTTTCAAAAAGGCAAACTTTTTCAAATCGAATTTGTACCACTAAAGAAATTATGTACATTTTTCTATGTTGATATCTGTTTATATCTTAAAGTATTCCTATCTATCTATCTATCTATCTATCTATCTATCTATCTATCTATCTATCTGTTTGTCTATTCTTTAATCATTTCATCCCAAGCAAGGCAATAAAGCCATTAAGACGTAAGGGGGGTCATTAAGTGTTAGAGAATATGAGAAAAACTATTAAGGAGAGAACAAGAATTAAGAAGATATAAAATAGCGATTGGCAATGGATTTAAACTTTTGAAAATCAAATTTGACTGGACAGCGCAAGGAGCTGGAAGAGATTTGCATAAACGGGGAGCACGATGCGAGAAACTATTATTATAGAACTTATAGTTACATCTAGTCATTTCAATTGCAAAATAATGAGACCTTTCTGTCAATCTAGCATTGCGCTTAAATTAATAAATTCTAAGTACCATAGAGAAAGGTTCGTCCGAATAATTACCATGAAATTATTTATAGAAAAGGCAAAGGGAAGCAATGTTTCGGCGGTGGGAAAGAGACTTAAGCCGAGATGCCAAGCCAGGGACAATAACATGGCATATTCTTCTTTGGATTTTATCAAAAATCTCTAAATATATAGCAGGGCACCATCCCAGATGTGGCAGCAATATTCAAAGTAAGGACGAATGAGACATAGATATGTAAGATATATTCTATCGAAATAGGTTGTCTAGCAGGACACAAGGAACCAACTTTTCAAGTATCAGACCTAGCAAGTGATTCAATGTAATCTTTCTAATACATATCAGCGAAAAACATTAGCCCAAGAAGACGTAACGAGTCCCTGGAGGTTAGCATCATTTCAAAAATTCGTCCAGAAATACAATAACCTTTCAACTTTTGAAATAGATCAATATGCCAAGCCCTGTCAAATGCCTTCGAGATGTGTCCAAAGCAACAGCCCGAGCTTCACCATTCTTATCCAAAACTTGACAGACTCCGTCAGCAATAACCATTAATACATCAGCAGTTGACTTAGAGAAGTGAAAGCCATATTGTTTGTCTGAAAGTGTAGCCTGCGAGGTGAGATGCCTAATCAATTCAGAATTCATTAGAGCCTTTAGTACATTACCATCTATCTGTTAGTCTGTTTCTATCTATCTATCTATCTATCTATCTATCTATCTATCTATCTATCTATCTATCTCACTTTATTCATATCTATCTGAAGTCATCAGTTTATCTCACTTTAGACTACAGGGTTTGTTGTTAGATGGAAACAGAAAGAGATGGGCGTAAAGAATTTTGATAAATATCTGGATGGCGCGTTCACTTTTTAATGACAATCTCTCTTTCACTCTATCTCTCTTTCTCTCTCTCTCTCTCTCTCTTTCTCTCTCTCTCTATCTCTCACCCTTTCTCTCTCTCTCTCTCTTTCTCTCTCTAATTCAAATTTCAGTCAAATTGGACTACAATATTTGTCATATTGAAACAGAACAATATAAAACATCTTGATAAAAATGTGTATGGCAGTGCTGGTGTACGTCAGTCTGTTAGGAGATCAAAAATAAAATCTGATCTCTGGTCATTTAGTTACATGTTTTTCTTTCTGTGTGCACAAATTCATCTACAAGTGTTTTATCGTCATTTCCTTTAATCCGAGAAAAATTACAAGAGTCCACTCGAAATTCCTGTAGACGGTTGGCTAAGGTCCATGGCGGACAGCAATATTGTTTTTGATCACCTAAATCTGAGACATTCCGGTTTCGTATTAATGTTTGTATCATTTTCATGCAGATAAATTATGGCATGTCATAATCCCTGGTCCATTCGCTTTAGGCCAGGCAAAAAGCTATGAACAAAACATTTTACTTTTTCGTAAAAAAAAAAAAAAAAATCAACCCAAACAAAGTAAAAGAATATAAAAAGAGAACATGTAAAAAAGAATTACAGTGAAGAGATTGCAAAATGATGCATTATAAATGTGTTATTAGTACTGACTTCATTCTATTAGTTCCTCTCGTGACCTGACAAGGAATTTGAAGACAATTATTCACCCGAACATTTAATTCTCTGGAACGTGAATGTTGAGATCAAGAAAACTGTAAAAAAAAAAGGTAACTTGAAAATATCTCTCGGTCATTTTACATAAAAGAAACTGATGTAGTCAATGATTTTTCGATTTTGAAATAAGCGTATATTCATTTCGATTAGATATTCTTTTGTGTGCGTTTTGAAATTGAGGCAGTTGCTTCGGTGGTCAGTGTTCGAATCTTGGTGAAATCCTAATTGTATTAACCAAAGAGAATTTGTCAGTATTTCATTTCTGATCTAAGTCATTGTCAATATTTTTGTATTATTTTCGAATTTTTGTTCTCATCTCGGTTCATATACATGTTATTATAGACACAACGTTTTCGACCAGGTACCCCCTGGTCATCATCAGGTGTCCATTGATTAGTTGTAATGGGATATCTGTTGATTATTGTGATATTTTTATCCCTGTTATATCAGTTATTGTTCGTTCCTGATGAATCAGTTAAGGTAGCTTAGTGAATATAGAAGTACCGTCATCTTTTGGTTCAATCCTCGGATCTGGTAGTGACGCACAAATTCAGCAGGAACGAACAATAACTGATATTACAGGGACAAAAATATCACAATAATCAGCAGATATCCCATATCAGCAAATCAGTTGACACCTGATGGCTACCAGAGGGTAACTGGTCGAAACGTTATGTCTATAATAACATCTATATAAAATAAAGTAGATTGTGTATAACAGATCCTAGATTGATTAAATTTTCATTTTCATTTTAATATTTTCTGGTAAGTAGAGACTTGTAGGTCATAGAAAGATTTCATCACAGTATAATTGCCAATTTGAATAAAAACATCCTTCCATGTTGAAATTCACTCTTCGATATATGTTTTAACCAATAAAAATATGCATAGTTTTTGTTTGGGCTATCTAATTATTTAATTAATTTAATTATTATAAATAACATTAAAAATTACAAAAATTACTAGCATACATTTTTTTTAATTTGTTCGAAATGCATTGTTAATGTCCGAGCTAGTAAACATTTTATATTTTTAATGTCGTCTGCTTTCAATCAGTTTCTGATGACATGCAACCGAACAGCAGATTTTTACAAACCCATCAAAGTCGGCAATATTTCTGCTGCTGGCTTCTCTTTTCACACATGCACGGGCGCTCCCAAAATATTAATAGAATTTGTTTGGTATACCTAAGAAGAAATATTTGCAAAATATTTAAAATGAATAAAAACAAAGAAAAAACATTCCTGACCAACACGTTTCGTCCTCTCAGGGGTTTCATTTTAGAAGATGTATTTATAAACTAAAGTAAAAAGATATCGTTAGGTTTTCAAAATAAAAAAAAATAAGAACGAATAAACATATTCATAAGGCTAACAATGTAGGTCAACGTAAAGTATGGAGGATGCTAAGTGATGAAATTTAATGCCTAATAAAGATATATTGTACAGATATATTTTATTTATACCTAAAACTTTGCATATATATATATATATATATATATATATATATATATATCTTTATTAGGCATTAAATTACATCACTTAGCATCCTCCATACTTTACGTTGACTTATATATATATATATATATATATGTGTGTGTGTGTGTGCGTGTGCGTGTATGTATGGGTACACATTCTTACTATTTAAGTATTTGGGCAGAAATACCTGTTTTTTATCTTTTTTAACAGTGAAATTAATGTCAACCGGTGACGACTAAAAACAATGTTCCTCCTGGCTCGACACACACACACACACACACACACACACACACACACACACACACACACACACACACACACACACACATATATATATCTATATTTCTGAGATGAGGTATTATGTACACTATTTACATTGTTCGGACTATTGTCCTCATCTTTGTTGCCATATCACAACATTTCGGACGTTGTACGCTCCGGCCTTCTTCAGGTGGTTGGAATATCATCGAGGACACTGGACAAAGGCGTACAACAGCCGAAACGTTGTGATAAATAGGGCAACAAAAATGAGAACAATAGTCCGAATAATGTAAATACATATATATATATATATATATATATATATATATATATATATATGTGTGTGTGTGTGTGTGTGTGTGTGTCATCTATTATTTCTATGCTCGTTAGATTTTGTTAGTACATGTATTTGAATAGACATTCATTTTTTAAACAAATTATTGTCAACCGGTTTAGAGATCGAGAAGTTTTGCTAAAGAAAGTGTTCCTTCTGAATCGATATATATATATATATATATATATATATATATGTGTGTGTGTGTGTGTGTGTGTGTGTGTGTGTGTAAATGTGTGTAAGTGTGTGTGTGTGTTTGTATAATGTATAATAGTATTCAAAACGAAAGTGATCATGAAAAAAGGCCTAAGACTTGATAAACAATTTTTTATCGTCTAAATGTTTCTGTTATTATTAAGAAGAAAGAGAAAAACATTTTTTTGATTATTTTTTTTTGATTATTTTTAATCTTTCCTAGCACGTTAGAAAATTTAGTGAAAAATCTTGTTTTTCTTTTTTTGAGTCAGCTAATTGTCATAAAATCGATCATGTCAGCCATTATTCAAAACTTTGTAAACAATAGTGAAATTCTCCGTTTAAAATCTTGTAAACTTCAATTATACTTTTTCAAAAGTTATTTAAGGAAATTAAAAAAAAAAAAGTTTACTTAATGTTATTGGAAAGAAACATTACTTAATTTTTAAACAGAAAAAATAGTTGAAAATAAGAGAACCATGTTTAACCGTTTGACGTTTACATCAATGTATCGACAACTAACGTCAGGGCAATTTATCGGACGGCAGGACAGAAGTGATAGTATTTTCGAATTTTAAGTGAACTAGCTTATTTAGTTATGAGGTAATTTAAAAAAATTAAATACTTTCATAAGTCTAATATTTTATTGTTTTTCTATGTATTTTTTTTAACAAAGATTTGTTCAAAGACTGCAATGTTTCCGTCCCAAAAATTGAATCTAAAAAAGAAAATAATAATTGAGGTTTTTCTCTCACTGAAAAATAATAAATAAATTATAGTTAAAAAAAATGAAATTTAAATATTTAGTGAAATAGGATGTAAAAAAGAAATTAAAAATTTTCAAAATGTGACGATGATGGTAAGTCAGAGAATTTGATACGTGCTAGCCAGAAGGCAAGTAAAGTAATTTCTTAAGGTCTTTCTCTTAAAACACGTGACCTATTATTTCGGAACTGTGCATCCATACTTTTGGAGAATGTTTTTAATATATTTTTTGCTTATTAAAAAATATTTAAAAAATATTATCTTGTCGCAAATTATATAAGCTTCCAAGTTTATGATCTGTAAAAATAGATCTTTTTAATAACAGCCTTTCCAAAAAGACAGATTCAATCTTATTATTTTAAAATATTTGATAAATTTATCACATTTTGTATTTAAAATTGGAAAAAAAAATTCTTGTAAAAATTCATTTTTCATGGGAAAACAATTTTGGCTTCAGACAATAGTGTCCTTAATATATATTATTCATAAAAGCTAGTAAAAGTTTTTTTTAAATTAAATGATGTATTAATTTTATTGGGTTTTGTATTTTACAATTCAAAGCTGAATTTGAGGTAACATCGGGTCGAAATTTACTAAAAAGATCGATGATTTATATACTTCAATGTCTTCCGCTTTCAATTATTATAATCACAAACTTACACAGAAGACAAATTTTCGAGTTTTCATAAGTTAAATAAACGTGCGTGTGTGTGTGTGTGTGGGGGGGGTAATAGATGTAAAAACATACTTTTAATATTACTTTTTAAAATATTTCTAAAATAATTCAATTTCTTTGTGAATAAGTTCTGTTCTGAAAGTTTCATTAAAATCCGACAATTATTTGATTTTTGCAATAATTTCCAAATTAATGTGTTTTTCAACTGAAAAATGTGCTAAAAAACTAATGGTAAATATTACGTGACCGCTAACGTAAAAAAAAAAAAGATTTTTAACCAAAATTTCGAAGGATTCAAAAATTTTTTTAAATAATTAAAAAATACTTTGGTCTTTCTTTTTAATAACATAAACCTTTTGACGATAAAATTTTATTTATTAAGTTTGGGGCGTTTTTTCATCATGGTATGCTGTCTTTTGGAGAATTATTGAAGATGCCTACTGACTAAGTGGAAAGTCAAAACTGAAAGTCAATACATATATACATATATATATATATATATAAAAACATACATATATATATACATACATATATATATATACATGCATATATATATATATACACATATATATACATATATATATATATATACATATATATATATATATATATATATATATATATATATATATATATATATATATATATATATATATATATATATACACGTCTTTTTTTTATAGATACAAGTATTTAAGCAAATGCTCTGTTTATGATAAACAGTATTAAATAACATTTACCGGCCTGAATGTCCGAGAAAGGCCGGTAAATGTTATTTAATACTGTTTATCATAAACAGAGCATTTGCTTAAATACTTGTATCTATAAAAAACAACATTAAACATAAAAATGTCTTTAATAAATAAATTGTCGGACTTTGTCCAGTTCTTAATATATATATATACACATATATATACATACATATATATATATATATATATATATATATATATATATATATATATATATATATATATATATATATATATATATATATGTTTAAACGTTATATTTAGCGAATACTCATATTTGTGTAGATGTTCTGTTTTTATTTGTTTATTAAACAATGTATTTATTTATTTTCATCTACTAGCCTGAATATTCGAGAAATCTTGTTAGAAAAATATGCACCCTCCGGCAGAACATATTTTTCTAACAAGATTTTTCAGAAAATCGAAAAAGCTCATAATCGGTGAGTGAAAGCTCATGTGAATATAACGGCTTTGTCAAATATTTTTCTATGAATGAACGTCGGGCGGTTTTCCATCAACTTTTTATGGCCATGTTGCAGATGCTGGATGTATAAATATGTAATTACTATTTTGTTTTTGCGCCTTTATAACTAAATAAATAATACTCCGATGACGTCGACACACATACAATTTACCTTTCTTCCATTGAGCTAAACTTTTGGAGTCTTTTATGGAGATTTATCCTTGTTAACCTCGTGCCTTTTACGTTTAACATTGTTGTATGCAACCTATTTTTCATCACCTCTTGTGATATATTTAAGGAACGGATTATTTCTATACTGTGGAGAGAGACTTGACATTATGAATAAAAAAAAATCCGGAAAACAAATACCCAGATGGCTGACTTATAATATTTCTTCTAAACGTTTTCATATGTGAGATAGTGAACATTTTGACTAATTCATTAATACTTTGATGATGTAGCTCTGAAGTTATTAATAGGAATCATTCCACGACAAAGAACGCCCCTGTATTGACTAATCCACAGAAAGGAACTTTGCAGATCTATTTGGTTCTTGTCGGTTAGCTATGACCTTGTGACCATAATAAACTATATATTTTTATAGATATCTCCATACCGTTATCCCCTTGCAAGAACTCCCATAACTTTCGAACAAAATTCCCTTTCAATACCCCCATTAGGGATGTTATAAATGCATTCTTTAATCCACTGTGTACGCTGTGAGGCCCATGCAAAA
Organism: Acanthosepion pharaonis; assembly: GCA_903632075.3. Classification (NCBI taxonomy): domain Eukaryota; kingdom Metazoa; phylum Mollusca; class Cephalopoda; order Sepiida; family Sepiidae; genus Acanthosepion; species Acanthosepion pharaonis. The sequence goes on from CAHIKZ030002514.1 coordinate 49,614, forward strand.
ATCATATCAGCCAGCACATCACGAACGACCAAAATATAATTATCACTGTCAGATAAATATTAGTGGATAATACCAAAATACTGTACAGCTACTATTATACAAAATAAACAGGCCCCATTAAATAAAATATCATTCACCATAGGAGACGATATTCTGAAGTGCATATTATATATTTAATGTACGCATATATCATATTATTATAAGAAAAATACAAAAAATAAAATTGTTAAATAAAATAAAAAATAAATTATGAATAAAAAAATAAAAAAAACATCGCATTCTTTTTGTGCGGCCTCGTTCCCATTATCCATTACACATGAATTACACCGGAAACTTTCAGCTTCACGAAGAATACCAGGATATAGACAAAGGAATTTTAACTATCACATTGATTCTTAGAAATGTTCTACAATTATCGAAAGTACTTCAAAACAATAACTCAAGATGAACTTCCGAAAGTGTATCTACACTTTTTCGAAAATTGGAAAACCCTATAAAAATGACATAGACAGAACTTATCGCGTTTTTATAATCAAACTTGTTTCAATAAATAGTTGCTGTGCCTAAATATACCTTATTCACACACACACTCACACACATACACATATATTAATTATAATTTTTTCTGAAATAAATGATTTCTTGTATCATAATTCGATGAACTTTTGTTCAAAAATAATAAAGAAAGGCTTAATTCAGTTAATTTTTTCACCCCCAACCCGAAATTTCTAAAATTGTATATAGGTATAGTAGTACTCTGACTTTCTAAAACCTTGTAGAACTTTATAAAACATACTAGAACTTCCTGGAGCTTTCTAGAAATTTATAGAACATTCTAGAACTTGTTCTTGTTCATTTGTAAGTTTGTATGTTATACTAATGTTATAAACTGTTAAATGAGTAAAAAATACATAAGTACAATTCGATTATATCATAAGCAAAATGAAAAATAAACCTGAAATATTTTGATTTTTTTTACCCTTATTGTGTATATGGGAGAATTTTGGGGTTGTCTTTAAGAATATTTACTTAGAGTAACTTTACAGGTTTCATAGTTCCTATGATTTTCAAAATTTTGAGATGGAGAAATGTAGCCATGATCTGTTTCGCATATATATATATATATATATATATATATATATATATATATATATATATATATATATATATATATATATATTCAAATATGTTTCATTGAATAATATAGACATATTATGACTAATTTTATACTGATCCTTTCCAGTTCTCTAATCAGTTAATTGATTAAGTTGCAATTAATCAAGGAAGGTGTCGTAGTTTTTTCTTACACAAGTACTTTCGATCTCCTCCAAGATCATCCTCAGGAGTAATATGTTTATATTATTCAATGAAAATGAAACATGTTTAATGAAGATATGCTGCTTAAATACACACACACACACACACACACACACACACACACACACACACACACACACACACACATATATATATATATATATATATATACATTTGTGTATTTAGGAAGCAAGTCCTGTTTTAGGCATGTCTGATTAAATAAATTACAAACATCATGCTTACTTATTTTTATCATAATCCTTTCATATTCACGAATATTTTTCGTATATTACAATTAAATAAGACAAGAAATGCACTATAACAGTGAGAATCACTTTTATTTCCCGAGTACTTTCTGATCTCTTTCCGAGATCATCATCAGGGGTACAAAAACTATGTGTAACTATCCATTACTGATTTTTTTTTCTTTTGCGTTTAAATAATAGTTATGCTTTAACATATATGATAAAAGTATAGTTTTATGGTATACTATGTTTATGTGTAAAAGTGCTTAATATCAGGGATAGAGCGTATTTAAATATTTAAGTGGCCACTGATTTCAACAACATGCAACGATAGGCTGTTTATTGACTTCAGTGTCGATCGCTGTTACCTTGATTATGTCCTGACATTGAGAGAAAAAAGCATGTAACCTACCTAGACGATGGAAGAACAGGAGCTGGGAGGGGTAGTAAGTAGACGAACATCGCTTAGAGTTAAATATCAGAGGAAATCATGGACAAAGGGAGACATGAAGTAACCTACCTGACGAAAATGAATGTCAAAATAGGGACCAGACGGGGATAGTAAAGTGAAAACCATTACTTCGAAGCTAGAAAGGTTAGGAAGTCGTGGAGAGCCTTGATATCGCACGTGTTGATGTGATAGAAGCAAACATCGACTAACCTGTTTCCCAAGGTTGTGTAAATGGATAGCAGAACAAGGAATGGAGGCCTAGTAAATATATAAACGTTACTTAGGAAATAAAGCTGTGGAGAGCCATGATCATTCACGTCTTGAAGAAACAGAGGGTAATCTACTTGATGAACTTGTGAAAATAGATAAAAGAACAGGAACCAGGAGAAATAGTAAGGGAAACAAATATTACTTCAAAGCTAAAAAAGTTAGGAAGTTGTGGAGAGCCACACCTTGATGGTTTAGAAGGAAAATCGAGCAGTCTACCTAATAAGCTTGTGTAAATCGATAGTAGAACAAGGAGTGGGAGAATAGTAAGAGGACAAAATTGCTTAGGGCTACAAAGAGTAGGAAGTCGTGGAGAACCATGGTCGCCCAAGTCCTATTAGGGAACGTCTCATAAAAGGAGATTCGATCTGGCATGCACAATTTGAGTGTTGTACTCACAACGTTTCGAGCTTTATAATCTCTGGTTTTCTTCAGGTGTCTGTCTTTGTTCTCTATAACCATATTTAACTTTTGAGTTGATTCAATTCGAAGAGGCAGGTTGTTCTTATTTTAATTTTCATGCTTGGGGTGGGGGGAATACAAGTTAATACGCACCAGTTTAAATCTCCCACGTGTCGCTTGTCTATTACTTACGCTGAACTAGAGTATGCGACTTTCTAGCACTCACAATAGCCGGGAAATCAGATATGGTATTTTTTTTTTAATTAAATGTCCCTAGATTGGCTAAATATTAGATTTCCAATTTGTTGTAGGTGTATAACTTAATACACTCAATTTATAAATCGGTACATTTTGCGTGGTATCTGTCTTCCTATATGACAGTGAATGCTGGACAATCTCCTCAAACATGAGGAAGAGTCTTGAGGTAACAAAAATGTAATTCTACAGAATGGTGTTGTTGATGCCATGAACGAAAACACGTGGGCAACGACGAGGTTTTAGAGAAAATGGAAACAAAAAGGAAACTTATACTTAACATCAAGAAGAGACAGTTGGAATTTCTGGGGCACATAAAGAGAAAAGAGGGCTTGGAAAATATGATATTCACGGGTCAGATTGAGAGCAAGAATGCAAACAGCGCATGATAAGCTTAAGGAAAAGAGGATGGCAACGAAAAGACAAAAGTTATTAAGAACAACAAAGGATAGGAAATTGTGGAGAGCCACGATCACCTACGTCCTGAGGAGACACGGCACATCAAGAAGAATAAATGTTAATCCTTGTTGAGATAATTTCATGGAAAAATGTAAGATTTTAGAAATTGCTTATTTAAACTGCAGTATTCCTCATCAAAAAACAGCAAGTGCTTGTGGAGTGTGAAAATTCGACAACATTCCTGTCTTTTCGTAATCAGTTCGTGGCACGAGAATCCGTGAAGAAAAGTCAAAGAAATGAAGGAAGTTAAAAGAAAAGTGTCACGAATGGAGGAGCTTACGAGAATAGATTAACAAATGAAGAAAAGACTCACAAATAATGGACTTTACAAGAAAAGATTAACAAATGAAGAAAAGACTCACAAATAATGGACTTTACAAGAAAAGATTAACAAATGAAGAAAAGACTCACAAATAATGGACTTTACAAGAAAAGATTAACAAATGAAGAAAAGACTCACAAATAATGGACTTTACAAGAAAAGATTAACAAATAAATGGCCTTAGAAGAAGACTAACAAATAAAAGACCTTAGAAGAAAAGCAACCAACTGCAGGAAAAAAATCTGCCTCGTCAGTCATGTTTCGAAAGATACATGATCGCCTAAGCATGTATCACGCATGGCACATAATTGATTAGAAGTAAAGGCTAAAAAAAATTAATGATGTTAGGAACATGCATGATTGTAAGTTTAATATTTTTTGTAGCGAAAATTTTTATATGAAAGAAAACTTTTTGCAAACTATCATTATCCACCTTGCCATGTCGTCTCGAAAAAAAGGAACTGGATTCGTCTACTTCGAGCCGTGACAAAAATATAATGAACCCCTCTGGTTTAGTACAATGGTTTGAACATATACAAGCCTGAGACATGGCACGGTGCCGTGGGCCTCTTTGATTTCGGACCACTCGCCCATGGGTACATCACCTGCGGCACTTTAGGCGACGACGACAACTCTGTAGTAAAGACAAAGCAAAACAATGACCCCATCACATTCGAATAAAAATACGCCCCAAAACGGGATGCGATGTGGCTTGTTTGGAAATATTCTTAATTTTCATCAATGATCTTTCTGTCTCGATAGTAAGACTAATCAGTTCGACATGGTCATATTGGCAACTGATCTAAAAATGTGACCTACATTCTGTTGTTAACTGGGACAAGGAATGGCATATTAATTTTAACGCCACCAAAAACGAAACTACCCTCTAATAATCGTCTGAAAGAACCATTTCTACCTTCCATCGATATCATTAGGAGAGGGACTCATTACGCATTCTCAGGCTAACATTCTCAGCCGACATGAAGTGGAAAGATTATATTAAATCCATTGCTAGGTCTGCTGCTAGGAAAGTTGGTTCACTGCGTTGTGTTAGACGGTTTTTCTTGCCTGGATCTATCTTACATATTTATAAGTTTATATATTTATAATCATTCTTCCATGATTGGAATATTCCAGCCAGATACGGTCTGGTGCTCCTGCTACATATTTTGAGATTCTTGATAAAATCCAAAGAATCGGCAATATTATTGGTCCTAACCTGGCGTCTCGGTTTCAGTCATTCACCGCAATGTTGCCTCCTTGTGCCTTTCCTATAAATATTTTCATGGTAATTGTTCCGGTTAATTCTTAGTTATGGTACCAAGACTTTATTAATTTAAATGCAGTACTAGATTAACAACAAGGTCTTGTTATACTCCGTCACAATTAGACCTCATTCTGATTCGTTTTGGACGCTGGCCGTGAACGTCAAGAAGGCAGAAAACGGAAGAACAAAAGTCGTTTTCTGCGCATTACGCTCCACGCATCACATCCGGTCAACGAAGTGAGCTCCGGCGGTGGCCAATTGCGATCGTTCCCGCCGGGGAGAGAGATGCCCCTGGGGACTACCAGAGACCGCACACGGCGCTTCTGCTGCTACCGCTGCTATGACCTCGTCCCTATTACAACAATGTTGCGGCCCGTGCGTCACGCAGGGCACTGTTACTGCAGCTTTTATCACCAACACTCGACACGACCGCACCTCTCAACGACCGTTACCACTTCTTGGCTTGACCAATCATCTCGGCTATACAGCTTCAACTTGAAACATCCCATCTCGATTCCTCCCAGCTACAAGCCTTCATTGATACCAGCCTGTGCCGTCGCCTCGGCCTAATTCGACTGCCTTACAAGGTATTCTCTTTAAAGTCGATACAGTGGTCTTCTTTCCATAGAACAGGTCTACCAATCACCGCCGTCACCTCGGCTTACTTCGACTCGTTTACAAGGCATGCCCTTCACAGTCGACACCAGCAACCTTCGTTCCACAGAAAAGGCCTACCAACCCCTGCCGTCACATCGGCCTGACTCGTTTACAAGATATTCCCTTCACAGTTGACACCACAGTTGACACTGACTCGTTTGCATGGTATTCCCTTCGCTGTCGACTCTGGGGCGACTTTCGCCCCACAGAACAGGCCTATCAACCCCCGCCATCACATCGGCCTGACTCGTTTACAAGACATTCCTTTCACAGTTGACACCACAGAACAGGCCTCCCAAAACCACGCTAATCCGATGTCACCCGGGTTCAACGCATCAAATCTATCAACCGACAAAAAGACCAACCACCGTGACCTCGCTCAATTAAACGTGCACAGACGATTTCCTCTGACCTCGGCAACGCTGGCCTAAGAAATGGCTCAACTCTCGACACTGCGGTTACACCAGATCGTTATTCCTTTACTCTTTTGTTTCAATCTAATCCTCTTCACTCCTTTCTCTCGCTACCAAACGTTTAATATAACAATCTCAACAATTCACAGTTGAATTGGCTAAATGTGACCTTAAGTTCTATACTAACAGTTTGTTTTCTCGTACTTCTCGATTGTGGAACTCTCTTTCGCTCCCATGCTTTCCAATTCCATGCTTTTCAGTCAACTTTGATCTTCAAAAATCAAGCTGATATCTTCTATCTTCTTGATTACGCTTCTATTGTTTTCGCTACTTAATAATGTTTCGCTTTTTTCTTATTCTTTCACATTCAGTAACTCCTTGTGTTGTAGTGGCTTTACGTGGGGAGAAATAATTAAAAAAAAATAGAACAAAGTTTATAACACAAATGTGAGGGATTGACAATTCACGGTGTCCTGAAAATGTATATACGCCTGGACAGCAAGCAATTTAAATTTCGGAAAGACGTATTAAGTGGCTTCAAAGCAACGGAAGTGTCCAAAGCTGCATCTCTCTCACTCTCTTTTACCCTTATATACAAGAACACAAATACGATAGATTTGTTAATACATTCATGAAGTGTACAGGACCTAACCCTATTTTTTAATTTGTTTTTACTTTGAAATCTCTTTTAAACAAACAACAGTTTACGCGCCTTTCATACTTATCAAAAGTAGATTAAAAGTCTCTTGTAACCGGACAATAGTTATCATTTTAAAGCTGTAATGGCAAATCCTGAACTTACGCACCTATATATTAAAAATAATATTTTTGTATAAACAAAAATTCCCTCTGTGACATTTTTCCGCTTCCAAACTATATGATAATTAATTTGTGAATAATAATAGTCCGTGAAACACCTCAAACTCTCTGTTTTAAGAGTTTCTCTTGAAAGACAAGCGGGAAACGTAACGATATAAATAATTACTATAAGCTGAAACTACTCTGGTTAGTACATTTGTATATTCTTTAGAAGACGAAGGAAAAAAAATCAGCCATTTCCCCAGCTATGAAAAAAAAAATGACTTAAAACTACATTAACACGGACTTGGGATTTTTTAACAAGCTACGATTGTTTGAATTTATTTTTGAATTGAAACCAGTCGTTCACTCCTGTAATCTGTTTAAGGGACCTTTAGTCACTGATAAACGACTGTTTACAAACGATATGAACCAGTTGTCCCTCTGATCACCACGTGTTTAAAATTGAATGTATGTATCTTTAAAAATAAGATTTATAGATACGTATATATGCACGAATCCTTGGAAATGTTTATTTTAGATACAATTTATAATTTATAGCGGCCACTGATGCATACATACATAAACATGTATATATATATATATATATATATACATATATATTCAGTGAATATTCAGAGCTTCAGCGTATATAAGATTTCCCACACGTACTTCAGTGAAAGTTATTTATTTTAGAAATCTTTCGAGATTTTTTGCCGCGTGTTCTCAAAGAAACCATTTAAAAAATGTACTGTTTTTATTCGTTGTATTATTTACAACACTGAGGACAGAACTGAATGCTTCCGACCAAAGAAAGACATCATAGCAATTACCTAAACGGAATCAATAAATCTCTTTTTTCTTTTTTTTTAAAGGAAGGATTATCAGCCAACTCTCACATTGTCTACTTGCAGGATTCATTTTGCTTTTTATAAATCAATTAATTCGATCTGTAGTGGTTAGTGTCGTTATAAAGTAAATGACAAAAAATTTTTCTTTGTCGAAAATCACACTCACTAACTGATCCATCAATCAGCAAAATTGTATTGGCGATACACTATTGGGCGATCCTGTCTCTTTCGATTCATGACTGACTAGACAGAACTATTTCCGTTTCTTTCTGTGGTTACTGGTTGCCAACCAAGACTACGAGACGAATCTGTAAAATTCACAAAGAAAAGTAATTATTCCATGCTAGTAAGATTCTTTATAAAAAGAACAATCAACCTTTATTTGGAAAAAAAAAAGAAAAAAAAGAAAGAAAAAAAAAAGCAAGAACTTATCAGCCGAGCTCAATCTAAAAGTAATAATTTTATAATTTACAAGTTTTTGACAGCCCAACGAATCAAATATGACCACAGTCAACACCACTCAATCAGCATTGAATGAATTTAACAAGGCATCATTTTACTACCGTCTTCCAGCTTTAGTATTTCTGGGGTTCATGTTACCGTTTGGCATTGTGGGTAATGCTTCCGTGATCTATATCTACGGCTTCCGTCTTAAAAAGAGTAACATTCATTTATTTATTGCTTTATTAGCAGTTTCGGATACTATCAGTTGTTTGGTGGGGATTCCGATGGAAATCTACCGCATGTGTTTCTTCTATAATTATCCTTCCGTCGCCACTTGTAAAACTGAGGGCTTCTTCACGTTCGCCTGTTACATATGTTCAATGCTAATGCTTCTTACAATCTCGGTGGAAAGATACGTGAAGGTGTGTCGGAGTACAAAGACTCAGGTGAGTAGGAAGGTCGCTAAGATTTTGGCCGGTGTCGTCTTCCTCGTCTCTTCTCTCTTGGCCATACCATTACCAGTCTTTGCCGCCCCTTTTCCTTACACACTCGACAACGGGGTCGTTGTGCATAACTGCACCTACCATATCGAACCAGAACTCTGGTACTACTGTATCATATTTTTCGTCGTCCTGATCGGCGTGTTGGTTGCCATGTTCATCCTCTACAGGGAAGTTCTCAAAACCGCCAAACATCATGTGACATGGACACTGCAGAGGAAGGCCCGATCGAGCAACGATGCCATTGATGCGACGCAAGCAGCGAAAACAGTGGAGGACAAAAAATTAAGCCAAACCAACCGGACAGTAATCTGGATTTCGGTCGTGTACGCGGCTAGTTGCATTCCTATCTTCACCATCGCTATGGTGACGAAGCTCTTTACTCATCTCAAGGCGCCCAACTCGCTTGACTTCCTCTTGTTTGTACTCTACCAATCTTGGATTCTTAACTGCACACTTAATCCAGTTGTTTATGGATTCCTAAACGGTAAATTCCGCGACGAGTTTCATAACATCTTATCTCTTATTTTTACCAGAGCGAATATTTTGAATGCAAATTCCTCGGAGAGATCCACCGATTCCACCTTAACTGGTTCCGCAGCAACAATTTAAACGAGTCCATTGCGTTGTCGCATGAATAAACTTCTTTCACCGACCAGCTTACCAGTGAAGTAAATTTTATCTTCAAATCACGCTCAACTCATGGTTCTTTTACAGTTGTAGTTAGCATAGTTTAGTGAATACGGTTCTCACTGGGTGTCCCACTATTTACTGTTTTGTGCCAGATATACATTATTTCTCGTCTACTTCTCTATTTCTCTTTCTCATATATATATATATATATATATTATGAAATATATATATATATATATATTATGAAATATATATATATTATGAAATATATATATATTATGAAAATATATATATATTATGAAATATATATTATGAAATATATATATATATATATATTATGAAATATATATATATATATATATATATTAATATGACAATATATATATATATATATATATATATATATATATATATATATATATAAATATATATAAATATAAAAGAAATGGACTAATTCCGAAAATTATTTTAATATATTTATTGTTTCTTCGTTATTTTTATGGATACAAATATTTTAAGTAAATGCTCTGTTAATAATAAATAGTATTAACAAAATGACAGATCCGTGTAGGATACAGGTTCGATTCCTGTCGGCTAACATACATTTTCTATGAAATTTCTCGAACATTCAGGTCGGTAAATTTTAAATGACTGCTGATTTTCTCACCTTCGTTAATTTTCTATTAACTTAAAAATAACTTTTTTATTTGTTGGATTGATTTTATGTTTGTGTGTGTGTATATGTGTGCGTGTGTGTATGGAAAATTTTTTATTTACATTCTAACTATTGTTCTCGTATTTGCTGTCGTTATCCCGGACGTTCTGCTCTCCGGCCTTCATCCTTATCAGTCCTGGTAGCCTACAGGGAATTCCGAATTGAACACTTTGTTTAATCTACGTATGTAGACTGTTCTCAATCCACAGCCCAGGTCTAGGGATATCTCTCATTTATTGATCGGTTTGTTTACACTGAGTCCAAATACACACTACCCAGTCCAGAAATTGAATACACAATTACTATATCATGAAACTATGTTTTCGTTCACAAATTATTGTATGAAGTGACGTTTTAATTCACTCGGCCTTGAACCGTGGGAATAATGGTCGAAAGGCATTTGTAGGAGCTAACGACATTTACGTTAAGCAGCCTTTGTGATTTTGATGATCGATATCATGTGACAGAACATTAATTATTATAAATAAAAATAAGTTTATATATATATATATATATATATATATATATATATATATATATATATATAATTTTAAACGTTACTTTTTTAGTGTGCACTCGTATTTGAGTAGATAATTTGTTTACTTATTAAGCGGTATATTTATTTATTTATTTTCATTTACCAGCTTGAATGTTCAAGAGATCTCATGAAAAAAAAATTTAAGCTCGTCCGTCAAGTCGAACCTCAGGACAAGGAATTAATCCTTCTCTACATCTTACCGACTTGACCACGTACACCTTTAATCAGGTAACTCTAAAAATAACATTTGAACTGATAGAAATTTCTCAGTTAAAAAAATCTGAAGATACACACACACACACACACACACACACATATATATATATATATATATATATATATATATATATATATATATATATATAAAATTAAACCCGACAATTATTTTAATATATTTTCTGTTTATATATTATTTTATAACAACATTTACCGGCCTGAATGTCCGAGAAATTTCATAGAATATGAGAGAAATCATGGGAAATTTGGAGTTTAAAACAGTAATTTGAGCACGTCAACTTGATGCTTCCTTCGTAGCTAAATTGGTAGAACACATTAGGCTATATGACAGTTTCGTGCAGGATACAGGTTCGATTCTGGTCAGAGAATACATATTTTCTATGAAATTTCGCAGACATTCAGACCGGTAAATGTTATTACCGTTTAATCTAAACAAAGCGAGCATTTACTTAGATAGTTGTATCTATTAAAAAATGACGTATAAACAGAAATATATATATATATATATATATATATATATATATATATATATATATATATATATATATATAAATAAAATAAAATCGATGGATTTCGGTTTCATTCATAAGTGAATTATTTTATTCCCTTTTAATCTATTTCTCTTTCTCTCTCTCTCTCTCTCTCTCTCTCTTTCACACACACACACAAACACACACACACATATATATATATATATATATATATGAGATGGGATGATTGTATGAGTCACGTCCCCTTAAAATTTAGAAATAGGGTACATAACAAAATTATGATAGATTAGATAGACAGATATCAACAGAATGCGATAGATAGATAGATAGATAGATAGATAGAGAGAGAGATAGATAGAAGAAAGAAACGAGACAAAAATGAGACAGATATAAAAAAATGAGGGATAGATATGAATATATATATATATATATATATATATATATATATATATTAAAAATGGACAAGGTCCGACAATTTATTTATTAAAGACATTTTATTATGTTTAAAATAACATAACATAAAATAAAATAACAACGTTAAACATAATAAAATGTCTTTTTAATAAATATATATATATATATATATATATATATATATATATATATAAACATGATAAATGGATTTTTAAAATATATTTTCAAATTTTAACAATTTTTAAAAATATATTTTTCGTTTATATAACCAGACGTTTCTCTGTGGCTGCATGATAACAGCGCGTCAGACTATATGACTGTTTTCATAAGGGTTATAGGTTCGATTCTTGTTGGAGAACGAAGATTTTCTATAAAATTTCTCGAACATTCAGACTGGTAAGTGTAATTAATGCTGTTTAATTAAAGAACAGTGCATTCTCTTAAATAAATTATATCTATAAAAATAGCGTATAAACAGAAAATATATTAAACAATTGTCGGGCTTAATCCATTATATATATATATATATATATATATATATATATATATAGATAGATAGATAGATAGATAGATAGATAGATGATATGAACAGAATGAGATTACTAGATATATAGAAACAGAATGAGATATTATATACAGATAGATAGGAACAAAATATTCACAACGTTTCGATCATTGGACGCTCCGGCCTTCGGTGGACGAAATAAAGGGTTTGATTCGAAATTCCGATCACCTGAAGAAAGCCGGAGAGGGCAACGTTCGGAACATTCTGAATATGGCAACAAAGATGAGGACAACAGTCCGGACAATGTAAATAGTGTGAATAGATAGATAGATAGATAGATAGATAGATATGGATAGACAGACAGAGATAGATAGATATCAAATCTTCGATGGGTACAATGGAGCATGGGGACAGATCATTAAAATTTGATTGAGAATTGGAGACTCACTGGCTGAAAATCTATATTTTTAAACACACACACGGTCAACCACTGACAGACACACCTTTGCATGAATGCATAAAACCGACAGACACACACGCACACACACAACCACCGACACACACACACGCACACACGCACAACCACCGACAGACACACACGCACACACACAACCACCGACACACACATCTATCTATCACAATATCCGACAGATACACATTTACACACAAAACCACCGACAGACAGTCACACTACACACACACACACACACACACAATAACATACCCAAATATGCTGAACCTTTTTAAAAACTAATTCCAGAATGTTTTGTTTTTTTTAACAGACCTCTATACTAATACGGGATTTTTTATGTGGGGTACTGCGTTTCGCATGGATATGGATCAAAGAGAAAAATATACCCAATCTATCGAACACTGCAATGAGGAAGGATGCCTTCTCCCAATTCTCGGTAGGGGAGAATAGATTACCTACTCTGATCCAGACCAAACGGCCGAAAGCATCGTTATGTACCTGATGTTTCCTTATTTTTTTAACAGAAATCGTTTTTCTTTTTTTACATTTTAGTGCGCATACACATGAACGTAATACTTTAGTTTAGGACAAGAACTGCCCAGTCTCCGTGACCACTGTCAAGATGGCGTCGATATTTATACCAACCCTTACATGTTTGCAATGAGGTATAATTGCTGTCGGAGGTTGGAAATTATGAACTGGACACCTTCTCCCATCACAAATGAGGAGAGAACAGATACTACGCTCTCATCGAGACCAACAGGCCAAGAAATGAATTAGGCGGATTTAATGTCAGACTCTTCGAAAGAAACTCAGAAAATTTAAAAAAAAAATTATCTTTCAATATAATTTTTATATATAAATATATATTGTTATTAATTTTTTTGCAATGAAAACTCTACTCAAATGATCAAATATATTTACATCTAAAAATATATATTTTATATATCAACATCTAAAAATTAAAATATATATTTTATATATTTACATCTAAAATTTTTCAACTGTTTTCTTATAGAGAAAAAAAGCAAATAATACGGACTTGACAAGCATCTGAAAAACAAAAAACTCTTGCTAAGAGTACAAATTATAATCTCATGATAATCCCATTTTGACTCTGCAGCTACATTTCTATTGGCTGGAAAATATTACTTGGTTTGTGCTGATTGGTCGGATTATATTTCTACGGTGAGTATCAAAGAATTATTTTTCCGTAATTTTTTAATGACATTTGCTTCGCACATTAATATTCCATGATTTGTTTCAGTGAATATAATTCATTTTTTGAAACTACCAGTAAGGAAGGCGGTAAGTATATATTTATACAAGCGTATACAATGCTTATTTATTGTGCTATAAATATCATAATGATTATCTCATGTCAAGGTTGTCATTGAATGTAAAAGATCTGCCTATATTTCTGAGATGAAGTATTGTAACTATTTACACTATTTACATTATTCCGATTCTTGTCCTCATCTTTATTGCCATATTCACGATGTTTCAGCAGTTGTACGCTCCAGCCTTCTTCAGGATCTGTCTATATTTCTGAGATTAAGTATTGTAATTATTTGCACTATTTACATTGTTCGGACTGTTGTGCTCATCTTTATTGTCATATTCACGATGTTTCGGCCGCTGTTTGCTAATTGGAATTAACCGAAACTGAGATATCCAGAAAAGGCATAGCACGTGGAATTAGAACAATCCACACCTGTAGAGTAAATAGAGGGTCCGGTTCGAAATCCCAACGTATATCACCCCAAAATGGTCGAAGCAAGCTTACAACGGCCGAAAAGTCGTGAATAAGGTTATAAAGATGAGGACAAGTCAGAATTATATAAATAGTCTAAAGAGTGCAAAATATGTTTGCTATTACTGCCAGGGCAGTTAAGATAGTTATAGGAGGGTGTTATGCTGAATTGCCCCATGCCATTACGAGAGGGAGGGAGAAAGAAAAAGAGAGAAAGAAAGAAAGGAAGAAAGAGACATGGATTCATGTTTGTGTTATAAATACAAGCAACTCTCAAACGTTTCACAATAACCTCCAGGAGAATAAATCATTCCACCTTCTTGGTCTCACGTTTTCAACTAACATGAAAAGTTTATGTTGAATCAATTGATATGTCTATTGCTAGGATAGTTGCATCACTGTGGCGTTCGAGGCAATTTTTCTCTCCGGAATCCATCTTGCCAATTCATAATTCAACAATTAGTCCATGCGTTGAATATTGGCTACCACATCTGGCCTGGTGTTCCTTTTATATACATATCTAGACTTTCCCGATAAAATCCAAAGAAGGTTCCATAATTTTATAGGTTCTCACTTTGGCATTTTTTGACATCATTTTCCACAAGCGAGACGTGGCTTCCCTCTATGTTTTCTATGAATATTTTCATGAATGCATGAATTTAAGCATACTACTGGATTGACAACTAGGTCTAAACGTTTTATTGTTGTACTAGCAAGATTTATCCTGTAAGTTCTATCGCTTCACGAACTTTCGGTTTATTTTTTTACCATCACCTAATATCTTCAAAAAATTAAATGCAACGTCAATCAGGAGTTCTGTCTTTCTGAAAACCTGTTCTTTTATTGTCCTTTCTCCTCACTAAAGTCTTCTCATTCTCTTTCACTCCCAGTAACCCCTTGCGTATTAGTAGCATTATCGCCATCTTCTGGCTTTCTGAAACCTGTTCTTTTATTGTCCTTTCTCCTCACTAATGTCTTCTCATTCTCTTTCACTCCCAGTAACCCCTTGCGTATTAGTAGCATTATCACCATCTTCTGGCTTTCTGAAACCTGTTCTTTTATTGTCCTTTCTCCTCACTAAAGTCTTCTCATTCTCTTTCACTCTTAGTAACCCCTTGCGTATTAGTAGCATTATCACCATCTTCTGGCTTTCTGAAACCTGTTCTTTTATTGTCCTTTCTCTCACTAATGTCTTCTCATTCTCTTTCACTCCCAGTCCCCCTTGCGTATTAGTAGCATTATCACCATCTTCTGGCTTTCTGAAAACCTGTTCTTTTATTGTCCTTTCTCCTCACTAAAGTCTTCTCATTCTCTTTCACTCCCAAGTAACCCCTTTTGTATTAGTAGCATTATCGCCATCTTCTGTCTTTCTAAAAACCTGTTCTTTTATTGTCCTTTTCTCCTCACTAAAGTCTTCTCATTCTCTTTCACTCCCAGTAACCTCTTGCGTCTTAGTGGCATTATCACCATCTTCTGTCTTTCCTGAACAAAACCTGTTCTTTTATTGTCCTTTCTCCTCAAAAAAAGTCTTCTCATTTCTCTTTCATCTCCCAGTAACCCCTTGCGTATTAGTGGCATTATCACCATCTTCTGGCTTTCTGAAACCTGTTCTTTTATTGTCCTTTTCTCCTCACTAAAGTCTTCTCATTCTCTTTCCTCCCAGTAACCCCTTGCGTATTAGTGGCATTATCGCCATCTTCTGTCTTTCTGAAAACCTGTTCTTTTATTGTCTTTTCTCCTCACTAATGTCTTCTCATTCTCTTTCCTCCCAGTAATATTAATTTTGCGTCTTAGTAGCATTACCGCCATCTTCTGGCTTTCCTGAAAACCTGTTCTTTTATTGTCCTTTCTCCTCACTAAAGTCTTCTCATTCTCTTTCACTCTAAGTAACCCCTCGTGTTTTGGCTTTCTGAAACCTGATTATTATTTTCCTTTCTCCTCACTAAAATTTTATACTTTTTCACTCACAGTAACCAGTTGCGTCTTAGTGGCATTATCGCCATCTTCTGTCATCCTGAAATCTGTTTTTAATTGTCTTTTCTCCTCACTAAAATCTTCTCATTCTCTTTCACACCCAGTAACCCCTTGCGTCTTAGTCGCATTATCGCCATCTGTCATCCTGAACTTGTTCTTTTATTATCCGTTTTCCTCACTCCTTTCAATCCTAGTAATCCTTTACATCTTAGTGGCATTATCACCATCTTCTGTCTTCCTGAAACCTGTTCCTTTATTGTCCTTTCCCCTCACTAATGTCTTCTCATTCTCTTCCACTCTTAGTAATCCCGGACGTCTTGGTGGCATTAATTCTTGGACGAAAACTGACTTATTAAAAAATAATTTTGCATAAATATGAAATTATCTGAACAAATGTCACCACTTTTAACCGGATGTTGAAGGGGTATATTATTTAATGGTTTGCATTCAATCAAATTACAAATGCACTATTTAAATTTTTTGTCTGAATTTTTGGGATGAGGAGTTATCGTTATTTATACTATATTCGGACTATTGTCCTCATCTTTATTGGCGTTGTCCCTAGACATGAGCAATGGAATGCGAACACTCTACTCCCTTAGTTTAAATAAAGGGTTCAATTCGGAATTCCTTGTAGATTACCCAGATCGATTTCCATTTGACTTTTTAATGTTCTGAGGCCGAAAGGATGGGATAAAAAAAAACTTTTGTGATTTAGACAATGGTCCGAATATAATTTTTGCTAATTATTAATTATCAGTGTCTGAGTTGAAAGTTGCAGTGATATTCATTTATATGTGGCGTGTCTTGTGCAAAAAACTTTAGGAGATAATCCCTCTTGATTTAGAACATTACCAAAATTCCTTGACTTGAAATGATTTTGGACACGTGAACAAGGCATTCCATTTGGGTTGACAAATTTAACTTTTTAAAATGACTAAAATTTTCACTGCTACTTATTTTTATTACTGAAAACATTGATAATCAGGAAGTAAGGAATTGACAGTTATAATTTGTTTGTTTGTTGTGTTTTACGGTATATCAACCTCAATGGGTTATTTAATGCTGACAACTTTTTTCCTGGTAATATTTTGTTTTGTTAAAAATCTATTTCTGATAATATTTTTTCTCAAAAATGTATAGCTGGTAATATTATTTTAAAACATGTATTGCTGGTAATATTTTTTTTCAAAAACGTATTGCTGGTAATATTGTTTTCAAAAATATATTGCTGGTAATATTTTTTTGTTAAAAAATATACTGCTGGTAATAGTTTTTTTTCAAAAATATATTGCTGGTAATAGTTTTTTTGTTTTTTTTTTGTCAAAAAACTTATTTCTGGTAATAATTTTTACAAAGTATTTCTGGTATTAAAAACCTATTTTGCACTTTCATAATGATTTTTACCTTAGTTTCGGTGTTAACTATTTGCTATTCAGAAAATGGCTGGGACCCTAACAGGTGCTACCACCGAAGATCATTTTGAACCTGGGAACACCAACAATTAAGAGGAAAGAAAAAAAATTTTAAAAATTTCCTGACCAAAGGCGTTTTGCTGTTGGAATAAGTTTTATCGTCTTACCAACAAGGACGCGGATGTTTTATCGTCATAGCCAGGACGCGGATGTGGTTTATCGTCATATAAGGACGCGGATGTAATTTATCGTCATATTAAGGACGTCTGATGACAAATATTTTCTTATCTAGGACGCGGATGTAGTTTTCGGTTAATAAGGTCGCGGATATAGTTTATCGTCTTACCCTGACGCGAAACAGAGTTTATATCATAACAGGACGCAGATATGTTTATCGTCATACCCAGGTGCCATGCAAATTTTATTCATAGGAAACCAAAATCACAGATAAAATATTTATTTAAATTTGAACAATATTTTTGATAATTTATTTGATTATAATAATAAATTGATAATTACCAAATCCGAATAAAAAATTCTGTGTGGTGTGAATGAAATATATTGAAAGACGAAAAAAAAATAAAATTGGAAACAAACAAAAAAAATTCACAAAAATGTTTTTAAAATCAAATCTGGACTATGGACGTGAATTTTTTAAATTGTTTCAAAGATGAAGAACTTACTTGAAGAAACAGCAATGTTTTTCTGAAGGATGCTGAGGAAAAAAAAATTGAAATTTGACTACAACGACGAAACTTTTGAGAAATCAAATAAAAAACAACTTGTAAAGGTTGTCCTTCATTAGAAAATGAATCAATTTAGGAAAATTCGGGAATTATAAAATAAAGAAATTGAAAATTGATTTTAGGACCGTTCTACAGAGTCGGGATCTAAATGGGTTTTAAACATCCCCACTTCCTGAACTTTGCACAAATAACTGAAAATCTTGGGGTCCAGATAATTTTTAAAAAAAAAATTAAAGAGCCGTCCTTTTCAAAAAGGCGTCTCATGCTTGGCCTTTTAACCCAAAAAAATATAAAAATTAAAAATTATATGATGTGTTTAACTTGCCGATTCATCCATACTTTTTTGAAGGGCTAAAGAAATCTCTGTTTAAATAATATTTAAACTAAAAAAAAAATTCAAATCAATTTCAGATCTAGATAAAAATTCTGACTTTTAATTGGAATTCAAAATTAATTTTGAATTTCTCTTTATTTTTTAAAATATGTCTGATTCAATCAATTTTTAAATAAGTATTTATTTAATTTATTCTGTCTATTGTTTTTTGCAAATAAAAATATTTTGTAAGTTATATTTAAGTTCTTGTATGTTCTTTTTCAAATTTTTATTTTAATTTACTGATAGTAAATAAATTAAGTTAAAGATATTTATTTTTTGAAATTTTTTCCATAAAAATGTAACAGATATTTTTTTTAAAAAAATGAGGGGGAAGAATTTGTCGAAAAATATTTGTTTTAATATAATGGCTCTAAAAAAAATTTTCTAAACCGACTTTTATAGTTATCGAATTTTCCTCTTTTATCAACTATTTTTAGTCAAATTTTCCGTTGGCATTGAATCTTTTTAGAATTTTCCGTTTCCGAATTTTCCATTAAATTTGAAATAGAAAATACATTTCGTAGATGTTTTCTTCATTGGAAAATTAAAGAAACTTATTAAAAACTACAGGTTATTTTTAAATTATTGGGTTGCAGCGTTACAAATAAAATGATTGCTTTTTTCAGTTTTTATTACATTTAATAAAAAAAAGAATCCATGTTTTATTTTTTAAGAAATTCTACAGCCTGTAAATTGTACTTTAATCAAAAAAGGAAAAACAAAAAATTTTATGCGTTGTTTTTGACAAAAAAAATTTTTCTTCTCCCACTTACAGTAATGTCAAGGATGATTACAATATATAACTATTTCCAGTTTCTTACACTTATGTAGAAGGTTAGTTGTTTATATTGCATTTAGATATTTTTTTATAAGTTGATCATGAATTTTTGTACACGTATAAGAAAGTACGAAAATAAATTTTCAAATTTAAAAATCAATGAGCCTTGAATGATCTTGCGTCATTTTTTGCATTTATATTTTTATCATACGTGAAAAAATTTATTCAATTTTATATAAAATTGTTTAGGGTATGTATAAGCTGTTTATGAAATGTAAAAGGGATACAATGTTTTGCTTGAGTTTCCATTCCCAGGATGCTTTATTTTTATAGATGCTATATACAAATTAAATATCTTATATTTAAAACTCGAAATTTTTGAAATTTAAAAACTTTTTGCCTGTCTATATTTCTGAGATGATATTATTATGTATATTATTTATATTATAGGACTATTGTCCTCAAATTTTCGCCATATTTTTTACATACGTTTAAATCGTTATATTCCGGCCTTCTTTGTTTGGTTGGAATTCGAATTTTAAACTTTTATTAACCTAACTGAAAAGGACACATGGCACAGTGGATAAAGGCGTTGGTTAGATCTAGTGACAGGACCAAAAGTGTGTGAGTTCAATACTGTTAAGGCAGTAGATTTTTCAGAGGAAATTAACAGGAGAATTGACATCCATTAAACGTGGGACGAGTTAATATTATTAAGAATTTTTATTTTGTTTTGTTATTATTATAATAAGGCTTGATTATTTTTAATTTTTTTTTTTGTTTGCATGTAGATGATGCTATTATATTAGTGTTGTCAACAAATATATTACGATTAGTGCCCGATGTGGTCTTCATTGAATCAACTCTAATCTCTCTCAGATATAAATATATATATATATATATATATATATATATATATATATATAAATACATACACACACACACATATATATGTATATATATATATATATATATATATATATATATATATATATATATATATATATATGTGTGTGTGTGTGTGTATAATTTTTCTAAAATTCTCTTGTCTGAACCTTAAGAACAATAATAGTGTTGATTTTTAATTCCCCACAGGTTGAATATACTTTATCGGAAATTCCAAAAGGTTTTCACGTGTTGACATAACACAAATAGAAAACTTCAGAAACCCTTGAGAAGGTTCCTAGGTGATGTGCAATGACCTCATCTGCCCTACACGTAGCCTTGTTTCTTGTTAGCGATCGTCACAGGAACATCTTCGTTCGTGGATTACTTACCAAATGCTTCGTGCTCAGTAAAGATATTATTCAAATTTTCAAAAAGTCCTGCCTTTATATATTTTTCGTAAGCAGTGATCATGTATCACGTACAGAAAGTAGAAAACATTATTTTTACATGAAATCTTAATTTCACCAATGAAAAAATCCGTGGGAGAATTTTTAATCTAGACATTATCTATGTCTATATTTTCATAAATTTTATATAAAAGTACTTTCAGGGTATTTGTTATTTGTAAAAACCATCTAAAAACTAAGCTGTGTTATGAAATATAAAGGGATAGTGTGCTTATGCTTGGGTTCCATTCCCAGGATGCTCTATTTTATAGATGCTATATACAAATTAAATAACCTGTATTCCAAAATCGGAAAACATCGGAAAACCG
This sequence comes from Acanthosepion pharaonis, assembly GCA_903632075.3. NCBI lineage: Eukaryota > Metazoa > Mollusca > Cephalopoda > Sepiida > Sepiidae > Acanthosepion > Acanthosepion pharaonis. The sequence goes on from CAHIKZ030002514.1 coordinate 70,972, forward strand.
AAGCACTTCCGACCCAAAGAATTTTGGATAAACGTTTCTCAACCTGAAGTTTGCAACAGGAAGAGGCTGTTGACATTTCTAGGGTATATAATGAGGAGAGAGGGCTTGGAAAATTTGATATTCACAGGACAGAGTAATGGCAAAAGTACAGAGGAAAACAACGCATAACCTACCGAGCGAGCTTGAGTAAATGGATGATGGTGCAAGGTTTAGGAGAGATAACAAAAATAAACTTTTTTAAGAGCTAGAAAGGATAGGAAAATGTGGAGAGTCATGCTCGCCTACATCCTGAAGAAATTACTGACGAAGTACATCGTTTAAACTATAGGTCAACAAATTTAGGGAAACTTTCTGGATTTAATAATTAATAAGTTTAATGTCGATTTTGGTTTGATTAATTTCTACTAAAACTTTTTAATCCATCAGTAACTGGGGTACAATCTTTTAGAGAGGGCGGTACATAAAATGTTAAATCCAACAGCCTTAAGATTACTATTAGCCTGCAAGGTATTACAGTAATTCCCCATGAATAATACGCATTTTTTCTAAAAACTAATACGCAAAAATAAGCGTGCGTTTTATGCACAGCTACAAAAAAATCTTTAAAAATTTGCCGTAAAATAAAATAAGAATTATCATAAAACTAAATTAGAATAATATTATTCTATGTTTAAACCATTTTTAATAAGAGTAAGAAACGCTGCCCGTAATGAAATTGAAGAGGTACAATTTATATGGTTTGATTACCAAACAAAGGGTGCGTATTATGCGTGAGTAGAAGCATTTTCCCACACTTTCAGCACAATTTTAGGTGTGCGTATTATGGATGAAGGCGCATTATAGATGAGGAATTCTGGTAATTAATTCAAGCATTACTGACAGAAAAGAGACATTATGGGTGCAATGTAAATGCATATTTATTTTTATTATAGGAATGCATTGGAAATTAGTAAGAATAAATAGTCAGCGGTCAGAAATTAATATATGAGTTACTATTAGTTACTGATATATGAGTTACTAATAGAATAGGATTGTTATGATTGTAATGTAAATGAATTTATAAATAGCTTTACAAGTGCGTTGAAAATCAGAAAGAAAGAAATTATCAGTAGCCGGAGATCGATGTAAGATTTACTGATAAAATTGAGCTATTATAATATGTATAGTGTAAATGTATTGCTAATGATTTTACTTTAGTAATGTATAGCAAAAGAGAAAGAAATGGCTTATCAATAGAGAAGGATTAATAAAAGCATTACTGGCAGAAATGTGTTATATTTGTAAATGCATTGCTCATCTCTTTAAAAAGGGTTTGCTTAATGGAGTGAAAACTTAATGTGTACAAATGATTATAAACTTAAAAAGAAACTATCTCAATCACATTTTAAACTCACAACAAAACTATGAAGGACTATATCTTTGAATGCAAATCACAATTGCATTGATTCGGTGATATCAATTCGATCTTCCGGTCAGAGGTCAAGATTTTTTTTGTTTTTTTGTTTTTAAAATAATAACAATGACTTCTTTGTATTTTTTGTTTGCTTTGTTTCAAATTGAACGACCGACAAATAGAAAACTTGAAAGAAATAATTCGGAAAAAGGTTTTTGACCCACATCAACAATGAGTGTGTGTCAGTCCTTTGATGGAGATCCAGAACTAGAATATGTCCAGTTAGATTAAGCGAAAAATAAGAGAGAGAAAAGAGTGGAGAATAAAAGATTCGATAAGAGAATCAAATTAGAGACTTAAATGAAATATTGATTAAAAAACAAAAATAGAGATAGGCTAATTATATATATATATATATATATATATATATATATATATATATATATATATATATATATATATATATATAAAATGAACATCGCTCATGGCGACAGTGCTTCATGCTAGATGTAAAATTGCGTCTAGCATTTTGAAATGTACAAACAGATGATTTTGATTCAATGTTCACATTTATATTTACATATTATATCTATCCCTGATATTAAACACGTTATTCTATAAATATACCACGTCTTAAAACTATTGATGTTCATATATATATATATATATATACAAGAATATATAAAAATATATATATATATATATATATATATATATATATATATATATATATATATATATATATAAATATATATATTAGATAAAGATAAAATATAAAAATTAAACAATAAAATTTGGTCTGTAATGATAAATAGAATTAAGCTCTTTTTGTGGATCAGTTTTATATATTTTATACATACTAGTAATTGAATATAATTAATTAACAGAATGAGATTGTTTTTCAAAGAAATGGTTATTTAAATTATGAAATTAGACCCCATTAGAATGAAGGAGTTTTCCGAAACAGGAAAAATATATATATTTTAATATATATATATATAAATATATATAAATATATATATATATATATATATCAATATATATAAAAGTAGGTTAACTATATGATTGTGTTGCCTTCAGAAATTGGCTATATATTTAAGAATATATATACATACATAAATATATAAATATTTATATAATATATATATATTTACAAAAATATAATACATACATACATATATATTATAAACAAACATATAGATATAAACATACAAAGAAGATATATATATATAAAAACAAAATACATATATATATATATATATATATATTTATAAAAATACATATATATATATATATGAGAACATATATATATATATATACATATATAAATACATACATATATATATTATATACATAACATACATACATATATATATATATATATATACATCTATATATATACATAATAAATAAACATATACATACATAGTTTTGAAAAACCTATTTCTAATTTTAAGGGAACGTTTTCATACAATCATCCACATCTCAATATATATATATATATATATATATATATATATTTATATATATATATATATATATATGTGTGTGTGTGTGTGTGTGCATGTAAATGCGTGTGTAGATAGATATATTGATATGTAAGTACTGTTTTTCCCTTAAATAAAACGTTTAAAAAGACAACAAAAATAATAATATTGATAAGTCTAATTAGGTATTGTTTATTAGAATGGGTTTTACCTTAAACTTAGAGGTCGCCTGAAATATTATAACCTTTGTATGCAAAAGTTTATATCCAGGAAGGAAGATGGCATTAGATCATATGTTTTTTTTTTATTTAAATATGCGTATAATATGAATATATATGACAACGAGAAAAAGATAGATAAGTACAAAGTGTTATTGTATAGAGAGGTTTCTATGAGTTATCGATATTGCGAGTTTGAAAAAATAGAGACAGTTTAAAATTTATCAAAAAGAGGTGTGTGTAGATAAAGAAAAAGAGCGAAAAAGATATGTAAATATAGGAATACGTGATAAATGTAGATTGAGAGAACAAGTGAAAAAAGGGAGAGAAAAAAATTATATAATTATAGGCCTAGAAAGATTTTTGTGATGACATTTATAAATTTTGAAGAGGAAACATATTTTGGAGGAAGATTTGAGCCGCGAAAATTGGTTGATTTATTCTCTCTTATAAATTTAATATATTATATAATATAAAAGATATAAAAAGTTTATAGTCATCTATCTGCCTCCATAAGTGGGAAAATTTGACAAAAATGCAGTAACAAAATTGGGAGCGTGTTACTACATCCTCTCATTTATCTTCATTCTGGGCTACTTTTCCAGCCCTAATCAACAGTTTATAACAAATATAAATATCCATTGTCTATTTGTTTGTCTCCTTCCTTCTCTCATATGTAACAAAATGTGAATATGGATATAACCCTAAATGAATTTATCAGGTTTCATACACAGATATCATGCAATTTTTAGTCATGATGTACTGTTGATTCCATACAATATGTCCGTTATTAAACACTCCTCCTCTATAAATATATAAAATCAGTCCCTAAGTACTTGTGTCTCGGAGAATTGTTTTAAATTTATTTTCAATGTCAGCCTCTGGTAGACGCCTTGTTAATGAGAATGGGTTTGTATTAGCGATTGGTGGGGGCCTAAGATACCTTATCTCGGGTGAAGCGGTCTGGGGTTGAAGTTTATTTATGGCCAGAATCTTTGTTGTTTGTAGTTTAATATCAGTTCCTACTATAGTGAATTTCTTATACAGGTTCCGATTGTGTTTTTTCTGAGATTCACAGTAAATAGTTTTTTTTTTTACTACATGTGTCCAATATTATTAATAAGTGATGAGGTGTTTAAACTTAATCCCGTTATGATTAATGTAAATTAGTCGAGTTATAGATTTATAGATTGTTATATTATAGATTGTAATTCGCCATTAAGCGGTTTTTAATTTTATTGATTCGACATTTTTTTTTTGACTATTTTACGATATTAATTAAGCTGCATTATTTATTAATTTGAATATATATATATATATATATGTGTGTGTGTGTGTGTGTGTGTGTGTGTGTGTGTATGTGTGTGTTGGATTAAAAACAACCTACGAATAAAGTGTTGAGAAATGTGCGCGAATTTGTAGATAATCTGTCCGAAATTCATGTTTTTGAAAAAATTCTGTAACAAAATATTTATGAAATCTTAATCGTTTCTAGGAACCAATGTGATATTGAATCAAAATTTACAATTCATTTTCGACATCCATTCGTTGAACAGACATCGCCAGTTTGAAATAGTCTTCATTTTATTTCATTTATATTTTTCTTATATTAATATAATATTAAGATAAGCATATCATATGCACTATTATATATATATATATATATATATATATATATAAATATATATATATATATATGAATCCAAATGGATTAAATCCGACATATTCTTATTTTAATTTATTTTGTTAAAACGTTATTTTTATGGATACTCATATTCGAGTAGAAGTTCTGTTTTTTTTAATTAAACAGTATTGTTTCTCCAACTACATCTACGTTATTGGCTTTATCCAGTGACGGTTCCATAGGTAATAGAGGATACAGGTTCGAATCCTGCCGGAGCACGCATCTGACATGATTTCGAATATTCAGGCCGGTATATGTAGTTGGATAAAAAAATGTTTAATTAAAAAACAGACCTTCTACTGAATATGCGTATCCATTAAAAATAACGTTTAACAAAAATAAATTAAAAATAACATATATTGCATATACAAATAGATACATTAACGAGAGAATTTAAGAATCATACCCAGATATAATGTGTATATGTATATATTGTTTAATAAAAATTGACAAATTCTGACTGTCAATTTATTCATTAATTTTTTCAATTTCTGGACAAGTTTGACTTAAACAAAAGAATTTAAATTTGCTGAAATTCATATTAACATTTATTTGAATACAATTTTTTCCCTAGAGGTACTTTCATAATGATTTCCAATCAATGTTTGAGAGGATTCTTGCAACCACACAAAGACACACACACACATATATATATATATATATATATATATATCGACCTTAACTACCGAACGCTCCTCTGTGGCGAAATCTTTAAAACACGTCAGGCTATGACGCTTCCGTATAAGGAAATAATTTTCACGATTCCTGTCGGAGGACGCATATTTATGTGACAATTTTCTCGGACATTCAAATTTCCAAATAAATATTATTAATACTGTTTATTATAAACAGGCATTTACTTAAATATTTGTATCTATAAAAAAAATGTATAAACATGAAAAAGTCTTAATATATATATATATATATATATATATATATATATATATATATATATATATATATATACGCGTAAATTTCAGAATTATTTTATTCAAAAAAATTTTTGCATGAAGATGGAACAGAGCTTGGTACTTTAATTCAATTTTAATTCAAATAATTATATTGAAGTTTTCATCTCTTGTTTTATTACATGAGAACTCTTATGTAGCGATGGAATCATATTTTTAAATTTAATAATTATATCTAGGCTCTACTTTTGTATCGAGCACTGTTTTTTAAAAATAATAACAAAATATTAAAAGAACATTTTTGGATTATTTACCTAACGAGTTCTTTCCTATTTTCTATATATTTTCACACACACACACACATATATATATATATATATATATATATATATATATATATATATATATATATATATATATATATCTTAAGTTTATTATAGGGTGATTTGAGATGTTAATCATAATTAGGTAATTCACGTAAGTCTAGACAATGAAACCTCAACATTTTTGGGACTCATCAACAGTTGTATTATCCACTACCGACTGAATTTTGAAACCCGGACAGTTATATTTATCAGGGAAAACTTCATTTAATGATTTTAGCAACGGGCCTCAGTGATGAACAGGCAACATTTTGACAATCGATTCTGCCGCCCTGATCACATATTCCGTGGTGTGTTTGCTGATCAGTTTCCCTTACCTGCTGGATTTTGTAGACGAGCCCATGGATTTTTATTAAGTCGCTCCACAAAGAGTATTAAAAAGTTGGTGGTTCAAAAAAGGGGACAAGTGGTAGAAATTATTAGGAGGATTTGAGATGATTATAATATATATATATATATATATATATATAATTATCTATTCTTCCGTCGTATTCGACGTATGTGGGTCAAGCATTTCAGTTCCTAAAATTGTAACAATCAAAGAACACCACACATATGATTTGATTATAATGGTGTTTCTTTTTTATGGAGAATCAACTGATTTTACTTTTTGAAGGGCCAAATACAAAGACTTAATGTATTTTTTATTATCCAAAAGTCTAAACGACAATTCTGCAGGTTTTGAATTTTTCAGAGTTGCTCTTCTGTTGACCTCAGTTGCCATCCATGGCTATAGATCTTCTTTGCTATTTTATATAGCTGGAGGCAGAAGAAGAGGATTAAATAGTTTATCCATAGGTATTAACTTGTAAGTGAATGTAATGAATTTTCCATATATCCCAGCTGCTATTTCACCGATCCACCATGCCTCCATATATAAAAAATGTGCTCTTTTTAGAGATTTAGAGAGAGAGAGAGTAGAGATCTTATTGTGTTTTAAGAGAGAGAGGAATTTTCTATTTGTAGATCTACATTTAATTGTTTGATCAAGACAAACCCACAATTTTTCTGATTATACCTTATCCACTTTTATCTCTGACTTTTTTATTTAATCACCAGTCTTACCAGCCTTTCAACGTAGTACCATTTTTTATCTTGTAGTGATTTTTTTTGATATTTGTATATATATATTTTATATACCCGTATTAATTATAAAATACCTTTGCAAGCAGTGAATAATATCAAAATAACATGAACCAGAAAAAAACATCTTGACATTATTTTTGAAATTAATCAAGTCGACAAACTTACATGATTAATAACAGTATTTAAAAAAAATAGACAGACTCTGAAGGATTAACAATGTATTTAAATTTTTTTTAAAAGTTAATTGGGAAACATGAAAATGGAGTTAGTTAAACGTAGTGCGAGAAAAAGAAATTTAATAGAAACATATAATTGGAGCAATTCGATTTTTCCTATTTAATTTATCATCTGCTCCGAACAAAATTATTGTATCATATGAAATTTATATATACCTAAATATATAACATCATATTTGTCGTTTTCAAGAAATTTGTAATAGGAAGCCGAGATGATATTCACATAATTGCTGTATACATATATTTACATACATTCATACATACTTTCAAACATATTTATTAGCTGTTTTGACTAAAAGAATATATACTATTTTGATATTCAGTATTTATATAATATATATTATATATATATTTAAAAATAATATATATGATATTTATATATGTTAAGATATTTTCTTATGATTTTATATAATGTATATATATTTATCTATTATTTTGAAATTAACCATTGTATTATAGAAATTCTTATTATATATTTATCTTATGTTGATTTTGATCTTATTATATGATATTTATATTTATGTTGATGATCTTATTATCCAAATTTAAAAATTTTATTATGAGATATTTATCTTTTTATTTGATTTTGATCTTATTATCCACTGATATTTATCTTATGTTGATTTTGATCTTATTATTACTGATATTTATCAATGTTGATTTTGATCTTATTAACTGATAAACTTATGTTATTTTGATCTTATTATCCACTGATAATTTTTTTGATTTTGATCTTATTATTACTGATATTTATCTTATGTTGATTTTATCTTTTAAAATGATATTTATCTTATGTTGATTTTGATCTTATTATCAGTGATATTTAACTTATGTTGTGATCAATCAACTGATATTTATCTTCTTTTGATTTTGAATTATCCAAATCTTATGTTGATTTTGATCATATCCATTGATATTTATCTTCTTTTGATTTTGATCTTATTATCCACTAATCTTAAACAGTTTTTGATCTTATTAAATATATTTATCTTCTTTTGATTCTGATATTAAATGATATTTATTTATGTCATTTTGCAAAATTATCCACTGATATTTATCTTATGTTGATTTTTCTTATCTTCTTTTGATTCTGATCTTATTATCCACTGATATTTATCTTATGTTGATTTTGAAAATCAACTGATATTTTCTTTTTTGATTAAATTTTATCCAATATTTATCTTATTTGAATATTATCCATTGATATTTATCTTCTTTTTGATTCTGATCTTATTATCCACTGATATTTATCTTATTTTGATTTTGATATCCACTGATATTTATCTTTTTTTTGATGGATCTTTATTATCCACGTATTTATCTTATGTTGATGATCTTATTAAACTGATATTTATCTTCTTTTGATTTGAACGCATTCATTATCCAAATTTAATCTTAATTTTGATCTTATTATCCATGATAATAATCTTTTATTTGATCTTATTATCCACTGATATTTATCTTATGTTGATTTTGATCTTTTTGATTTATTATTCTGATATTTATCTTCTTTTGATTCTGATCTTATTAATTGATATTTATCTTATTTTGATTTTGATCTTATTATCAAATGATATTTATCTTCTTTTGATTTTGATCTTATTTAAATTGATATTTATCTTCTTATTTATTTTGATTCTTTATTATCCACTGAATTTAATGTTGATTTTGATCTTATTATTGATATTTATATTGAATGTTTGATCTTTTATCCATCTTTATCTTCATTCTGATATTTATATTTATCTTCTTTGATTTTGATCATTATCCATTATTTATCTTCTTTTGATTTGGATCTTATTATCCACTGATATTTATCTTATGTTGATTTTGATCTTATTATCCACTGATATTTTATCATTTTGATTTTGATCTTATTATTTTGATATTTAATTTTGATTCTGATCTTATTATCAATATTTATCTTCTGATGATTTATCTTCTTTTTGATTCTGATCTTATTATCCACTGTTATTTATCTTCTTTTTGATTCTTATCTTATTTTGATATTTATCTTCTTTGATTTTGATCTTATTATCCACTGATATTTATCTTTTGATTTTGATCTTATTATCCACTGATATTTATCTTATTTTGATTCTGATCTTATTAAACTGATATTTATCTTCTTTTGATTTTTGATCTTATTATCCACTGATATTTATCTTATTTGATTTTGATCTTATTATCCACTGATATTTATCTTTTTTGATTTTTATCTTTTATCCACTGATATTTCTCTTTTGATTTTGATCTTATTATTTTGATCTTTTTTGATTTATATCCATGATATTTATCTTCTTTTGATTCTGATCTTATTATCCACTTATATTTATCTTCTTTTTTGATTCTTGATCTTATTATCCACTGATATTTATCTTCTTTTGATTTTGATCTTATTATCCGCCGATATTTATCTTCTTTTGATTTTGATCTTATTATCCACTGATATTTATCTTCTTTTGATTTTGATCTTATTATCCATTGATATTTATCTTAGATCTTATTATCCACTGATATTTATTTTGATTTATTATCAACTGATATTTATCTTCTTTTGATTCCGATCTTATTATCTTCACTGATATTTATCTTATTTTGATTTTGATCTTATTATCAATGATATTTATAATTTTTTGATTCTGATCTTATTATCCACTGATATTTATCTTCTTTTGATTCTGATCTTATTATCCACTGATATTTATCTTCTTTTGATTCTGATATCTTATTATCCACTGATATTTATCTTCTTTTGATTTTGATCTTATTATCCACTATATTTATCTTATGTTGATTTTGATTTTATTATCCACTGATATTTATTTTTTTTTGATTTTGATCTTATTATCCACTGATATTTATCTAAATTTTGATTCTGATCTTATTATTACTGATATTTTATCTTTTGTTTTGATCTTATTCTGATATTTATCTTCTTTTGATTCTGATGCAATATCAACTGATATTTATCTTCTTTTGATTTTGATCTTATTATCCACTGATATTTATCTTCTTTTGATTCAGGATCTTATTATCCACTGATATTTGGAAATGTTGATTCTGATCTTATTATCCACTGATATTTATCTTATGTTGATTTTGATCTTTTATTCCACTGATATTTATCTTCTTTTGATTCTGATCTTATGTTCAACTGATATTTTATCTTATTTGATGAAATTTGATCTTATTATCCACTGATATTTATCTTTATTTTTGATTCTGATCTTATTATCCACTGATATTTATCTTCTGTTGATTTGATCTTTATTATCCATTGATATTTATCTTTTTTTTTTTCTTCTTTTGATTCTGATCTTTTATCCACTGATATTTATCTTATGTTGATTTTGATCTTATTATCCACTGATATTTATCTTCTTTTGATTCTGATCTTATTATCCACCATTTTGATTTTGATCTTATTATCCACTGATATTTATCTCATTTTGATTCTGATCTTATTATCCACTGATATTTATCTTGTTTGATTTTGATCTTATTATCCACTGATATTTATCTTCTTTTTTCAAATTCTGATCTTATTATTGTTTGATATTTATCTTTTCTTTTGATTCTGATCTTATTATCAGTATTTAGTTTGATATTTATCTTTTTGATTCTGATCTTATTATCCACTGATATTTATCTTTTTGATTCTGATCTTATTATCAACTGATATTTATCTTCTTTTGATTCTGATCTATTATCCACTGATATTTATCTTCTTTTGATTCTGATCTTTTATTATCCACTGATATTTAAATATTTGATCTTATTTCTTCTTGATATTTATCCTTTCTTTATTTTGATTCATACTGATATTTATTTGATTCTTCTTATTATTGATATTTATCTTATTTTGATTTTGATCTTATTATCCACTGATATTTATCTTATTTTGATTCTGATCTTATTATCCACTGATATTTATCTTCTTTTGATTCTGATTTTTATTATCCACTGATATTTATCTTCTTTTGATTTGATCTTATTATCCGTTGATATTTATCTTTCTTTGATTCTGATCTTTATTATCTGATATTTTTTATTCTGATTTTGATATTTATCTTCTTTTGATTTTGATTATCCACTGATATTTATCTTATGTTGATTTTGATCTTATTATCCACTGATATTTATCTTCTTTTGATTCTGATCTTATTATCCACTGATATTTATCTTCTTTTGATTCTGATCTTATTATCCACTGATATTTATCTTCTTTTGATTCTGATCTTATTATCCACTGATATTTATCTTATTTTGATTTTGATCTTATTATCCACTGATATTTATCTTCTTTTGATTCTGATCTTATTATCCATCTGATTATTTATCTTCTCTTTTTTGATTTTGATCTTATTATCCACTGATATTTATCTTATTTTGATTCTGATCTTATTATCCACTGATATTTATCTTATGATTTGATTTTGATCTTATTATCCACTGATATTTATCTTCTTTTTGATTCTGATCTTATTATCCACTGATATTTATCTTCTTTTGATTCTGATCTTATTATCCACTGATATTTATCTTATTTTGATTCTGATCTTATTATCCACTGATATTTATCTTCTTTTGATTCTGATCTTATTATCCACTGATATTTATCTTCTTTTGATTCTGATCTTATTATCCACTGATATTTATTTATCTGATTTTGATTTTATCTGATATTTATCAATTCTTTTCCACTGATATTTATCTTATGTTGATTCTGATCTTATTATCCACTGATATTTATCTTCTTTTGATTTGATCTTATTATCCACTGATATTTATCTTCTTTTGATTCTGATCTTATTATCCACTGATATTTATCTTATATTTTGATTTTGATCTTATTATCTTCATCTTATGATATATTTTTATTTATTTGATTCTGATCTTATTATCCACTGATATTTATCTTATTTTGATTTTTGATCTTATTATCCACTGATATTTATCTTCTGTTGATTTTGATCTTATTATCCACTGGATATTTTTATCTTCTTTATTTTATCTTCTTTTGATTCTGATCTTATTATCCACTGATATTTATCTTCTTTTGATTCTGATCTTATTATCCACTGATATTTATCTTATGTTGATTCTGATCTTATTATCAACTGATATTTATCTTATTTTGATTCTGATCTTATTATCCAAAAGATATTTATCTTATGTTGATTTTTGATCTTATTATCCACTGATATTTATCTTCTTTTTGATTTTGATCACTTTATTATCTTCTTTTGATATTTATCTTTTATCCACTGTTATTTTCTTCTTTTATTATCTTATTTGATATTTATCTTCTTTTGATTCTGATCTTATTATCCACTGATATTTATCTTATTTGATTTTGATCTTATTATCCACTGATATTTATCTTTTTTGATTTTGATCTTATTATCAACTGATATTTATCTTCTTTTGATTTTGATCTTATTATCCTTATGTTGATATTTATCTTTATGTTGATTTTGATCTTATTATCCACTGATATTTATCTTATTTTGATTCTGATCTTATTATCCACTGATATTTATCTTATTTTGATTTTGATCTTCTTTTTATTATCCACTGATATTTATCTTCTTTTGATTCTGATCTTATTATCCACTGATATTTATCTTATTATGTTGATTGATTTTTTGATCTTATTATCCACTGATATTTATCTTATGTTGATTCTGATCTTATTATCCACTGATATTTATCTTCTTTTGATTCTGATCTTATTATCCACTGATATTTATCTTATGTTGATTTTGATCTTATTATCCACTGATATTTATCTTCTTTTGATTCTGATCTTATTATCCACTGATATTTATCTTATGTTGATTTTGATCTTATTATCCACTGATATTTATCTTCTTTTGATTCTGATCTTATTATCCACTGATATTTATCTTCTTTGATTTTGATCTTATTATCAACTGATATTTATCTTTTGTTGATTTTTGATCTTATTATCCATTCTGATATTTATCTTCTTTTGATTTTGATCTTATTATCCACTGATATTTATCTTCTTTGATTCTGATCTTATTATCCACTGATATTTATCTTCTTGTTGATTTTGATCTGATATTTTATCATTCTGATATTTATATCTTATGTTGATTTTGATCTTATTATCCACTGATATTTATCTTCTTTTGATTCTGATCTTATTATCAACTGATATTTATCTTCTTTTGATTCTGATCTTATTATCCACTGATATTTATCTTCTTTTGATTCTGATCTTATTATCCACTGATATTTATCTTCTTTTGATTCTGATCTTATTATCCACTGATATTTATCTTATTTTGATTCTGATCTTATTATCCACTGATATTTATCTTCTTTTGATTTTGATCTTATTATCCACTGATATTTATCTTTATCTTCTTTGATTCTGATCTTATTATCCACTGATATTTATCTTATGTTGATTTTTGATCTTATTATCCACTGATATTTATCTTTTTTCTTTGATTTTGATGATATTTATCAACTGATATTTATCTTCTTTTTTTTTTTGATCTTATTATCCACTGATATTTATCTTTATGTTGATTCTGATCTTATTATCAACTGATATTTATCTTCTTTTGATTCTGATCTTATTATCACACTGATCTTATTTATCTTATGTTGATTTTTGATCTTATTATCCACTGATATTTATCTTCTTTTGATTCTGATCTTATTATCCACTGATATTTATCTTATGTTGATTTTGATCTATTTATTTATCTGATTTTGATCTTATTATCCACTGATATTTATCTGATATTTTATGTTTATTTTGATCTTATTATCAACTGATATTTATCTTCTTTTGATTTTGATCTTATTATCCACTGATATTTATCTTATGTTGATTCTGATCTTATTATCCACTGATATTTATCTTATGTTGATTTGATCCTTATTATCCACTGATATTTATCTTCTTTTGATTTTGATCTTATTATCCTGATATTTATCTTATGTTGATTTGATCTTATTATCCACTGATATTTTTGATGATTTTGATCTTATTATCCACTGATATTTATCTTTTTTTGATTCTGATCTTATTATCACTGTGTTTTATCCTTTGTTGATTTTGATCTTATTATCCATGATATTTATCTTTTTTGATTTTGATCTTATTATCAACTGATATTTATCTTCTTTTGATTCTGATCTTATTCTTATTATCATGTTGATATTTATCTTATATTTGATTCTGATCTTTTATTATCCACTGATATTTATCTTATGTTGATTTTGATCTTATTATCAACTGATATTTATCTTCTTTTGATTTTTGATATTTATTATCCACTGATATTTATCTTATGTTGATTTTGATCTTATTATCAACTGATATTTATCTTCTTTTGATTTTGATCTTATTATATTATCCACTGATATTTATCTTCTTTTGATTTGGGATCTTATTATCCACTGATATTTATCTTTTGATTCTGTTTATTTTGATCTTATGTTTTATCTTATTATCAACTGATATTTATCTTCTTTTGATTCTGATCTTATTATCCACTGATATTTATCTTCTTTTTGATCTTTTATCCACTGATATTTATCTTCTTTTGATATTTATGTTTATCTATGTTGATTTTGATCTTATTATCAACTGATATTTATCTTCTTTTTGATTTTGATCTTATTATCCACTGATATTTATCTTATGTTGATTCTTGATCTGATGTTTATCTTCTTTTGATTTTCTTATTATCTGATATTTTGATTTTTTTGATCTATTATCCACTGATATTTATCTTCTTTTGATTCTGATCTTATTATCCACTGATATTTATCTTATTTTTGATTTTGATCTTATTATCATTTATCTTCTTATTTATCTTATTTTGATTCTTGGATCTTATTTGATCCACTGATATTTATCTTATTTTGATTTTGATCTTATTATCCACTGATTTTTATCTTATGTTGATTTTGATCTTATTATCCAACTGATATTTATCTTCTTTTGATTCTGATCTTATTATCCACTGATATTATCTTCTTGATTCTGATCTTATTATCCACTGATATTTATCTTCTTTTGATTTTGATCTTATTATCCACTGATATTTATCTTCTTTTGATTCTGATCTTATTATCCACTGATATTTATCTTCTTTTGATTCTGATCTTATTATCCACTGATATTTATCTTCTTTTGATTCTGATCTTATTATCCACTGATATTTATCTTTATTTTATCTTCTTTTTTGATCTTATTATCCACTGATATTTATCTTCTTTTGATTCTGATCTTATTATCAACTGATATTTATCTTATTTTGATTCTGATCTTATTATCTTCATTCTGATATTTCTGATATCTTCTTTTTTGATTTTGATCTTATTATCCACTGATATTTATCTTCTTTTTGATTTTGATCTTATTATCCACTGATATTTATCTTCTTTTGATTTTGATCTTATTATCCACTGATATTTATCTTCTTTTGATTCTGATCTTTATTATCTTCTTTTGATTCTGATCTTATGATATTTATCTTCTTTTATTCTGATCTTTTTGATCTTCTTTTGATTTTATTATCCACTGATATTTATCTTATTTTGATTCTGATCTTATTATCCACTGATATTTATCTTCTTTTTTTGATTTTGATCTTATTATCTGATCTTATCCACGATATTTATCTTTTATTTTGATTCTGATCTTTTTATTATCCACTGATATTTATCTTATGTTGATTTTGATCTTATTATCCACTGATATTTATCTTCTTTTGATTCTGATCTTATTATCCACTGATATTTATCTTATGTTGATTTTGATCTTATTATCCACTGATATTTATCTTCTTTTGATTCTGATCTTATTATCCACTGATATTTATCTTCTTTTGATTCTGATCTTATTATCCACTGATATTTATCTTCTTTTGATTCTGATCTTATCACTGATATTTATCTTTATTTTATCTTATTATGATTTTCTTCTTTTGATTTATCTTATTATCCTGATATTTATCTTCTTTTGATTCTGATCTTATTATCCACTGATATTTATCTTCTTTTTTGATTCTGATCTTATTATCCACTGATATTTATCTTATGTTGATTTTGATCTTATTATCCACTGATATTTATCTTGATCTTATTTTGATTTTGATCTGATCTTATTATCCACTGATATTTATCTTATGTTGATTCTGATCTTATTATCCACTGATATTTATCTTCTTTTGATTTTGATCTTATTATCCACTGATATTTATCTTCTTTTGATTCTGATCTTATTATCAATCTTATTTATCTTATGTTGATTCTGATCTTATTATCCATTGATATTTATCTTATGTTGATTTTTGATCTTATTATCCACTGATATTTATCTTCTTTTTTGATTCTGATCTTATTATCCACTGATATTTTATCTTATGTTGATTTTGATCTTATTATCAACTGATATTTATCTTCTTTTGATTCTTATTGATCTTATTATCCATTTTGATATTATATGTTTATCTTCTTTTGATTCTGATCTTTATTATCCACTGATATTTATCTTATGTTGATTTTGATCTTATTATCAACTGATATTTATCTTTTGATTCTGATCTTATTATCCACTGATATTTATCTTATGTTATTTGATTTTGATCTTATTATCAACTGATATTTATCTTCTTTTGATTCTGATCTTATTATCCACTGATATTTATCTTATGTTGATTTTGATCTTATTATCAACTGATATTTATCTTCTTTTGATTTTGATCTTATTATCCACTGATATTTATCTTATGTTGATTCTGATCCACTGATATTTATCCATGTTGATTTTTGATCTTATTTCCACTGTTGATCTTTTTTGATTCTTATTATCCACTGATATTTATCTTATTTTGATTTTGATCTTTTATTATCCACTGATATTTATCTTATTTTGATTCTGATCTATTATCCACTGATATTTATCTTATGTTGATTTTGATCTTATTATCAACTGATATTTTTATCTTATGTTGATTCTTCTTATTATTGATTTTATCTTATTTTGATTCTGATCTTATTCAACTGATATTTATCTTCTTTATTTTGATCTTATTGATCTTGTTTATCTTCTTTTGATTTTGATCTTATTATCCACTGATATTTATCTTCTTTTGATTCTGATCTTATTATCCACTGATATTTCCTTCTTTTGATTCTGATCTTATTATCCACTGATATTTATCTTCTTTTGATTCTGATCTTATTATCCATCTTCTTTTGATTGATATTTATCTTCTTTTGATTCTGATCTATTATCCACTTGATATTTATCTTATGTTGATTCTGATCTTATTATCCACTGATATTTATCTTCTTTTGATTTTGATCTTTATTATCCACTGATATTTATCTTCTTTTTTGATTTTGATCTGATTTATTATCCACTGATATTTATCTTATTTTGATTCTGATCTTATTATCCACTGATTTTTATCTTCTTTTTTGATTTGATCTTTTTATTATCTTATCCACTGATATTTATCTTCATGTTGATTTTGATCTCTTATTATCCACTGATATTTATCTTATTTTGATTCTGATCTTATTATCCACTGATATTTATCTTATGTTGATTTTGATTCTTGATCTGATATTTATCTTATGTTGATTTTGATCATTCCACTGATATTTATCTTTTATCTTATGTTGATTTTGATCTTATTATCAACTGATATTTATCTTCTTTTTGATTCTGATCTTATTATCAACTGATATTTATCTTCTTTTTGATTTTGATCTTATTATCCACTGATATTTATCTTATTTTGATTCTGATCTTATTATCCACTGATATTTATCTTCTTTTTGATTCTGATCTTTGGTTTTATTATCCACTGATATTTATTATGTTTATTTTGATCTTATTATCAACTGATATTTATTCTTTTGATTCTGATATTATCCACGGATATTTATCTTATGTTGATTCTGATCTTATTATCCACTGATATTTATCTTCTTTTGATTTTTGATCTTTTATTTTGATCTTATTATCCACTGATATTTATCTTCTTTGATTTTGATCTTATTATCCACTGATATTTATCTTTATCTTTTTCCACTTTTGATTCTCTTATTATCCACTGATATTTATCTTATGTTGATTTTGATCTTATTATCCACTGATTTATCTTCTTTTTTAGTTCTGATCTTATTTACTTTTTGATCTTATTATCCACTGATTTTGATCTTTTATCGTATTTATCTTCTTTTGATTCTGATCTTATTATCCACTGGATATTTATCCTATGTCTGATCTTATTTTTGATATTTATCTTATTTTATCCACTGATATTTATCTTCTTTTGATTCTGATCTTATTATCCACTGATATTTATCTTATTGATTTTGATCTTATTTTGATATTTATCTTCTTTTGATTCTTCTTATTATCCACTGATATTTATCATCTTATTTCATGTTGATTTTGATTTTATCTTATTATCACTTTGATATTTATCTTCCTTTTATTCTGATCTTATTATTGATATTTTCTTATGTTGATTTGATCTTATTTCACTGATATTTATCTTCTTTTGATTCTGATCTTATTATCCACTGATATTTATCTTATGTTGATTTTGATCTTATTATCCACTGATATTTATCTTCTTTTGATTCTGATCTTATTATCCACTGATATTTATCCTTATGATTTTTGATTTTGGATCTTCTTTTGATTTGATTATCCACTGATATTTATCTTCTTGATTCTGATCTTATTATCCACTGATATTTATCTTTATGTTGGATTCTGATCTATTATCCACTGATATTTATCTTTATGTTACTTTTGATCTTGCTTATCAACTGATATTTATCTTCTTTTTTGATTCTGATCTTATTATCCATTGATATTTATCTATGTTGATTTTGGATTCTATTATCAACTGATATTTATCTTCTTGATTCTGATCTTATTATCTACTGATATTTATCTTATGTTGATTTTGATCTTATTATCCACTGATATTTATCTTCTTTGATTCTGGATCTTATTATCCACTGATATTTATCCTGTATGTTGATTTTGATCTTATCCACTGATATTTATCTTCTTTTTGATTCTGATCTTATTATCCACTGATATTTATCTTCTTGATTCTGATCTTATTATCCACTGATATTTATCTTATGTTGATTTTGATCTTATTATCCACTGATATGCTTTATCTTCTTTTGATTCTGATCTTATTATCCACTGATATTTATCTTATGTTGATTTTTGATCTTTATTATCCACTGATATTTATCTTATGTTGATTTTGATCTATTATCAACTGATATTTATCTTTGATTCTGATCTTATTATCCACTGATATTTATCTTATGTTGATTTTGGATCTTATTATCCACTTCGACATTTATCTTCTTTGATTCTGATCTTATTATCCATCATTGATATTTATCTTGAAAGTTGATTCTGTCTTATTTGCAATTTCCAAATCTTATTATCAGGCTTGATAATCTTCTTTTGATTCTGATCTATTATCCACTGATATTTATCTTTTGTTGATTTTGATCTTATTATCCACTGATATTTCTATCTTCTTTGATTCAATCATTTCCACTGATATTTATCCTATGTTGAATAAATCCACTGAAATTTTGTTTCTGATTATTATTATTATTATTACTTATGGGTCAAATAAAAGAAACTTCCAGTCATTTGCAATTTCCAAGTCAATAAATGATCTTGTTTCGGTGTGTATTATTATTACTTAGGTCCAATCAAAAAGCTTCCAGTCATTTTTTTTTTTTTTTTTTTTTTTTTTTGCAATTTCCAAGTCAATAAAGACAATTTTTGATTCTGATTGTATTGTTGTTATTGGTCAATCAAAAAGCTTCAATCATTTTGCAATTTCCAAGTCAATAAATACAAATTTTGATTCTGATTATTATTATTATTATTTGTGGGTCAATCAAAAAAGATTCAGTCATTTTGCAATTTCAAGTCAATAAAGACAAATTTTGTTTCTGATTATTATTATTATTATTACTTGTAGGTCAATCAAAAAAGCTTCAGTCATTTTGCAATTTCAAGTCAATAAAGACAAATTTTTGTTTCTGATTTATTATTATTATTACTTGTAGGTCAATCAAAAGCTTCAGTCATTTTGCAATTTCAAGTCAATAAAGACAAATTTTGATTCTGATTATTATTATTATTACTTGTAGGTCAATCAAAAGCTTCAGTCATTTTGCAATTTCCAAGTCAATAAAGACAAATTTTTGTTTCTGATTATTATTATTATTACTTGTAGGTCAATCAAAAAGCTTCAGTCATTTTGCAATTTCCAAGTCAATAAAGACAAATTTTTTCTGATTATTATTATTACTTGTAGGTCAATCAAAAAGCTTCAGTCATTTGCAATTTCAAGTCAATAAAAAATTTTTGTTTCTGATTTTATTATTTACAAGGTCAATCAAAAAAGACAAATTTTTGTTTCTCAATAAAGACAAATTTTGATTCTGATTATTATTATTATTACTTGTAGGTCAATCAAAAAGCTTCAGTCATTTTGCAATTTCAAGTCAATAAAGACAAATTTTTGATTCTGATTATTATTATTATTATTACTTGTGGGTCAATCAAAAATTTTTGCTTCAGTCATTTTTGCAATTTCCAAGTCAATAAATTTTTGACAAATTATTTTTATTCTGATTATTATTGTTATTATTTTTGTGAATTTGTGGGTCAATCAAAAAAATATTATTACTTGTAGGTCAATTTTTGCAATTTCCAAGTCAATAAATTCACAAATTCTGATTCTGATTATTATTATTACTTGTGGGTCAATCAAAAAAGCTTCAGTCATTTTGCAATTTCAAGTCAATAAAGACAAATTTTGATTCTGATTATTATTGTTATTACTTGTAGGTCAATCAAAAGCTTCAGTCATTTTGCAATTTCCAAGTCAATAAAGACAAATTTTTGATTCTGATTATTATTTTTATTATCAATGACAAGGTCAATCAAAAAGCTTCAGTCATTTTGCAATTTCAAGTCAATAAAGACAAATTTTTGATTCTGATTATTATTGTTATTACTTGTAGGTCAATCAAAAGCTTCAGTCATTTTGCAATTTCCAAGTCAATAAAGACAAATTTTGATTCTGATTATTATTATTATTACTTGTGGGTCAATCAAAAAGCTTCAGTCATTTTTGCAATTTCCAAGTCAATAAAGACAAATTTTTGATTCTGATTATTATTGTTATTTTTGTAGGTCAATCAAAAAGCTTCAGTCATTTTTTGCATTTCCAAGTCAATAAAGACAAATTTTTGATTCTGATTATTATTGTTATTACTTGTAGGTCAATCAAAAAGCTTCAGTCATTTTGCAATTTCAAGTCAATAAAGACAAATTTTTGATTCTGATTATTATTATTGTTATTACTTGTAGGTCAATCAAAAAAGCTTCAGTCATTTTGCAATTTCCAAGTCAATAAAGACAAATTTTTGATTCTGATTATCAAATTGTTATTCATTTGCAATTTCCAGGTCAATCAAAATTTTTGATTCTGATTTGCAATTTCAAAGTCATTTTCAATTTAAGTCAATAAATTTTGATTCTGATTTTATTATTATTTGTAGGTCAATCAAAAAGCTTCAGTCATTCAAAAATTTCAAGTCAATAAAGACAAATTTTTGATTCTGATTATTATTATTGCTATTACTTGTAGGTCAATCAAAAAGCTTCAGTCATTTTGCAATTTCCAAGTCAATAAAGACAAATTTTGATTCTGATTATTATTGTTATTACTTGTAGGTCAATCAAAAAGCTTCAGTCATTTTGCAATTTCCAAGTCAATAAAGACAAATTTTTGATTCTGATTATTATTGTTATTACTTGTAGGTCAATCAAAAAGCTTCAGTCATTTGCAATTTCAAGTCAATTTTGCAATTATTTTCAAGTCAAAATAAAGACAAATTTTTGATTCAATGATTATTATTGTTATTTTTTGTAGGTCAATCAAAAAGCTTCAGTCATTTTGCAATTTCCAAGTCAATAAAGACAAATTTTTGATTCTGATTATTATTGTTATTACTTGTAGGTCAATCAAAAAGCTTCAGTCATTTTGCAATTTCCAAGTCAATAAAGACAAATTTTTGATTCTGATTATTATTGTTATTACTTGTAGGTCAATCAAAAAGCTTCAGTCATTTTGCAATTTCCAAGTCAATAAAGACAAATTTTTGATTCTGATTATTATTATTATTACTTGTAGGTCAATCAAAAAGCTTCAGTCATTTTTGCAATTTTCAAGTCAATAAAGACAAATTTTTGATTCTGATTATTATTGTTATTATTTGTAGGTCAATCAAAAAGCTTCAGTCATTTTGCAATTTCCAAGTCAATAAAGACAAATTTTTGATTCTGATTATTATTGTTATTACTTGTAGGTCAATCAAAAATATTTCAGTCATTTTGCAATTTCCAAGTCAATAAAGACAAATTTTTGATTCTGATTATTATTATTATTACTTCGAGGTCAATCAAAAAGCTTCAGTCATTTTGCAATTTCAAGTCAATAAAGACAAATTTTGATTCTGATTATTATTGTTATTACTTGTAGGTCAATCAAAAAGCTTCAGTCATTTTGCAATTTCAAGTCAATAAAGACAAATTTTGATTCTGATTATTATTATTATTACTTGTAGGTCAATCAAAAAGCTTCAGTCATTTTGCAATTTCCAAGTCAATAAAGACAAATTTTTGATTCTGATTATTATTATTTATTACTTGTAGGTCAATCAAAAAGCTTCAGTCATTTTGCAATTTCCAAGTCAATAAAGACAAATTTTGATTCTGATTATTATTGTTATTACTTGTAGGTCAATCAAAAAGCTTCCAAGTCATTTTTTGCAATTTCAAGTCAATAAAACAAATTTTTGATTTCTGATTATTATTGTTATTAATTGTAGGTCAATTCAAAAAGCTTCAGTCATTTTGCAATTTCCAAGTCAATAAAGACAAATTTTGATTCTGATTATTATTGTTATTACTTGTAGGTCAATCAAAAAGCTTCAGTCATTTTGCAATTTCCAAGTCAATAAAGACAAATTTTGATTCTGATTATTATTGTTATTACTTGTAGGTCAATCAAAAAGCTTCAGTCATTTTGCAATTTCAAGTCAATAAAGACAAATTTTTGATTCTGATTATTATTGTTATTACTTGTAGGTCAATCAAAAAGCTTCAGTCATTTTGCAATTTCCAAGTCAATAAAGACAAATTTTGATTCTGATTATTATTATTTATTACTTGTAGGTCAATCAAAAGCTTCAGTCATTTTGCAATTTCCAAGTCAATAAAGACAAATTTTTGATTCTGATTATTATTGTTATTACTTGTAGGTCAATCAAAAGCTTCAATAATTTGCAATTTCCAAGTCAATAAAGACAAATTTTTGATTCTGATTATTATTGTTATTACTTGTAGGTCAATCAAAAGCTTCAGTCATTTTGCAATTTCCAAGTCAATAAAGACAAATTTTGATTCTGATTATTATTGTTATTACTTGTAGGTCAATCAAAAAGCTTCAGTCATTTTGCAATTTCAAGTCAATAAAGACAAATTTTTGATTCTGATTATTATTATTATTATTGTAGGTCAATCAAAAAGCTTCAGTCATTTTGCAATTTCCAAGTCAAATAAAGACAAATTTTTGATTATTGATTATTATTATCAATTACTTTGTAGGTCAATCAAAAAGCATTTTCAGTCATTTTGCAATTTCAAGTCAATAAAGACAAATTTTTGATTCTGATTATTATTGTTATTACTTGTAGGTCAATCAAAAGCTTCAGTCATTTGCAATTTCCAAGTCAATAAAGACAAATTTTGATTCTGATTATTATTGTTATTGTTTTGTAGGTCAATCAAAAGCTTCAGTCATTTGCAATTTCAAGTCAATAAAGACAAATTTTTGATTCTGATTATTATTGTTATTACTTGTAGGTCAATCAAAAGCTTCAGTCATTTTGCAATTTCCAAGTCAATAAAGACAAATTTTTGATTCTGATTATTATTGTTATTACTTGTAGGTCAATCAAAAGCTTCAGTCATTTTGCAATTTCCAAGTCAATAAAGACAAATTTTGATTCTGATTATTATTGTTATTACTTGTAGGTCAATCAAAAAGCTTCAGTCATTTTGCAATTTCCAAGTCAATAAAGACAAATTTTTGATTCTGATTATTATTGTTATTACTTGTAGGTCAATCAAAAGCTTCAGTCATTTTGCAATTTCCAAGTCAATAAAGACAAATTTTTGATTCTGATTATTATTGTTATTACTTGTAGGTCAATCAAAAAAGTCTTCAGGTCATTTTGCAATTTCAAGTCAATAAAGACAAATTTTTGATTCTGATTATTATTATTATCCATATTTGTGGGTCAATAAAAAAAGCTTCAGTCATTTTGCAAATTTCAAGTCAATAAAGACAAATTTTGATTCTGAAATTATTATTGTTATTACTTGTAGGTCAATCAAAAAGCTTCAGTCATTTTGCAATTTCCAAGTCAATAAAGACAAATTTTTGATTCTGATTATTATTGTTATTACTTAGAGGTCAATCAAAAAGCTTCAGTCATTTTGCAATTTCCAAGTCAATAAAGACAAATTTTGATTCTGATTATTATTGTTATTTTGTAGGTCAATCAAAAGCTTCAGTCATTTGCAATTTAAAGTCAATAAAGACAAATTTTGATTCTGATTATTATTGTTATTACTTGTAGGTCAATCAAAAGCTTCAGTCATTTTAATTTCAAGTCAATAAAGACAAATTTTTGATTCTGATTATTATTTGTTGTTGTAGGTCAATCAAAAAGCTTCATCATTTTGCAATTTCCAAGTTAATAAAGACAAATTTTTGATTCTGATTATTATTGTTATTACTTGTGGGTCAATCAAAAAGCTTCAGTCATTTTGCAATTTCCAAGTCAATAAAGACAAAATTTTGATTCTGATTATTATTGTTATTACTTGTCAGGTCAATCAAAATATTCAGTCATTTCAAAAATTTCATTTTGTCAATAAAGACAAATTTTTTGATTCTGATTATTATTGTTATTACTTGTAGGTCAATCAAAAAGCTTCAGTCATTTTTTGCAATTTCAAGTCAATAAAGACAAAAATTTTGATTCTGAGAAATTATTGTTATTACTTGTAGGTCAATCAAAAAGCTTCAGTCATTTGCAATTTTATCAATAAAGACAAATTTTGATTCTGATTATTATTGTTATTACTTGTAGGTCAATCAAAAGCTTTCATTTTGTTTCCAAGTCAATAAAGACAAATTTTGATTCTGATTATTATTATTATTACTTGTAGGTCAATCAAAAAGCTTCAGTCATTTTTGCAATTTCAAGTCAATAAAGACAAATTTTGATTCTGATTATTATTATTACTTGTAGGTCAATCAAAAAGCTTCAGTCATTTTGCAATTTCCAAGTCAATAAAGACATTTTTTTGATTCTGATTATTATTGTTGAATAGGTCAATCAAAAAGCTTCAGTCATTTTGCAATTTCCAAGTCAATAAAGACAAATTTTTGATTCTGATTATTATTGTTATTGCTTTAGGTCAATCAAAAAGCTTCAGTCATTTTGCAATTTCCAAGTCAATAAAGACAAATTTTTGATTCTGATTATTATTGTTATTACTTGTAGGTCAATCAAAAAAAGCTTCAGTCATTTTGCAATTTCAAGTCAATAAAGACAAATTTTTGATTCTGATTATTATTATATTACTTGTAGGTCAATCAAAAAGCTTCAGTCATTTTGCAATTTCCAAGTCAATAAAGACAAATTTTTGATTCTGATTATTATTACTTTATTCAAACTTGTGGTCAATCAAAAAGCTTTTGTTTCTGATTATTTCATTTTGAAGGTCAATCAAAAAGCTTCAGTCAATTTCAAGTCAATAAAGACAAATTTTGTTTCCTGATTATTATTGTTATTACTTGTAGGTCAATCAAAAAAGCTTGAGTCATTTTGCAATTTCCAAGTCAATAAAGACAAATTTTGATTCTGATTATTATTGTTATTACTTGTAGGTCAATCAAAATTTTTCAGTCATTTTGCAATTTCCAAGTCAATAAAGACAAATTTTTGATTCTGATTATTATTATTATTATTATTTGTAGGTCAATCAAGCTTCAGTCATTTTGCAATTTCCAAGTCAATAAAGACAATTTTTGATTCTGATTATTATTGTTATTACTTGTAGGTCAATCAAAAGCTTCAGTCATTTGCAATTTCCAAGTCAATAAAGACAAATTGATTCTGATTATTAAAGAGGTCAATCAAAATCATTTGCAATTTGTCAATAAAGACAAATTTTGATTAGTTATTATTATTACTTGTAGGTCAATCAAAAGCTTCAGTCATTTAATTTCCAAGTCAATAAAGACAAATTTTGATTCTGATTATTATTGTTACCATTGTAGGTCAATCAAAAAGCTTCAGTCATTTTGCAATTTCAAGTCAATAAAGACAAATTTTGATTCTGATTATTATTGTTATTACTTGTAGGTCAATCAAAAAGCTTCAGTCATTTTGCAATTTCCAAGTCAATAAGACAAATTTTGATTCTGATTATTATTATTATTACTTGCATGGTCAATCAAAAGTTAAAGTATTTGCAATTTCATATCAATAAGACAAATTTTTTATTCTTATTATTAACATTATTTTTTATTAGGTCAATCAAAAAACATTATTATTCAATTTACTATCAATAAAGACAAATTTTTGATTTGATTATTATTGTTATGCCTTGTAGGTCAATCAAAAAGCTTCATTTCATTTTCCAATTTCCAAGAAATAAAGACAAATTTTGGTTCTTCCGATTATTATAATTATTTCTTTGTAGGTCAATCAAAATATTATTATTTTGCAATTATTATATTAAAGACAAATATTATTATATCAGTTCATATTGTTATATATTAATGGTCAGTTTAAAATTAGTATTTTATATTAGTTCACACATTATCATTATTATTTTTGTTTGATTATTATTATAGGTTCAAAATTTTGATTTTTATCTTATCAATAAAAGACATCTTTTTTGTTTCGATTATTATTCTGATCTTATTATCCACTGATGTTTATCTTCTTTTGATTTTGATCTTATTATCCACTGATATTTATCTTATATTGATTTTGATCTTATTATCCACTGATATTTATCTTCTTTTGATTCTGATCTTATTATCACCTGATATTTATCTTCTTGATTCTGATCTTATTGTCACTGATATTTATACTTATATTTGATTTTGATCTTATTATCCAACTGATATTTTATCTTCTTTGATTCTGATCTTGTTATCCACTGATATTTATCTTCTTTGATTTTATCTTATTATCCGCTGATTTTATCTTCTTTTTGATTCTGATCTTATTATCCACTGATATTTATCTTCTTTTGATTTTGATCTTATTATGTTATCTTATGTTGATTTATCTTATGTTGATTTTATCTTATTTTCCTGTAACCTGATATTTATCTTCTTTTGATTCTGATCTTATTGTCCACTGATATTTATCTTATGTTGATTTTGATCTTGTATCAACTGTTTATCTTCTTTTGATTCTGATCTTATTATCCACGGATATTTATCTTATGTTGATTCTGATCTTATTATCCACTGATATTTATCTTCTTTTGATTTTGATCTTATTATCAACTGATATTTATCTTATGTTGATTCTGATCTTATTATCCACTGATATTTATCTTCTTTTGATTCTGATCTTATCCACTGATATTTTATCTTTTGATTTTGATCTTATTATCCACTGATATTTATCTTCTTTGATTTTGATCTTATTATCCCTGATATTTATCTTCTTTTGATTCGATCTTATTATCCACTGATATTTATCTTGTTTATTTTGATCTTATTATCAACTGATATTTATCTTGTATTGATTTTGATCTTATTATCAAACCAATTTATCTTCTTATATTGATTCTGATCTTATTATCCACTGATATTTATCTTATGTTGATTTTGATCTTATTATCAACTGATATTTATCTTCTTTTGATTCTGATCTTATTATCCACTGATATTTATCTTATGTTGATTCTGATCTTATTATCCACTGATATTTATCTTATGTTGATTTTGATCTTTTATTGTCAACTGATGTTTATCTTCTTTTTGATTTCTGATCTTATCCACTGATATTTATCTTATGTTGATTCTGATCTTATTATCCACTGATTTATCTTCTTTTGATTCTGATCTTATTATCCACTGATATTTATCTTCTTTTGATTTTGATCTTATTATCCACTGATATTTATCTTCTTTTATTCTGATCTTATTATCACTGATATTTATCTTCTTTTGATTCTGATCTTATTATCCACTGTATTTATCTTATTGATTTGATCTTATTCAATGATATTTATCTTCTTTTGATTCTGATCTTATTATCACTGATATTTATCTTCTTTTGATTCTGATCTTATTATCCACTGATATTTATCTTATTTTGATTTTGATCTTATTATCAACTGATATTTATCTTCTTTTGATTTTGGTCTTATTATCCACTGATGTTATCTTCTTTTTGATTCTGATCTTATTGTATCACTGATATTTATCTTATGTTGATTTTGATCTTATTATCCATGATATTTATCTTCTTTTGATTTGATCTCTTATTATCCACTGATATTTATCTTCTTTTGATTTTGATCTTATTATCAACTGATATTTATCTTCTTTTGATTCTGATCTTATTATCCGGATATTTATCTTCTTTTGATTCTGATCTTATTATCCTGATATTTATCTTATGTGATTTGATCAACCATCAACTGATATTTATCTTCTTTGATTCTGGTGTATTATCCTGATGTTATCTTATGTGATTTTTGATCTTATCCACTGATATTTCTTTTGATTCAGTCTTATTATCCACTGATATTTATCTTATGTTGATTTGATCTTATTATCAACTGATATTTATCTTTGATTCTGATGTTATTATCCACTGATATTTATCTTATGTTGATTCTGATCTTGTATTCACTTTGTCTTATCTTATGTTGATTTTGATCATTTATCCTTTGATATTTATCTTCTTTTGATTTGATCTTATTATCACCAATATTTATCTTCTTTTTGATTCTGATCTTATTATCCACTGATATTTATCTTTTGTTGATTTTGATCTTATTATCCACTGATATTTATCTTCTTTTTGATTCTGATCTTATTATCCACTGATATTTATCTTTTTGATTTTGATCTTATTATCCACTGATATTTATCTTATGTTGATTTTGATTTATCTGATATTTATCTTCTTTTGATTCTGATCTTATTATCCACTGATATTTATCTTATGTTGATTTTGATCTTATTATCCACTGATATTTATCTTCTTTTGATTCTGATCTTATTATCCACTGATATTTATCTTATGTTGATTTTGATCTTATTATCCACTGATATTTATCTTCTTTTGATTCTGATCTTATTATCCACTGATATTTATCTTCTTTTGATCTTATTATCTTATTTATCCTTTGATTTTATCTTTTATCTTCTTTTGATTCTGATCTTATTATCCACTGATATTTATCTTATGTTGATTCTGATCTTATTATCCACTGATATTTATCTTATGTTGATTTTGATCTTATTATCAACTGATATTTATCTTCTTTTGATTTTGATCTTATTATCCACTGATATTTATCTTATGTTGATTCTGATCTTATTATCCACTGATATTTATCTTATGTTGATTTTGATCTTATTATCAACTGATATTTATCTTATGATCAACTGATCTTATTATCCACTGATATTTATCTTTTTTGATTTTGATCTTATTATCCACTGATATTTATCTTCTTTTGATTCTGATCTTATCTTCATGATATTTATCTTCTTTTGATTTTTGATCTTATTATCCACTGATATTTATCTTCTTTTTGATTTTGAGTCTTATTATCAACTGATATTTATCTTCTTGATTCTGATCTTATTATCCACTGATATTTATCTTTATGTTGATTCTGATCTTATTATCCACTGATATTTTATCTGATTTTTGATCTATTTCCACTGATATTTATCTTCTTTTATTATCACTGATATTTATCTTTTTGATTTGATCTTATTATCCACTGATATTTTATCCATGTTGATTTTGATCTTATTAGTCAACTGATATTTATCTTCTTTTTGATCTTATTATCCACTGATATTTATCTTCTTTTGATTCTGATCTTATTATCCATCATTGATATTTATCTTATGTTGATTTTGGATCTTATTATCCACTGATATTTATCTTCTTTAATCTTCTTTTTATCCACTTGATATTTATCTTCTTTTGATTCTGATCTTATTATCCATACTGATATTTATCTTTCCCTTGATCTTATTATCAACTGATATTTATCTTATTTTGATTTTGATCTTATTATCCACTGATATTTATCTTTTTGATTCTGATCTTATTATCCACTGATATTTATCTTATGTTGATTTTGGATCTTATTATCCACTGACATTTATCTTCTTTGATTCTGATCTTATCACTATCCATTTGGATATTTATTTTGATTTTGATCTTATTATCCACTGATATTTATCTTTTTGTTGATTTTGATCTTATTATCAACTGATATCCTTTGATTCTGATCTTATTATCCACTGATATTTATCTTATGTTTTTGATCTTATTATCCACTGATATTTATCCTTCGCTTTGATCTTTCTGATATTTATCTTCTTTTGATTCTTTGATCTTATTTCTTTTTATTTTGATTCTGATCTTATTATCCATCATTGATATTTATCTTATGTTGATTTTTGATCTTATTATCAACTGATATTTATCTTCTTTTGATTCTGATCTTATTTCACTGATATTTATCTTGATTTTGGATTTTATTATCAACTGATATTTATCTTATTTTGATTTTGATCTTATTATCAGCTGATATTTATCTTCTTTTGATTCTGATTGATTTTTGATATTTATCTTTTTTATTATTTTTTTTATCCTTTGATATTTATCTTCTTTGATTCTGATCTTATTATCCACTGATATTTATTTTTTATGTTGATTTTGATCTTATTTATGATATTTATCTTCTTTTTGATTTGATCTTATTATCTACGATATTTATCTTTGATTGTTTTTTTCTTTTTTTGATCTTGTTATTTTTCTTCTTTTGATTTATCTTTTATTTGATTTTGATCTTTGATCTTATTATCCATGATATTTATCTTATGTTGATTTTGATCTTATTATCAACTGATATTTATTTTCTTTTTGATTGATCTTATTATCCACTGATATTTATCTTTGATGATTTGATCTTATTATCCACTGATATTTATCTTATGTTGATTTTGATCTTATTATCTGATATTTATCTTCTTTTGATTTCTTCTGATCTTATATTTGATATTTTCATTCTTTTGATTCTGATATTTCCACTGATATTTATTTATGTTGATTTTGATCTTGATCTTATTTTATCTTATCATTGATCTTATTATCCATATTCTTCTTGATTTGATCTTTTTGATATTTATCTTCTTTTGATTTTGATCTTTTTTATTACTGATATTTATCTTCTTTTGATTTTGATCTCCATATCCACTGATATTTATCTTTTCTTGATCTTTATTATTTTGATATTTTTTCTTCTTTTGATTTATTATGATATTTATTTTATTTTGATTTTGATCTTTTTTATCCTTTAGATACATTTATGTTTTTCTTATGATATTTATCCTATTTTGATTTTGGATCTTATTATCCACTGATATTTATCTTCTGATTTTTTATTTTTGATATTTATCTTTTTAGATTCTGATCTTATTATCCACTGATATTTATCTTTTTCTTATTAGATGATATTTATCTTGTTGATCTTTTTCCTTTGATATTTATCTTTTTGATTCTATTTATCTTATTTTATCATTTATCACTTTGATTCTGATCTTATTTCTATCTTATTTTTTTTTTTGATCTTATTATCCACTGATATTTATCTTTTTTTATTGATATTTATTTCCATTTATCCACTGATTTTTTTCTTTTATCTTCTTTTGATTTTGATCTTTTTTTATCCACTGATATTTATCTTCTTTGATGATCTTTTTATCTTCCTTTTATCTTTTTTGATTCTGACTTATTATCCATCATTGATATT
This sequence comes from Acanthosepion pharaonis, assembly GCA_903632075.3. NCBI lineage: Eukaryota > Metazoa > Mollusca > Cephalopoda > Sepiida > Sepiidae > Acanthosepion > Acanthosepion pharaonis. Next base: position 103,616 of record CAHIKZ030002514.1, read on the forward strand.
TATCTTTTTTTGATTTTGATCTTATTATCAACTGATATTTATGTTTATCTCTGATCTTTTTTTTTATCCACTGATATTTATCTTATTTTGATTTTGATCTTTTATCCACTGATATTTATCTTTCTTTTGATTTTTGATCTTATTATCCACTGATATTTCTTTTTCTTTTTCTTTTCTTTAGATACTTTATCTTCTTATTTTTATCCTCTTTTTTTGATATTTTATCTTATTTTTGATTTTGATCATTTATTCATCCTGATATTTTTTCTTTTTCTTTTCTTTAGATCATTTTTATCCACTTTTTATATTCTTAGTTTATCTTATGTTGATTCTACATTTATCTTTTCTTCTTATTATCACTTTTGATATTTATCTTCTTTTGATTCTGATCTTATTATCCACTGATATTTATCTTATCTTTAGATTTTATCTCTTCAAAATTATCTTTTTCCTTTAATTTTATCTTCTTTTGATTTCACAATTCTTTTTATCCATTTACTGATGTTTATCTTCTTTTGATTCTGATCTTATTATCACTGATATTTATCTTCTTTTGATTTATCTTATTTGATTTTGATATTTGTTATCTTCTTTTGATTTATATCTTCTTTTGATTCTTATTATCCACTATTTATCTTCTTTTTATTTTGATCTTATTATCCACTGATATTTATCTTCTTTTGAATTCTGATCTTGTATCCACAATATTTCTTCTTTTGATTCTTGATCTTATTATCCACTGATATTTATCTTCTTTTGATTCTGATCACAACCTCCACTGATATTTATCTTATGTTGATCTTATTATCACTGATATTTATCTGTATTGATTTGATCTCTTATTATCCACTGATATCTTCTTTTGATTGATCTTATTATCATGATATTTATCTTGTATTGATTTGATCTTATTATCCTGATATTTATCTTCTTTTGATTCTGATCTTATTATCCTGATATTTATCTTATGTGATTTGATCAACCATCAACTGATATTTATCTTCTTTGATTCTGGTGTATTATCCTGCGTTATCTATATGCTCATTTTTGATCATATTATCCACTGATTCATCTTCATCTTTGATTCTTCTGTCTGTCTGTTCATCATTCCACTGATATTTATCTGCTCATCTTTGATTTGGATCATATCCGTCAGTCTGTTCATCTTTCACACTGTTCATAACTATCTATCTGCTCATCTTTGATTCAGATCATGTCTGTCAGTCTGTTCATCATTCACACTGTTCATACCTATCTATCTTCTCATCTGTGATTCTGATCATATCCGTCAGTCTGTTCATCATTCACACTGTTCATACCTATCTATCTGCTCATCTTTGATTCTGATCATATCCGTCAGTTCATGTTCATCATTCACACTGTTCATACCAATCTATCTGCTCATCTTTAATTCAGATCATGTCTGTCAGTCTGTTCATCATTCACACTGTTCATAGCTATCTATCTGCTCATCTGTGATTCTGATCATATCCGTCAGTCTGTTCATCATTCACACTGTTCATACCTATCTATCTGCTCATCTTTAATTCAGATCATGTCTGTCAGTCTGTTCATCATCATTCACCTATCTGTTCATATTCTGATCATATCTCAGTCTGTTGATTCAGACCATGTCTGCTCATCTAATTCAGATCCATCAGTTCGTTCTGTCCATGTTTCATCTATCCACTCATCTTTGATTCTGATCATATATGTCAGTCTATTCATCATTCACACTGTTCATACTATATATCTGCTCATCTTTGATTCTGATCATTTCCGTCAGTCATTCATCATTCACACTGTTCATACCCATATATCTGCTCATCTTTGATTCTGGATCATGTCCGTCAGTCTGTTCATCATTCACACTGTTCATACCTATATATCTGCTCATCTTGATTCTGATCATGTATGTCAGTCTGTTCATCTTTCACACTGTTCATGCCTATATATCTGATCTTTCATCTTTGATTCTTTGATCATGTATGTCAGTCTGTTCATCTTTCACACTGTTCATGCCTATATATCTGCTCATCTTTGATTCTGATCATGTATGTCAGTCTGTTCATCTTTCACACTGTTCATACCTATATATCTGCTCATCTTGATTCTGATCATGTCCGTCAGTCTGTTCATCTTTCACACTGTTCATACCTATATCTGCTCATCTTTGATTCTGATCATGTATGTCCAGTCTGTTCATCTTTCACACTGTTCATAACCTACCTATCTGCTCATCTTTGATTCTGATCATGTCCGTCAGTCTGTTCATCTTTCACACTGTTCATACTTATCTATCTGCTCATCTTTGATTCTGATCATGTCTGTCAGTCTGTTCATCTTTCACACTGTTCATACCTATCTATCTGCTCATCTTTGATTCTGATCATGTCTGTCAGTCTGTTCATCATTCACACTGTTCATACCTATCTATCTGCTCATCTTTGATTCTGATCATGTCTGTCAGTCTGTTCATCATTCACACTGTTCATACCTATCTATCTGCTCATCTTTGATTCTGATCATGTCTGTCAGTCTGTTCATCATTCACACTGTTCATACCTATCTATCTGCTCATCTTTTGATTCTGATCATGTCCGTCAGTCTGTTCATCTTTCACACTGTTCATATTTATCTATCTGCTCATCTTTGATTCTGATCATGTCAGTCTGTTCATCTTTCACACTGTTCATAGCTATCTATCTGCTCATCTTTGATTCTGATCATATCTGTCAGTCTGTTCATCTTTCACACTGTTCATACCTATCTGTCATATCTGCTCATCTTTGATTCTGATCATGTCTGTCAGTCTGTTCATCTTTCACACTGTTCATACCTATCTATCTGCTCATCTTTGATTCTGATCATGTATGTCAGTCTGTTCATCTTTCACACTGTTCATGCCTATCTATCTGCTCATCTTTTGATTCTGATCATGTCTGTCAGTCTGTTCATCTTTCACACTGTTCATACCTATCTATCTGCTCATCTTTGAATCTGATCATGTCTGTCAGTCTGTTCATCATTTACACTGTTCATGCCTATCTATCTGCTCATCTTTGATTCTGATCATGTCTGTCAGTCTGTTCATCTTTCACACTGTTCATGCCCATCTATCTGCTCATCTTTGATTCTGATCATGTATGTCAGTCTGTTCATCTTTCACACTGTTCATACCTATCTATCTGCTCATCTTTGATTCTGATCATGTATGTCAGTCTGTTCATCTGTTCGCACCCACACTGTTTTGATGCCTATATATCTGCTCATCTCATCTTTGATTTTGATTCTGATCATGTATGTCAGTCTGTTCATCATTCACACTGTTCATACCTATATATCTGCTCATCTTTGATTCTGATCATGTATGTCAGTCTGTTCATTCACACTGTTCATGCCCTATATATCTGCTCATCTTTTGATTTTGATCATGTATGTCAGTCTGTTCATCTTTCACACTGTTCATACCTATCTATCTGCTCATCTTTGATTTTGATCATGTATGTCGTCTGTTCATCATTCACACTGTTCATATCTTCTATGTATCTGCTCATCTTTGATTCAGATCATGTCCTATATTCAGTCTGTTCATCTTTCTGTCACTGTTCATCTTTTCTATCTGTCTGCTCATCTTTGATTCTGATCATGTATGTCAGTCTGTTCATCTTTCACACTGTTCATACCTATCTATCTGCTCATCTTTGATTCTGATCATGTCCGTCAGTCTGTTCATCATTCACACTGTTCATACCTATCTATCTGCTCATCTTTGAATCTGATCATGTCCGTCAGTCTGTTCATCATTCACACTGTTCATTCTATCTATCTGCTCATCTTTGATTCTGATCATGTATGTCATCTGTTTGATTCTGATCATGTATCTGCTCAGTCTGTTCATCATTCACACTGTTCATCATTCACACTGTCTATCTATCTGATCATAATATCTTGATTCTGATCATGTCTGTCAGTCTGTTCATCATTCACACTTGTTCATACCTCATCTATCTGCTCATCTTTGATTCTGATCATGTCTGTTCAGTCTGTTCATCATTCACAATCTGTTCATACCTATATATCTGCTCATCTTTGATTCTGATCATACCTATATGTCAGTCTGTTCATTTTTCACACTGTTCATACCTGTTATCTACCTGCTCATCTTTGATTCTGATCATGTATGTCAGTCTGTTCATCTTTCACACTGTTCATACCTATCTATCTGCTCATCTTTGATTCTGATCATGTCTGTCAGTCTGTTCATCTTTCACTGTTCATGCCTATCTATCTGCTCATCTTTGATTCTGATCATGTATGTCAGTCTGTTCATCTTCACACTGTTCATACCCTATATATCTGCTCATCTTTGATTCTGATCATGTATGTCAGTCTGTTCATCTTTCACACTGTTCATACCTATCTATCTGCTCATCTTTGATTCTGATCATGTCCGTCAGTCTTTTTATTATTCACACTGTTCATGCCTATCTATCTGCTCATCTTTGATTCTGATCATGTATGTCAGTCTGTTCATCATTCACACTGTTCATACCTATATATCTGCCCATCTTTGATTCTGATCATGTCCGTCAGTCTGTTCATCATTCACACTGTTCACACCTATCTATCTGCTCATCTTTGATTCTGATCATGTATGTCAGTCTGTTCATCTTTCACACTGTTCAAACCTATCTATCTGCTCATCTTTGATTCTGATCATGTATGTCAGTCTGTTCATCTTTCACACTGTTCATGCCTATATATCTGCTCATCTTTGATTCTGATCATGTCCGTCAGTCTATTCATCATTCACACTGTTCATACCTATATATCTGCTCATCTTTGATTCTGATCATTTATGTCAGTCTATTCATCATTCACACTGTTCATGCCTATATATCTGCTCATCTTTGATTCTGATCTTGTATGTCAGTCTGTTCATCTTTCACACTGTTCATACCTATATATCTGCTCATCTTTGATTCTGATCATGTCCGTCAGTCTATTCATCATTCACACTGTTCATCTGCTCATCCTATATATCTGTCCCTCATCTTTTGATTCTGATCATTTTATGTCTGATCAGTCTGTTCATCATTTTCACACTGTTCATACCTATATATCTGCTCATCTTTGATTCTGATCATGTCCGTCAGTCTATTCATCATTCACACTGTTCATACCTATCTATCTGCTCATCTTTGATTCTGATCATGTATGTCAGTCTGTTCATCTTTCACACTGTTCATGCCTATATATCTGCTCATCTTTGATTCTGATCTTTTATGTCAGTCTGTTCATCTTTCACACTGTTCATACCTATATATCTGCTCATCTTTGATTCTGATCATGTCCGTCAGTCTATTCATCATTCACACTGTTCATACCTATATATCTGCTCATCTTTGATTCTGATCATTTATGTCAGTCTGTTCATCTTTCACACTGTTCATACCTATCTATCTGCTCATCTTTGATTCTGATCATGTCCGTCAGTCTGTTCATCTTTCACACTGTTCATGCCTATCTACCTGCTCATCTTTGATTCTGATCATGTATGTCAGTCTGTTCATCTTTCACACTCTTCATGCCCTATCTATCTTCTCATCCTTGATTCTGATCATGTATGTCAGTCTGTTCATCTTTCACACTGTTCATACCTATATATCTGCTCATCTTTGATTCTGATCATGTCCGTCAGTCTGTTCATCATTCACACTGTTCATACCTATATATCTTCTCATCCTTGATTCTGATCATGTATGTCAGTCTGTTCATCTTTCACACTGTTCATACCTATCTATCTGCTCATCTTTGATTCTGATCATGTCCGTCAGTCTGTTCATCTTTCACACTGTTCATGCCTATATACCTGCTCATCTTTGATGCTGATCATGTATGTCAGTCTGTTCATCTTTCACACTGTTCATACCTATCTATCTGCTCATCTTTGATTCAGATCATGTCTGTCAGTCTGTTCATCTTTCACACTGTTCATACCTATCTATCTGCTCATCTTTGATTCAGATCATGTCTGTCAGTCTGTTCATCTTTCACACTGTTCATACCTATCTATCTGCTCATCTTTGATTCTGATCATGTCTGTCAGTCTGTTCATCTTTCACACTGTTCATGCCTATAGCTGCTCATCTTTGATTCAGATCATGTCTGTCATCTGTTCATCTTTCACACTGTTCATGCCTATCTATCTGCTCATCTTTGATTCTGATCATGTATGTCAGTCTGTTCATCTTTCACACTGTTCATACCTATCTATCTGCTCATCTTTGATTCAGATCATGTCTGTCAGTCTGTTCATCTTTCACACTGTTCATACCCTCATCTATCTGCTCATCTTTTGATTCTGATCATGTTTGTCAGTCTGTTCATCTTTCATTCACATGTCCATACCCATTATCTATCTGCTCATCTTTGATTCTGATCATGTATGTCAGTCTGTTCATCTTTCACACTGTTCATGCCTATATATCTGCTCATCTTTGATTCTGATCTTGTATGTCAGTCTGTTCATCTTTCACACTGTTCATACCTATCTACCTGCTCATCTTTGATTCTGATCATGTATGTCAGTCTGTTCATCTTTCACACTGTTCATGCCTGCCTGCTCATCTTTGATTCTGATCATCTTTGATTCTGATCACTGTTCATACCTAGTCTGTTCATCTTTGATTCTGATCATACCTGTTCATCTTTCACACTGTTCTCATCTTTGATTCTTTGATTCTGATCATGTCTGTCAGTCTGTTCATCTTTCACACTGTTCATACCTATCTATCTGCTCATCTTTGATTCTGATCATGTATGTCAGTCTGTTCATCTTTCACACTGTTCATACCTATCTATCTGCTCATCTTTGATTCTGATCATGTCTGTCAGTCTGTTCATCTTTCACACTGTTCATACCATCTATCTGCTCATCTTTATTCTGATCATGCTCATCTATTGATTCTGTTCATACCTATCTATCTGCTCATCTTTGATTCAGATCATGTCTCAGTCTGTTCATCTTTCACACTGTTCACTCATTATATATTCATCTTTGATTCTGTTCATGTATGTCAGTCTGTTCATATCTTCTCATCTGTTTGATATCTGCTCATCTTTGATTCTGATCATGTATGTCAGTCTGTTCATCTTTCACACTGTTCATACCTATCTATCTGCTCATCTTTGATTCTGATCATGTATGTCAGTCTGTTCATCTTTCACACTGTTCATACCTATCTATCTGCTCATCTTTGATTCTGATCATGTATGTCAGTCTGTTCATCTTTCACACTGTTCATGCCTATCTATCTGCTCATCTTTGATTCTGATCATGTATGTCAGTCTGTTCATCTTTCACACTGTTCATACCTATCTATCTGCTCATCTTTGATTCTGATCATGTCCGTCAGTCTGTTCATCATTCACACTGTTCATACCTATATATCTGCTCATCTTTGATTCTGATCATGTCTGTCAGTCTGTTCATCTTTCACACTGTTCATACCTATATATCTGCTCATCTTTGATTCTGATCATGTATGTCAGTCTGTTCATCTTTCACACTGTTCATACCTATCTATCTGCTCATCTTTGATTCTGATTATGTCAGTCTGTTCATCTTTCACACTGTTCATACCTATCTATCTGCTCATCTTTGATTCAGATCATGTCTGTCAGTCTGTTCATCTTTCACACTGTTCATACCTATCTATCTGCTCATCTTTGATTCTGATCATGTATGTCAGTCTGTTCATCTTTCACACTGTTCATACCTATATATCTGCTCATCTTTGATTCTGATCATGTCTGTCAGTCTGTTCATCATTCACACTGTTCATACCTCTATCTATCTGTTCATCTTTGATTCTGATCATGTATGTCAGTCTGTTCATCTATATATTTCACACTGTTCATGCCTATCTATCTGCTCATCTTTGATTCTGATCATGTATGTCAGTCTGTTCATCTTTCACACTGTTCATGCCTATCTATCTGCTCATCTTTGATTCTGATCATGTCTGTCAGTCTGTTCATCTTTCACACTGTTCATTATCTATCTGCTCATCTTTGATTCTGATCATGTCTGTCAGTCTGTTCATCTTTTCACACTGTTCATGCCTATCTATCTGCTCATCTTTGATTCTGATCATGTCTGTCAGTCTGTTCATCTTTCACACTGTTCATACCTATGTATCTGCTCATCTTTGATTCTGATCATGTCTGTCAGTCTGTTCATCTTTCACACTGTTCATGCCTATCTATCTGCTCATCTTTGATTCTGATCATGTATGTCAGTCTGTTCATCATTCACACTGTTCATACCTATCTATCTGCTCATCTTTGATTCTGATCATGTCTGTCAGTCTGTTCATCTTTCACACTGTTCACACCTATATATCTGCTCATCTTTGATTCTGATCATGTATGTCAGTCTGTTCATCTATTTCATCTTTCATTCACCTATATTCTGTTCATCTATTCTGATATATCTTCTCATCTTGATTTCACACTGTTCATGTTGTCAGTCTGTTCATCTTTCACACTGTTCATACCTGTTCATCTATCTGCTCATCTTTGATTCTGATCATGTTATGTCATGTCTGTTCTGTTCTTTCACACTGTTCATACCTATCTATCTGCTCATCTTTGATTCTGATCATGTATGTCAGTCTGTTCATCATTCACACTGTTCAACCTATCTATCTGCTCATCTTTGATTCTGATCATGTCCGTCAGTCTGTTCATCATTTCACACATCCTATATATCTGCTCTCATCTTTGATTCTGATCATGTATGTCAGTCTGTTCATCTTTCACACTGTTCATACCTATCTATCTGCTCATCTTTGATTCTGATCATGTCTGTCAGTCTGTTCATCTTTCACACTCATTCATCTATCTGCTCATCTTTGATTCTGATCATGTATGTCAGTCTGTTCATCTTTCACACTGTTCATACCTATTCTCTGCTCATCTTTGATTCTGATCATGTATGTCAGTCTGTTCATCTTCACACTGTTCATGCCTATATATCTGCTCATCTTTGATTCTGATCATGTCTGCTCAGTCTGTTCATCTTTCACACTGTTCATACCTATCTATCTGCTCATCTTTGATTCTGATCATGTCTGTCAGTCTGTTCATCTTTCACACTGTTCATACCTATCTATCTGCTCATCTTTGATTCTGATCATGTATGTCAGTCTGTTCATATTTCACACTGTTCATGCCTATCTACCTGCTCATCTTTGATTCTGATCATGTCTGTCAGTCTGTTCATCATTTACACTGTTCATACCTATCTATCTGCTCATCTTTGATTCTGATCATGTATGTCAGTCTGTTCATCTTTCACACTGTTCATACCTATCTATCTGCTCATCTTTGATTCTTGATCATGTCCGTCAGTCTGTTCATCATTCACACTGTTCATACCTATCTATCTGCTCATCTTTGATTCTGATCATGTCTGTCAGTCTGTTCATCTTTCACACTGTTCATACCTATATATCTGCTCATCTTTGATTCTGATCATGTCTGTCAGTCTGTTCATCATTCACACTGTTCATACCTATCTATCTGCTCATCTTTGATTCTGATCATGTATGTCAGTCTGTTCATCTTTCACACTGTTCATACCTATCTATCTGCTCATCTTTGATTCTGATCATGTCTGTCAGTCTGTTCATCATTTACACTGTTCATACCTATCTATCTGCTCATCTTTGATTCTGATCATGTATGTCAGTCTGTTCATCATTCACACTGTTCATACCTATCTATCTGCTCATCTTTGATTCTGATCATGTATGTCAGTCTGTTCATCTTTCACACTGTTCATACCTATCTATCTGCTCATCTTTGATTCTGATCATGTATGTCAGTCTGTTCATCTTTCACACTGTTCATACCTATCTATCTGCTCATCTTTGATTCTGATCATGTCTGTCAGTCTGTTCATCTTTCACACTGTTCATACCTATCTATCTGCTCTTCTTTGATTCAGATCATGTATGTCAGTCTGTTCATCTTTCACACTGTTCATGCCTATCTATCTATCTGCTCATCTGTTGATTCTGATCATCTATCTGCTCATCTTCTGTTCATCATGTTTCATCTGTTCATCTTTCACACTGTTCATGCCTATCTATCTGCTCATCTTTGATTCTGATCATGTCTGTCAGTCTGTTCATCTTTCACACTGTTCATATCCTATCTTTATCTGCTCATCTGTTGATTCTGATCATGTATGTCAGTCTGTTCATCATTCACACTGTTCATACCTATCTATCTATCTGCTCATCTTTGATTCTGATCATGTCTGTCAGTCTGTTCATCTTTCACACTGTTCATACCTATCTATCTGCTCATCTTTGATTCTGATCATGTCTGTCAGTCTGTTCATCTTTCACACTGTTCATGCCTATCTATCTGCTCATCTTTGATTCTGATCATGTCTGTCAGTCTGTTCATCTTTCACACTGTTCATACCTATCTATCTGCTCATCTTTGATTCTGATCATGTCTGTCAGTCTGTTCATCTTTCACACTGTTCATGCCTATCTATCTGCTCATCTTTGATTCTGATCATGTATGTCAGTCTGTTCATCTTTCACACTGTTCATGCCTATCTATCTGCTCATCTTTGATTCTGATCATGTCTGTCAGTCTGTTCATCTTTCACACTGTTCATGCCTATCTATCTGCTCATCTTTGATTCTGATCATGTCTGTCAGTCTGTTCATCTTTCACACTGTTCATACCTATATATCTGCTCATCTTTGATTCTGATCATGTATGTCAGTCTGTTCATCTTTCACACTGTTCATACCTATCTATCTGCTCATCTTTGATTCTGATCATGTATGTCAGTCTGTTCATCATTCACACTGTTCATACCTATCTATCTGCTCATCTTTGATTCTGATCATGTCTGTCAGTCTGTTCATCTTTCACACTGTTCATACCTATCTATCTGCTCATCTTTGATTCTGATCATGTCTGTCAGTCTGTTCATCTTTCACACTGTTCATACCTATCTATCTGCTCATCTTTGATTCAGATCATGTATGTCAGTTTTTTCATCATTCACACTGTTCATACCTATCTATCTGCTCATCTTTGATTCTGATCATGTCTGTCCGTCTGTTCATCTGTTCTGTTCATACTGTTCATATCTATCTCATCTGCTCATCTTGATTCTGATCATGTCTGTCAGTCTGTTCATCTATCTGCTGTTCATACCTATCTATCTGCTCATCTTTTGATTCTGATCTATCTGTCAGTCTGTTCATCTTTCACACTGTTCATACCTATCTATCTGCTCATCTTTGATTCTGATCATGTATGTCAGTCTGTTCATCTTTCACACTGTTCATATCCTATCTATCTGCTCATCTTTGATTCTGATCATGTATGTAGTCTGTTCATCTTTCACACTGTTCATACCTATCTATCTGCTCATCTTTGATTCTGATCATGTCTGTCAGTCTGTTCATCTTTCACACTGTTCATACCTATCTATCTGCTCATCTTTGATTCTGATCATGTCCGTCAGTCTGTTCATCTTTCACACTGTTCATACCTATCTATCTGCTCATCTTTGATTCTGATCATGTCTGTCAGTCTGTTCATCTTTTTATCTATCTGCTCATATGTTCATACCTATCTATCTGCTCATCTTTGATTCTGATCATATCTGTCAGTCTGTTCATGTTCATTTCACACTGTTCATACCTATCTATCTGCTCATCTTTGATTCTGATCATGTCTGTCAGTCTGTTCATCTTTCATCTGTTCATGCCTATCTATCTATCATCTTTGATTCTGATCATGTATGTCTATCATTCACACTATTTCTATCTATCTGCTCATCTTTGATCTGATCATGTATGTCAGTCTGTTCATCTTCACACTGTTCATACCTATCTATCTCATCTTTGATTCTGATCATGTATGTCAGTCTGTTCATCTTTCACACTGTTCATACCTATCTATCTGCTCATCTTTGATTCTGATCATGTCTGTCAGTCTGTTCATCTTTCACACTGTTCATGCCTATCTATCTGCTCATCTTTGATTCTGATCATGTATGTCAGTCTGTTCATCTTTCACACTGTTCATACCTATCTATCTGCTCATATCTTTGATTCTGATCATGTCTGTCAGTCTGTTCATCTTTCACACTGTTCCTACCTATCTATCTGCTCATCTTTGATTCTGATCATGTATGTCAGTCTGTTCATCTTTCACACTGTTCATACCTATCTATCTGCTCATCTTTGATTCTGATCATGTCTGTCAGTCTGTTGTTCATCTTTCACACTGTTCTATCATATCTATCTGCTCATCTTTGATTCTGATCATGTATGTCAGTCTGTTCATCTTTTCACACTGTTCATACCTATCTATCTGCTCATCTTTGATTCTGATCATGTATCTCAGTCTGTTCATCTTTCACACTGTTCATCTTTTCTATCTATCTGCTCATCTTTGATTCTGATCATATATGTCAGTCTGTTCATCTTTCACACTGTTCATACCTATCTATCTGCTCATCTTTGATTCTGATCATGTATGTCAGTCTGTTCATCTTTCACACTGTTCATACCTATCTATCTGCTCATCTTTGATTCTGATCATGTATGTCAGTCTGTTCATCTTTCACACTGTTCATATCTCCCTATCTATCTATCATCTTTGATTGATCATGTCTGTCAGTCTGTTCATCTTTCACACTGTTCATACCCATCTATCTGCTCATATTTGATTCTGATCATGTCCGTCAGTCTGTTCATCATTCACACTGTTCATACCTATCTATCTGCTCATCTTTCTATCTGATCATGTATGTCAGTCTGTTCATCATTCACACTGTTCAATCTATCTATCTGCTCATCTCAAATTCTGATCATGTCTGTCAGTCTGTTCTATCTTCACTGTTCAACCTATTATGAATCTCATCTTTCTATCTGATCATGTCTGTCAGTCTGTTCATCATTCACACTGTTCATACCTATCTATCTGCTCATCTTTGATTCTGATCATATATGTCAGTCTGTTCATCTTTCACACTGTTCATACCTATCTATCTGCTCATCTTTGATTCTGATCATGTATGTCAGTCTGTTCATCTTTCACACTGTTCATACCTCATCTATCTGCTCATCTTTGATTCTGATATTTGTCTGTTATGATTCATGTTCATACCTATCTATCTGCTCATCTTAGTCTGATCATATCTATCATCTGTTCATTCTTTTCAATGTTCATACCTATCTATCTGCTCATCTTTGATTCTGATCATGTATGTCAGTCTGTTCATCTTTCACACTGTTCATACCTATCTATCTGCTCATCTTTGATTCTGATCATATCTGTCAGTCTGTTCATCTTTCACACTGTTCATACCTATCTATCTGCTCATCTTTGATTCTGATCATGTATGTCAGTCTGTTCATCTATTCATCTGTTTTACCTATCTATCTATCTCATCTTTGATTCTGATCATGTCTGTCTGTTCATCTCATCTTTCATACCTATCTATCTGCTCATCTTTGATTCTTGATCTATTCTGTCAGTCTGTTCATCTATCACACTGTTCATACCTATCTATCTGCTCATCTTTGATTCTGATCATGTATTCATCAGTCTGTTCATCTATCTATCTCTCATCTGTTCATACCTATCTATCTGCTCATCTTTGATTCTGATCATGTAAATCAGTCTGTATTTTCATTCACACTGTTCATTTCTATCTATCTGCTCATCTTTGATTCTGATCATGTCATGTCAGTCTGTTCATTTTTTTCACACTGTTCATACCTATCTATCTTCATCTTTGATTCTGATAATGTATATGTCAGTCTGTTCATCATTCACACTGTTTTCATATCTATCTGCTCAGAATTTGATTCATGATCATGTCTGTCAGTCTGTTTCATCATTCACACTGTTCATTTTTTATCTATCTGCTCATCTTTGATTCTGATCATGTCTGTCAGTCTGTTCATCTAGAAGAACTGTTCATGAGGAGAAATCTATCTGAGAAGGAAGATCATTATGTCAGTCTGTTCATCATTCACACTGTTCATACCTATCTATCAATCATCTTTGATTCTGATCATGTCTGTCAGTCTGTTCAGAATTCACAATGTTCATACCTAAATATCGGCTCATCTTTGATTCTGATCATGTATGTCAAGTCTGTTCATTTTTCACACTGTCGATTAATTATTTATCTGTTCATCTTTGATTCTGATCATGTATGTCAGTCTGTTCATCATTCACACTGTTCATACGGAAATATGCTCATCTTTGATTCTGATCATTATGTCAGTCTAACTCATCTTTCACACTGTTCCCCCTATCTATCTGCTCATCTTTGATTCTGATCATGTCTGTCAGTCTGTTCATCTTTGACACTGTTTAAAAACCTATATGTTCTGCTCATCTTTGATTCTGATCAGTATGTCAGTCTGTTCATTTTACAGATTTCAAATGTTTAATATCTATCTGCTCATCTTTGTTGTAAGAAAAAATCATGAAATAAAGTCTGTTCAATCTTTCAAACTGTTCATTTAATTATCTATCTGCTCATCTTTGATTCTGATATGTATGTCAGTCTGTTCATATTTTCACACTGTTCAACCTATCTATCTGCTCATAAAGAATGAAAAATAAAATCTGTTCAAAATTCATTGTTATACCTATCTGATCTGATCATCTTGTTTTCATCATGTCCGTTTGTCTTTTCATCTTTCACACTGTTCATACCTATCTATCTGCTCATCTTTGATTCTGATCAAAAATATTCTGTTCATTTCACACTGTTCATACCAATTGAATAGAATCATCTTTGATAAAGAATTGTCTTGTCAAATGGAATTCTATCTTTCAGCATTCTTCATGTAAAATAATCTTTCATGTTCAATACAATCAGAAACACTACATGTCTTAAAACCTGTTCATTTTTCACACTGAAATGCCTATCTATCTGCTCTTCTTTGATTCATGATCATGAACACACACAAACACTGTTCATCTTTCACAACTGTTCATAATAATCGATAACTACCTGATATTTTGATTCTGATCATGTATGTCAGTCTGTTCATCATTCACATTGTTCATACCATCTATCTGCTCATCTTGATTCTGATTTGTCAAATTCTGTTCATCATTCAAAAACTGTTCATGCCTATCTATCTGCTTTTCTTTGATTCTGAACCATGTCGTGTGTTCATAATTCACACTGTTCATTTTTATCTATCTGTTGAAATCTTTGAATTCTGATCAATCCGATCCAAGTCTGTTAATCGAACAGACACATACCTATTTACAACCTCAGTTTTTGATTCTGATCATATTGTTTCAGTCTGTTCATCATTTCACACTTTCATGAACCTAAATATCTGCTCATCTTTGATTCTGATCATGTTGTCAGTCTGTTCATCATTCACACTGTTCAAATTAATATCATGCTCATCTTTGATTCTGATCATGTCTTCAGTCTGTTCATCAAGAACACTGTTCATACCTATCTATCTGCTCATCTTTGATTCAGATCATGTATGTCAATCTGTTCATCATTCAAACTGTTCATACCCGATAAACCTGCTCATCTTTGGAAGATCATGTATGTCAGTCTGTTCATCATTCACACGTTCATACCTATCTTTATTTATCTTTGATTCTGATCATGTATGTCAGTCTGTTCATCTTTCACACTGTTCATTTTGACCATCTGAGAAATTCTGATCATGTATGTCAGTCTGTTCATCTTTCACACTGTTAGATTAGAACTATCTGCTCATCTTTGATTCTGATCATGTATGTCAGTCTGTTCATCATTCACACTGTTCTGAGACGTTTTAAAAAAAGATATCTGAAAAATCTTTGATTTCTGATTTTGTATGTCAGTCTGTTCATCATTCACACATTAACTGTTCTTACTGTTCATCCATCTGCTCATCTTTGATTCTGATCATGTCATGTCAGTCTGTTAATGCGAAACTGTTTTTTTTCATTTTCTACTCATTTTTATTCTGATCATGTCAGTCTGTTCATCTTAAGACTTTTCAGACCCTATCTAATCTATCATCTTTGATTCAAATTTCTGTAGTCTTTCAGCATTGGACAGACAACATCAAAATGTCAGCGGTTTCCATTACTACTTCTTTGAATCAGATCATTATCAGACATTCACGTATTTAACAAAGTCAAGATACCCATTCATCTGAATAATCGATTTGATTCTGATCAGGAATTACCATGTCTGTTCATCTTTCACACTTGTTGCTAACCATCTATCTACTCATCTTTGATTCAGATCATGTTGTCACTCTGTTCATCTTTCACACTGTTCGCTAGAAAAATCCTCATTTAAGAGTGGTTGTTTCAGGAAATTAATGATGATGATCTTGATGATGATGATGATGCGGCATCTCAAAACAACAACTATCATTATCTGTGGATCATCTTTCTTTCCAGATAAAAATAAATGAAGTCTGTTCATCTTTCACACTGTTCATTCCTAATATCTGCTCATTTTTGATTCTGATCAATCCGTCAGTCTTTTCATATTTCGACAGAAAATACCTATATATTGCATCTTTGACGTTGAATAAAACAAAATTGTTCATGCCCCTTCAAGATATTTGATCAAGACGGTGGGTGGATCATGTACTTTAAAACAAAGGTGTGCCAAATAAACAGTTATGAATAATCAAGAGTGGACAATCTTGTTTTGTAATTAACTTTGAGAATATTTCTGTTTACTGGGACTATAAAGAACACTACCTTCGGACTTTGCATTCCGGTTCAATAACTAGTTCTAAAGACTGAATAGTGAGTGCGATCTCATTACACAAAACATACAACAACAACAACAACTAGCTACTACCAGATTCTACTAATAATAATAATAATAATACATTGCTAAAAAGGACAAAAAAACAAAAACAAACCCATTCACAGGATTCAAATCTATGGGACCAGGAATTATAAATAAATATAAAAGAATGATGCTAACCATATATCCAGATTATGTGAACTATATGTTGAGACTATCTGACCACTTAGAGTCTGACACCGAAAGAATAGAAAATCGACATGATAAGATTGGACAGTATATCCATTGGGAGACATATCGTTTGTATATCCATTGGGAGACATGTCGGTATATCCATTGGGGAGACATCTCTGTTCGCCATATGCTAAAAAATGATATGAATATGTTTTCCCAAGAGAAATATAAACGAATGCCATGGGGTCCTATTCTTTAGAATTTTCCATTCATGTCGACAGAAAAGCTATATGGGCACCTCGACGTTGAATAATGAAATAAGATTGTCTCGTAAGAACATTTACGACTGATTAGTGAGTTCGTTTCCTCACTGACATCAACAAATACTTTCGACGTTATGCCACATATAAACTACGCTCAGACAATCTCATTATATAAATAATGTTTGGAATAACGTTTGGGGTACCTCGACGTGGTGCAATGGTTTGTTGTTTTTCATTAGTTCAATGATATTTCTGAATAAAATGCGATCCTCATTAAAAATATACCTTTCAACTTTATACCTCACCTAAGCTTTTTTTACAGATCCACCATAAGAAACCTTCTGAACTAGATATTGTAATTAAATAATACAAAACAAAAATCTGACCTTTTTTATAGATATGCCAGTGCCATGGGATAAAATATGTGATAAATAAATATATTCGGATTTAAAACTGGAAATGTGAAAGCAGGAGTCGTCAACAAATTTTCCCCCCCCCATCCCACATTCTGTCCTGGGGCGAAAGATTTTTGCGGCCCGCCAGCTTAATAATGGACACTCATTATCTAATTAATTTAATATGACAAAAATATCATTTGGAGTTAATTAACACAATTCACTTCAATTCAAAATTTAATTCTAACAATTCACTGTCTACTTCACAAGAAATATGTTTTTGCCAAGCGGAAAATATAAACGACTAATTAATAGTCCTAAAATGTTGGTATCATTATTTAGAAGTACATAGGCATGGAGAATTTCTCATTTTTCGAAAATGAAATATGCTAAAATCGTACATTTTCCTCACCTGTTTCATTTTATTCAATTTGTGATCATGTCTGTCAAATATTTTCCACCAAACACACATCTATCACGCACATTCAGATCACACACACACACACACACATATATATATGCCTATATATCTGCTCATCTATATATAGATCCTTATCTCAGTCTGTTCATCTTTCACACTGTTCATGCCTATCTATCTGCTCATTTAGTATTTTATGTTTCTTGTTTTGTATCCACACTGTTTGTCTTTTTGCTCATCTTTCTTTAGATCATGTATGTCAGTCTGTCATCATTCACTATTCAGGAGAATTTTTTTCTTTTTCTTTATTCTTTAGTATATTTATATTCTTTTTCTTAGATCTTTTTTCTTTTTCTTTTGTCTTTTAGATGTGTTATCATTTCTTTTCTTAGTAAAATTCTTTTCTTTTTCTTTTCTTGATACATTTATTTCTTTCTTTCACTATTCTTTTCTTTTTTTTTTATTTTTTTAGATACATTTATCTGTATTCTAAATCTCTAGATTCTTTTTTTGTCTTTCTTTTAGATACATTTATCTTCTTATCTTCACAATTCATTTCCATTTTCTTTTTTTCTTTATACATTGCTCATCTTTTTATTCACAATGTATAGATTTGTTTTTCACACTGTTTTCTTTTTAGTCCTTTTCTTTGATTCCACATTTTATTCATTCTTTTTTTTATTTTTTACCTCTTTTTTCATTTAGATTCTTATCTTCTTTTCTTTGCCAATTCTTTTTTTCTTTTTTTTTTTAGGATTCTGATATTTTATCTTCATCTTTTTCTTCAAAATTATTTTACTGATTTTTCTTCTTTAGATTCATTTACAACACTGTTCATACCTATCAATCTCTTTTTTGATAATTTTCTTTTCTGTTTTTAGATACATTTATCTTCTTTTCTTCAAATTTTTTTTCGTTTTTTATTTTTTCTTGATAGATACTTCTTTCTTCTTTCTTCTTCATTGTTTTTATTTTTACCTATTTTCCATCTTTAGATACATTTATATTTCATCATTTCTTCACACCTTTTTTCTTTTTTTCTTTTTTTTTAGATCCATTGTTCTTCTTTTTTCTTCAAAATCTTTTTTCTTTTTCTTTGATTCTTTAGATACATTTATCTTTCTTTCTTCAATTTTTTTTTTTTCCTTTTTCATGTTTTATTGTTTTAGATATTTTATCTTTTTAATTCTGATTTCTTTAAAATTTTTTTTTTTTTTTTTTTCTTTTAGATACATTTTTTTTCTTCACAAATGTTTTTTTCTTTTTCTTTTTCTTTAGATACTTTTATCTTCTTTTTTTAAAATTCTTTTATTTTTCATTTTTTCTTTAGATACAATTTATCTTTTTTCAATTTTTCAAAATTTTTTCCTTTTTTCTTTTTTCTTTAGATAGATTTATCTTTTTCTTCACAATTTTTTTTTTTCTTTTCTTTTTCTTTAGATACATTTATCTTTTTATTTCATGTTTTTTTTTTTTTTTCTTTTTCCTTTTTAGATACATTTATATTCTTTTCTTCACAAATATTTTTTTTTTTGCGAGGTTGAAGTCTATGATTTATCTTTCTTCTTTTTTTTTCTTTTTCGGTTTTTTCTTTAGATATATTTAATTCTTTTCTTCACAATTTTTTGTTTTTTTCTTTTTTTAGATACATTTATCTTTTTTCTTCTTTTCTTTTTTTTTTTTTTCTTTAGATTATTTTTTTCACAACCCATTTTTTTTTACAGCGTCTTTTTTTCTTTAATACATTTTATATTTTTTTTCTTTCAATTTTTTTTTTTGCTTTTTCTTTTTTTTTCACAATTTTTTTTAATTTTTTTTTCTTCACAATTCTTTTTAGAGTTTTTCTTTTAGATATTTTCTTCTTTTTCTTCACAATTCATTTTTTTTTTTTTCTCTTTTTTTTTTTAGATACATTTATCTTTCTTTCAAAATTCAATTTTTTTTTTTATTTTTTTTTCTTTTAGATACATTTATAAATTTTTCATCCAATTCTTTTTTTTTTTTTTTTTTTCTTTTAGATAATTTATTTTCTTTTTCGAAAGGCAAACTTTTTTTTTTTTTTTTTTCTTTAGATAGATTTATCTTCTTTTCTTGAATCATTCTTTTTTTCTTTTTCTTTTTTTTCCTTTAGATGAATTTATCTTCTTTTTCTTTTTTATTTTTTTTTTCCTTTAATTTTGGTCCTTTAGATACTTGAAAATTTCTTTTCTTTTTTTTTTTTCCGAATGGATTTTCTTTAGAGACATTTATTTCTTTAGATCTT
This sequence comes from Acanthosepion pharaonis, assembly GCA_903632075.3. Classification (NCBI taxonomy): domain Eukaryota; kingdom Metazoa; phylum Mollusca; class Cephalopoda; order Sepiida; family Sepiidae; genus Acanthosepion; species Acanthosepion pharaonis. The sequence goes on from CAHIKZ030002514.1 coordinate 123,993, forward strand.
CAATTGATTCTTTTTTCTTTTTTTCCTTTAGATTGTTTATCTTCTTTTATAAATTTTTTGCTTTTTCTTTTGCCTTTAGATACATTTATTTTCTTTTTTTCACAATTTTTTTTTTTTTTCACATTTTCTTTAGATACATTTATTTTATTTTTCTTTCAAAATCCTTTTTTTTTTTTTTTTTTTTTTTAGATACATTTTTCTTCTTTTCTTCTTACAATTTTTTTTCTTTTTTCTTTAGATACATTTATCTTCTTTTTCTTCAATTTTATTTTTTTTTTTTTTTTTCTTTCATTTTCTTTAGATACAAAATCCTTTTTTTTTTTTTCTTTTTCTTTTTTAAATTTATCTTCTTTTTCCTTTAAATACATTTTTCTTTTTTTTTTTTCTTAAATACATTTATCTTCTTTCTTTTTACATAATTTTTTTCTTTTTTATTTTCTTTAGATACATTTATCTTCTTTTTTCATAATTTTTTTCTTTTTTTTTTTTTCTTTTAGATACATATTTATTTTCTTTCTTCACAACTTTTTTCTTTTTATTTTTTCCTTTAGATACATTTATCTTCTTTTTTCACAATTTTTTTGCTTTTTTCTTTTTTCTTTAGATACATTTATCTTCTTTTCTTCATACTGTTTTTTCTTTTCTCTTTTTTTCTTTAGATACATTTATATTCTTTTTCTTCACAATTTTTTTGCTTTTCTTTTTCTTTAGATACATTTATCTTCTTTTCTTCACACAATTTTTTTTTTTTCTTTTTTCTTTAGATACATTTATCTTCTTTCTTTCACAATTCTTTTTTTTTTTTCTTTTTTAGATACATTTATCTTTCTTTTCTCTGCCAATTTTTTTTTTTTTTTTTCTTTTTTCTTTTAGATACATTTATCTTTTTTCTTCACAATTTTTTTTTTTTTTTTTTTTTTAGATACATTTATCTTTCTTTTCTTCACAATTTTTTATTTTTTTTTTTTTTCTTTAGATACATTTATCTTTTTTTCTTCAAAATATTTTCTTTTTCTTTTTTTTTTTTTTAGATAGATACATTTATCTTTTTTCTTCACAATTTTTTTTTTTTTTTTTTCTTTAGATACATTTATCTTTTTTTCTTCAAAATTTTTTTTTTTTTTTTTTTTTTTTTTTAGATACATTTATCTTCTTTTCCTTTCACAATTTTTTTCTTTTTTTCTTTTTTTCTTTTAGATAGATTTATCTTCTTTTCTTTTCACAATTCTTTTTTTTTTTTTCTTTAGATTTATCTTTTTTTTTTTCACAATTTTTTCTTTTTTGTTTTTCCTTTAGATACATTTATCTTCTTTCTTACACTTTTTTTTTTCTTTTTTTTTTAGATATATTTTTTTTCTTAGATTCAAATTTTTTTTTTTTCTTTTTTCTTTCATCTTTTTTTTTTTTTTTTCTTTTTTTCCCTTTAGATACTTTTTTATCTTTTTTTTCAAAATTTTTTTTTTTTTTTTTTTTATCTTTTAGATACATTTATCTTCTTTTCTTCAAAATTTTTTTTTTTTTCTCTTTTTTTTTAGATACATTTATTTTTTCTTCACAATTTTTTTTGTTTTTTCTCATTTTCTTTAGATACATTTATATTCTTTTTCACAATTTTTTTCTTTTTTTTTTTAGATACATTTTATTTCTTTTTTTCTTTTTCTTTTTTTTTTTAGATTTTTTATTTTTAGATACATTTATTTTATTTTCGTTTAGATAATTTTTTTTTCTTTTTTTTTTTTCTTTTAGATATATTTATCTTTTTTTTTCTTCTTTTTTTACTTTTTTTTTCTTTTTTTTTCTTTTAGATACATTTATTTTCTTTTTCTTTTTCTTTTTTTGCTTTTTCTTTTTTCTTAGATACATTTATCTTTTTTTTTTTCCAATTGTTTTTTCTTTTTTCTTTTTTTCTTCTTTAGATACATTTATATTTTTTTCTTCACAATTTTTTGCTTTTTCTTTTTTTCTTTAGATACATTTATCTTCATTCTTTTTTCCTTTTTTCTTTTTTTTTCTTTAGATACATTTATCTTCTTTTTCTTCATAATTCTTTTTTTTTCTTTTTTTTTAGATACATTTATCTTCTTTCTTCATAATTTTTATTTGCTTTTCTCATTTCTTTTAGATACATTTATATTTTTTTCATAATTTTTTTTTTCTTTTTTTCTTTTTCTTTAGATTTATCTTCTTTTCTTTTTCTTTTCTTTTTTAGATTTTTCTCTTTTTTCTTAGATACATTTATCTTTTATTTGATTTTTTCTTTATTCACAATTATTTTTTTTGATTTTTCTTTTTTTTCTTTAGATACATTTATCTTCTTTCTTTCCAAAATTTTTTTTTTTTTTTTTCTTTTTCCTTTAGATAGATTTTTATCTTCTTTTCTTCGATAATTTTTTTTTCTTTTCTATTTTTTCTTTAGATACATTAGATTTATCTTATTATCCACTTTTATTTTCATCTTTTAATTTTTTTACTTATTTTTCTTACCGATTTTATCTTTATGTTGTGATCTTATTTTTCCCGATATTTTCTTTCTTCTGATCTTTTTTTTTTTATTTTTTCTTTAGATATCCATTGATATTTTATATTATTTTTGATCTTATTATCCACCGATATTTTCTTTTTTTATTCTTCTATTTCTTTTTTATTTCCTTTGATTTTGACATTTCCACTTTTTTTATCTTCTTTTGATTCTGATCTTATTAATGATATTTTTTTTTTTTTTTTCTTTTTTATTTCCTTAGATTCTGATCTTATTATCACAATTTTCTTATGTTGATTTTTTTCTTTTTATCCACTGATATTTATCTTCTTTTTGATTCTTTCATCCAAAATTCTTTTTTCTTTTTCTGATTTTATCTTAGATACATTTATCTTTTTTCTTCTGATTTTTTTTTTCTTTTTCCAGATATTTATCTTTGATTTTTTCTTTCTCCACTAGGATTTTTATTTTCTCTTTATTCTTTTTTCTTTCCACAATTTTATTTTTGATTTTTTTGTTTATTATCCTTTAGATATTTATCTTTTTTTTTTGATCTTTTTTTCTTATTTATCTTATGTTGATTCTGATCTATTATCCATTCTGATATTTAACTTATGTTGATTTTTTTTATTATCAACTTGATATTTTTTCTTTTGATTCTGATCTTATTATCCACTGATATTTTATCTTATGTTGATTTTGATCTTATCACTGATATTTATCTTTTGATTTTGATCTTATTATCCATGATATTTATCTTCTTTCTTTTGATCTTATTTTTTTGATATTTATCCTTTTGATTTTTGATCTATTATCCACTGATATTTATCTTATTTTGATTTTGATCTTATTATCCTTTTTTATTTATTTTTTGATTTTGATCTTTATTATTAGAGTCTTTATGTTGATCTTCTTTGATTCTGATCTTATTTTGATATTTATTTTCTTTGATTTTTGATATTTATCTTATTTTATCTTGATTTATCTTCTTTTTTGATTCTGATTTATTATCCACTGATATTTTTATGTTGCTTTTTCATTTTGATCTTTGATACAATTCTTTATATTTTTCTTGATATTTGATTTTTTGATTCTTTTATTCTTTTGATATTTTATCTTATGTTGATTTTGATCTATTATTCACAATATTTTTCTTTTTTTGATTTTGATCTTATTATCCACTGATATTTTTATCTTGTTCACATTTTGATCTTATTATCTCGATTTTCTTTTTCTGATAGATCCTGATCTTATTATTTCAAATATTTTTCTTTTGATTCTTTTCACTGATATTTTTCTTTCTTTTTTCCTTTAGATACATTTATCTTGTTGATTTTCTTCAAAATGTTTTTTTTTTTTTGATTTTTCCTTTAGATACATTTATCTTTATTTCTTCACAATTTTTTTCTTTTTTTTTTTTCTTTTGATATTTATCTTCTTTCTTCACTGATATTTTTTTTATTTTTTTTTTTTTTTCTTTAGATATTTTTATTTTCTTCTTTTTTTCTTTTTTCTTTCTTTTTTGATTCTTTTACATTTTTATTTTATCTTATGTTGATTCTTTTCCATTTTCTTATTTATCTTTTGATTTGATTTATTATCCACTTTTTTTATCTTTTTCTTTTTTTTTCCTTAGATATTTATCTTTTTTGATTCAAGATTATTTTTTTCTTTTTTCTTTTTTCTTTTGATTTTGACATTTATCTTCTTTCTTTCATTCTGATCTTTTTTTCTTTTTTTGTTTATTCTTTTATCCATGATATTTATCTTTCTTGATTTTCTTCTGGAAAAATCTTTTTTTTTTTTCTTTAGATTTTATTCTTTATTATCTTCTGATATTTATCTTCTTGATTTCCGATCTTTATTGTTCAATGATTCTTTATCTTCTTTGATTCTGATCAAAATTTTGATATTTATCTTCTTTTGATTCTGATCTTATTATCCACTGATATTTATCATGTTCTTTTTGATTCTGATCTTAATATCATCTTTTTATTTTCTTCTGATTTGATACATTTATCTTTATTATCCATCAATTTTTTTTGATTTTTCTTATTTCCACTGATATTTATCTTGTTTATTTTGATCTTTTATCTTCCATGATATTTTTTCTTTGATTGATCCACTGATATATTTATCTTCTTTGATTCTTCAAAATGATATTTATCTTTTGATTTTGATCTTATTACAACTGATATCTTCTTTTTGATTCTTCTTATTATCCACTGATATTTTATCTTCTTGATTTTTCATTTCACTTTTTTATCTTTATGTTGATTTTGATCTTTATTATCCATCGATATTTATCTTCTTTTGATTTTGATCTTGGCCATTGACCGATCTTCTTTTGATTCTGTTTTTCTTGATATTTATCTTATGTTGATTTGATCTTTTATCCACTGATATTTATCTTCTTTTGATTCTGATCTTTTATCCATTGATATTTATCTATTTTGATTTTTGATCTTTCTGATATTTTATCTTCTTTTTTCTGATATTATTATATTTATCTTTTTGATTTTGATCTTATTAGAAACTGATATTTAAAAGATTTTTAATTCTGATCTAAAGAAATTTTCTTTTTAGAAAATCTTTTTCTTTGATAATTTTGATTTTCTTATATTCAAAGAAAAATTATGTTGATTCTGATCTCATTATTGTCAATATTTTATCTTTTGATTTTGATCTTATTATCCACTGATATTTATCTTTTGATTTTGATTCCAATTTATCTTATCCACTGATATTTATTTTCCTTTTGATTTTGATCTTATTATCCACTGGATATTTATCTTCTTTTGATTTTGATCTTATTATCCACTGATATTTATCTTCTTATGTTGATTTTTTTCTTTTATTATCCACGATATTTATCTTCTTTGATGATCTTTATTATCCACTGATATTTATCTTTTTGATTTTGATCTTATTATCAACTGATATCTTCTTTTTGATTTATCTTTATTCTTTTGATTTTTTTTCTTGATTTTATTATCCACTGATATTTATCTTCTTTTGATTTCGATCTTATTATCCACTGATTTTTATTTTCTTTTGATTTTGATCTTTTATTTATCCTTCTTTTGATCTTTTATCTGATATTTTTTCTTTTTGATTTGATCTTATTATTCACTGATATTTATCTTTTATGTTGATTTTTGATCTTATTATCCACTGATATTTATCTTCTTTTTTGATTTTGATCTTATTATCCACCGATATTTATTTGATTCTGATCTTGATTCCTTGATATTTATCTTCTTTTTGATTCTTTTTTATTTTTTATCTTTTTTGATTTTGATCTTATTATCCACTGATGATTTTCATCTTCTTTTATTTCTGATCTTATTATTTGATCTTGATATTTATCTTTTTTGATTCTGATCTTATTATCCACTGATATTTCAGTCTTATGTTGATCTGATCTTTTATTCACTGATATTTTCTTCTTTTTTTTTGATCTCATTATCAACTGATATTTATCTTCTTTTGATTTTGATCTTATTATCCATTGATATTTATCTTCTTTTGATTTTGATCTTATTATCACTGATATTTATCTTCTTTGATTTTGATCTTATTATCCACTGATATTTATCTTCTTTTTTTGATTCTGATTGATATTTTCTTATTATCCGGATATTTTATTCTGATCTTAATTTATTATCCCTACTTGATATTTATCTTTATCCTGATATTGATTTTGGATCTTTTTATCAATTCTCGATATTTATCTTCTTTTGATTTTGTCTTATTATTACTGATATTTATCCATCTTGATATTTTTCTTTATGTTGATTTGATCTTATTATTTATCTTTTTTGATCTTGATCTTATTATCGATGATATTTATCTTATTTTTTTTTTGGATCTTATTATTTGATATTTATCTTCTTTTGATTCTGATCTTATTATCCACTGATATTTATCTTATGTTGATTTTGATCTTATTATCCACTGATATTGATCTTCTTTTTATCTTTATTTTATTTATCCCATGTTATTCTGTCTTATTTATCTGATGTTTATCTGATGTTGATTTTTATTTAACTGATATTTATCTTCTTTTGATTCTGATCTTATTATCCACGGATATTTATCTTTATGTTGATTTTGATCTTTATTATCCACTGATATTTATCTTCTTTTGATTTTGATTTTTATTATCCTTTGATATTTATCTTCTTTTGATTTTTTGATCTTATTATCCACTGCACGATTTATCTTATGTTGATTTTGATCTTATTATCCACTGATATTTTATTCTTTGATTTTGATCTTTATTATCAACTGATATTTATCTTGTGTTGATTTTGATCTTATTATCAACTGATATTTATCTTCTTTTTGATTCTGATCTTATTTTACTGATATTTATCTTTTTTTTCTGATCTTATTATCCACTGATATTTATCTTATGTTGATTTTGATCTTATTATCAACTGATATTTATCTTTTTTTGATTCTGATCTTATTGATATTTATCTTCTTTTGATTCTGATCTTATTATCACTGATATTTATCTTATTTTGATTTGATCTTTATCAACTGATTTTTATCTTTTTTGATTTATTATCCACTGATATTTATCTTCTTTTGATTCTGATCTTATTATCCACTGATATTTATCTTATTTGATTTTGATCTTATTATCCACTGATATTTATCTTGATTTTGATCTTATTATCCACTGATATTTATCTTCTTTTGATTCTGATCTTATTATCCACTGATATTTATCTTATGTTGATTTTGATCTTATTATCCACTGATATTTATCTTCTTTTGATTTGATCTTTATCCTTTGATATTTATCTTCATCTTGCTCTTCTTTTGATTTTCTTATCCACTGATATTTATCTTATGTTGATTTTGATCTTATTATCCACTGATATTTTATCTTCTTTTATTCTGATTATTTGATTTTCTTATGTTGATTTTATTATCCACTGATATTTATCTTTTTTGATGTTGATTTTATCTTTATTATCCACTGATATTTATCTTCTTCTTTTGATGTTGATTTTTATTATCCACTGATATTTATCTTCTTTTGATTTTGATCTTATTATCCACTGATATTTATCTTATGTTGATTTTGATCTTATTATCCACTGATATTTATCTTCTTTTGATTCTGATCTTATTATCCACTGATATTTATCTTATGTTGATTTTGATCTTATTATCCACTGATATTTATCTTATGTTGATTTTGATCTTATTATCAACTGATATTTATCTTATGTTGATTTTGATCTTATTATCCACTGATATTTATCTTCTTTTGATTTTGATCTTATTATCCACTGATATTTATCTTCTTTTGATTTTGATCTTATTATCCACTGATATTTATCTTATTTTGATTTTGATCTTATTATCCACTGATATTTATCTAATATTGATTTTGATCTTATTATCCTTTGATATTTATCTTGATTTTGATGTTGATCTTTTTTTATCCACCGATATTTATCTTATGTTGATTCTGATCTTATTATCCACTGATATTTATCTTATGTTGATTTTGATCTTATTATCCACTGATATTTATCTAATATTGATTTTGATCTTATTATCCACTGATATTGATCTTATGTTGATTTTGATCTTATTATCAACTGATATTTATCTTCTGTTGATTTTTGATCTTATTATCCACGGATATTTTCTTCTTTTGATTTGATCTTATTATCACTGATATTTATATCTTTTGATTCTTGATTTATCTTGGATTATTATCCACTGATATTTATCTTATGTTGATTTTGATCTTATTATCAACTGATATTTATCTTCTTTTGATTCTGATCTTATTATCCACTGATATTTATCTTATGTTGATTTTGATCTTATTATCCACTGATATTTATCTTCTTTGATTTTGATCTTATTATCCACTGATATTTATCTTCTTTTGATTCTGATCTTATTATCCACTGATATTTATCTTATTTTGATTCTGATCTTATTATCCACTGATATTTATCTTATTTTGATTTTGATCTTATTATATGATATTTATCTTCTTTTGATTTTGATCTTATTATCCACTGATATTTATCTTATGTTGATTTTGATTTTTGATCCACTTATTATCTTCACTGATATTTATCCAACGGATATTTATCTTTTGATTCTGATCTTATTATCCACTGATATTTATCTTCTTTTGATTTTTGATCTTATTATCCACTGATATTTATCTTTTTTTTGATTTTGATCTTATTATCCACTGATATTTATCTTCTTTTGATTTTGATCTTATTATCCACTGATATTTATCTTCTTTTGATTCTGATCTCACTGATATTTATCCACTGATATTTATCACTGATATTTTATCTTATGTTGATTTTGATCTTATTATCTTTTGATATTTATCCTATGTTGATTTTGATCTTATTATCCACTGATATTTATCTTATTTTGATTCTGATCTTATTATCCACTGATATTTATCTTATGTTGATTCTGATCTTATTATCCACTGATATTTATCTTATGTTGATTTTGATCTTATTATCCAACTGATATTTATCTTCTTTTGATTTTGATCTTATTATCCACTGATATTTATCTTATGTTGATTTTTGATCTTATTATCCACTGATATTTATCTTCTTTTGATTTTGATCTTATTATCCACTTGATGATCTTATTATCCACTGATATTTATCTTCTTTTGATTTTGATCTTATTATCCACTGATATTTATCTTCTTTTTGATTTTGATCTTATTATCCACTGATATTTATCTTCTTTTGATTTGATCTTATTATCCACTGATATTTATCTTATTTTGATTCTGATCTTATTATCCACTGATATTTATCTTCTTTTGATTTTTGATCTTATTATCCACTGATATTTATCTTTTTGATTCTGATCTTTATTATCCACTTGATATTTATCTATGTTTTTGATTATTATCTTTTATTTATCTTTGATTCTGATATTTATTTTTATCCTGATGTTGATTCTGATCTTATTATCCACTGATATTTATCTTATTTGATTTTGATCTTATTATCCACTGATCTCTTCTTTTTATTTATCTTCTTATTGATTTTGATCTTATGTTATCCACTGATATTTATCTTATGTTGATTTTGATCTTATTATCCACTGATATTTATCTTCTTTGATTTTGATCTTATTATCCAATTTGATATTTATCTTCTTTTTTGATTCTGATCTTATTATCCACTGATATTTATCTTATGTTGATTTTGATCTTATTATCAACTGATATTTATCTTCTTTTGATTTGATCTTTTATCCACTGATATTTATCTTATTTTGATTTTGATCTTATTATCCACTGATATTTATCTTCTTTTGATTTTGATCTTATTATCCACTGATATTTATCTTCTTTTGATTTTGATCTTATTATCCACTGATATTTATCTTATTTTGATTTTGATCTTATTATCCATCTTTTATTTATCTTATTTTGATTCTGATGATCTTATTATCCACGGATATTTATCTTCTTTTGATTCTGATCTTATTATCCACTGATATTTATCTTATTTGATTTTGACTGATATTTATCTTTTGATCTTATTATCCAATCTTATGTTATTTTGATTGATTTTGATCTTATTATTGATATTTATCTTTTGATTTTGATCTTATTATCCACTGATATTTATCTTATGTTGATTTTGATCTTATTATCCACTGATATTTATCTTATTTTGATTTTGATCTTATTTATCCACTGATATTTATCTGATATTTATTTGTTGATTTTGATCTTATTATCCACTGATATTTATCTTCTTTTGATTTGATCTTATTATCCACTGATATTTATTATTTTGATCTTATTATCCACTGATATTTATCTTCTTTTGATTTATCTTATTATGATATTTATCTTCTTTTGATTTGATCTTATTATCCACTGATATTTATCTTCTTTTGATTCTGATCTTATTATCCACTGATATTTATCTTCTTTTGATTCTGATCTTATTATTGATATTTATGTTGATTTTGATCTTATTATCCACTGATATTTATCTTCTTTTGATTCTGATCTTATTATCCACTGATATTTATCTTATGTTGATTTTGATCTTATTATCCACTGATATTTATCTTCTTTTGATTTTGATCTTATTATCCACTGATATTTATCTTCTTTTGATTCTGATCTTATTATCCACTGATCTTCTTTTGATTCTGATCTTATTATCCACTGATATTTATCTTACGGTTATCTTTTGATTCTGATCTTATTACTGATATTTATCTTATGTTGATTTTGATCTTATTATCAACTGATATTTATCTTTGATCTTATTATCCACTGATATTTATCTTCTTTTGATTTTGATCTTTTATTTATCCACTGATATTTATCTTATGTTGATTCTGATCTTATTATCCACTGATATTTATCTTCTTTGATTTGATCTTATTATCCACTGATATTTATCTTCTTTTGATTCTGATCTTATTATCCACGGATATTTATCTTATTTTGATTTTGATCTTATTATCCACGGATATTTATCTTTTTGATTTTGATCTTTACTGATATTTCTTCTTTTTGATTTTGATCTTATTATCCACTGATATTTATCTTATGTTGATTTTGATCTTTTATCCACTGATATTTATTATTTTGATTTTGATCTTATTATCCACTGATATTTATCTTATTTTGATTTGATCTTATTATCCACGGATATTTATCTTCTTTGATTCTGATCTTATTATCCACTGATATTTATCTTATGTTGATTTTGATCTTATTATCACTGATATTTTCTTCTTTTGATTCTGATCTTCTTTTTTATTATCCTCCACGGATATTTATCTTATGTTGATTTTGATCTTATTATCCACTGATATTTATCTTATTTTGATTTTGATCTTATTATCTTTATCTTTATTTTGATCTTATTATCCACTGATATTTATCTTCTTTTGATTCTGATCTTATTATCCACTGATATTTTCTTCTTTTGATTCTGATCTTATTATCCACTGATATTTATCTTCTTTTGATTTGATTATCCACTGATATTTATCTTATATTATTCAATCTTATTATATTTATCTTCTTTTTGATTCTGATCTTATTATCCACTGATATTTATCTTATGTTTATTTCTGATCTTTTATTTTATCCATTGATATTTATCTTCTTGTTGATTTTGATCTTATTATCCATCTTGATATTTATCTTATTTTTATTTATCTTCTTTTTGATCTTATTATCTGATATTTATCTTCTTTTGATTCTGATATCCACTGATATTTATCTTCTTTTGATTTTGATCTTATTATCCACTGATATTTATCTTTTGATTTTGATCTTATTATCCACTGATAGTCTATGTTGATTTTGATCTTATTATCCACTGATATTTATCTTATTTTGATTTTGATCTTATTATCCACTGATATTTATCTTCTTTTGATTCTGATCTTATTATCCACTGATATTTATCTTTATGTTGATTTTGATCTTATTATCCACTGATATTTATCTTATGTTGATTTTTCTTATTTTGATTTTCTGATTCTTATTATCCACTGATATTTATCTTCTTTTGATTCTGATCTTATTATCCACTGATATTTATCCTATGTTGATTTTGATTGATATTTATCTTCTTTTGATTCTGATCTTATTATCCACTGATATTTATCTTCTTTTTGATTCTGATCTTATTATCCTTTTGATATTTATCTTATGTTATCCACCGATTATCCACTGATATTTATCTTCTTTTGATTCTGATCTTATTATCCACGGATATTTATCTTATGATTCTGATCTTATTATCCACTGATATTTATCTATCCATGATATTTATCTTCTTTTGATTCTGATCTTATTATCCACGGATATTTATCTTCTTTTGATTCTGATCTTATTATCCTGATATTTATCTTGATTGATTTTTGATCTTATTATTGATATTTATCTTCTTTTGATTCTGATCTTATTATCCACTGATATTTATCTTATGTTGATTCTGATCTTATTATCCACTGATATTTATCCTATGTTGATTTTGATCTTATTATCCACTGATATTTATCTTCTTTTGATTCTGATCTTATTATCCACGGATATTTATCTTCTTTTGATTCTGATCTTATTATCCACTGATATTTATCTTATGTTTATTTTGATCTTATTATCAACTGATATTTATCTTCTTTTGATTCTGATCTTATTATCCACGGATATTTATCTTATGTTGATTCTGATCTTATTATCAACTGATATTTACTTATGTTGATTTTGATATTTATTCTTCTTTGATTTGATTCTGATCTTATTATCCATTGATATTTATCTTATGTTGATTTTTCTTGTGATCTTATTATCTTCTTTTGATTATTTATCCACTGATATTTATCTTATTTGATTTTGATCTTATTATCCACTGATATTTATCTTATTTGATTTTGATTTTTATTATCCACTGATATTTATCTTATTTTGATTTTGATCTTATTATCCACTGTTATTTATCTTTCTTTGAATCCACTGATATTTATCCTTGTTGATTTTGATCTTATTATCCACTGATATTTATCTTCTTTTGATTCTGATCTTATTTCGGATATTTATCTTCTTTTGATTCTGATCTTATTATCCACTGATATTTATCTTATGTTTATTTTGATCTTATTATCAACTGATATTTATCTTCTTTTGATTCTGATCTTATTATCCACGGATATTTATCTTATGTTGATTCTGATCTTATTATCCACTGATATTTATCCTATGTTGATTTTGATCTTATTATCCACTGATATTTATCTTCTTTTGATTCTGATCTTATTATCCACTGATATTTATCTTCTTTTGATTCTGATCTTATTATCCACTGATATTTATCTTATGTTGATTTTGATCTTATTATCCACTGATATTTATCTTCTTTTGATTCTGATCTTATTATCCACTGATATTTATCTTATGTTGATTTTGATCTTATTATCCACTGCGTATTTTGTTGAATGCCTTTGCGTAGTTTGTATTGCTCTTTCTTATCACATTCTGACCATGAATATCACGTTCCTTGTTCTGGTGTCTTTAACGAACCCGCACTGTTGTTGTCCTATCTCTGGCCTAATTCTGTTGTGTGCTCTATTCATCAGAATACAGCTGGGGTTAGTACGTTTGATTTTTGTACAGTTTATTGTTTTGGCAGGAGTTCCATAGGTTCTGCTACCCTCCCCCAGTATATTTATTGATTGTTGGTTTCACATATGTATATGGAATTTTGGTATCTAAGGGGTTTGATGTGGTTTTTATAGTAGATGCTTTTCTTGCTGCTGAATCTGGTCTATCATTGTCTATGATACAAATATGTCCTGGTATCCAGCAGCTGACAATATCTATATTTAAGCTTTGATCGTGTTGAGTAGTTTAATGATGAGTGGATTTGACATTATTTTCTCTTTCAGTGCTGTGATCACTTGCATGGAATATGTGTATATAATATTTTTTATGTTTACTTGAATGTACATTGTCAAAGGTCAAGGTGATAGCTATCAGTTACGGATCTTAAAATAATTTGAATTAGATAATTATTATTCATCAATGTGACAATGTGTCTCTTGCTATCCTTTGTAGTTTTAGGCAATGATTTTTTTCTATCTCTCCCCTCCTTTTTCTGCCATCCATTTACATAAATTTGTCATATAGGTCATTCACTACTTCCTTGTATACACCTCTTATCTTCAATATGTCTTGTTAGTGTCAAATTCTCTAAACCTTCTTTCCTTATAATGTATCCCAGATGCCATTCACCTATAGTTGGTTTAATTTTGAACAGTTCATTGTTTGGGCAGAAGTTCCATTATTCCTGCCACTCCTCTCACTAATATATTTATTTATTGTTTGTTTCACATCTGTATATGGGATTTTAGTATTTAAAGGGAATGATGTGCTTTTTTTTTAAATAGTAGATGTTTTTCTAGTGACTGAATCCGGTTTGGCATTTCCTATGATACCAATATATCTTGGTATCCAGCAAAAGATGATATATATGTTTAAGCTTCTGATCCTATTGTGTAGTTTAATGATGAGTGGGCTTGACATATTTTTGTTTTTCAGTGCTATGATTGCATGGAATGTATATAATATTTTTTGTTATATTTACTTGAATTTGTGATGTAGAGGACCAAGACGATAGCTGTCACTTCGGCACTGAAGTTTTGTTTGGAAGTAGTTTCATTAATTTTAATTTGTGGCTGCACATCCAACTTTATCATCATCTTTAGATCCATCCATATAGACCAGTGGTTCTCAACCTTTTTTCACCCATGGACCCATTTTCCATTCTTTTTCTCTTGGTGGACCCCTAATAGCTATTTGACACAAGACAACAATATTCTATTTTTCACTAATAAAAATTTTAAGGTTTTAATAATCAAAGAAATATTATATAATTAAACTTTATTTTTAAATGAAAACTAATTTAATGCAAATAAATTATTTTACAATTGCAATAATATCAATAATAATAATAATAATAATAATAATAATAATAATAATAGAAAGTAATATTTCTTTCAAATCAAATTAATTTAACTTTAAATTTTCTAATTTTACTCAAATTACGTGTCATAAATATGTAATTTAATTTTGGAAGAAATCGATAAATATGTTTTGTTTACAAATTTCTTAAAATTAAGAAAATGGCCGCTTTTTAGAAAAAAAAAATCGAGCAATTATTTGGCATTCCAATCTATATAATTTCTATCTGAAATACACCAGAATATTTTACTTATTGAAAATAATAAATTTAATCCTATAGCTAAAATGTAATCTTCAAGAATGATTTTTTTTAAAATTAATTTTTAAACCTAGGGTATCGAAAAATTTATTGGAGGCACCTATATAAAAGCAATAAAGAAAGAAAAAATTATTATATATATATATATATATATATATATATATATATATATATATAATTAAATTACAGTATAAATTTAATTTTAATAAAAAAACATTCTGAGTTGGCTTTCTTCATGGACCACCAAAATATCATTGTGGACCCCCAATTTGTTATATTTTGCCTCTGTATACCCATAAATATTACATGGACCCCTACGGCCCACATGGACCCCGGTAGAAGACCCCTGGTATAGACGGTCAGGTGATATGCGAAGGCATCTTTTATGGAGAGTAATACTTCATGGAATATGTCAAGATTGGTTTGGTATTTTTGGAACTCACTGAGTTTGGTTTGGTTTCGTTTGGTTTCGTTTGGTTTTACGTCATATCAACCTCAATGGGTTATTTAATGCTGACATTTTTATTGCTGGTAAATTTTTTCTAAAAATATATTGCTGGTTATATTTTTTCCTTCGAAAAATCGCTGGTAATAATTTTTTTTATTTGTTTTTCCAAAAATGTATATCTGGTAATAATGTATTGATGGTAATATTTTTTATCAAGTATTTCTGGTATTAAAACCTATATTCGCACTTTCATAGTAAGTGTTGCTGGTAATGTTTTCTCTGTTCAAAAATCTATTTCTGGTAATATTTTTCTTCAAAAATCTATTGCCGGTAATACTTTTCCAAAATGTATTCTTGGTAATATTTTGTTTGTAATAATTTTCCTTTAAAAATGCGTTGCTGGCAATAATTCTTCCTTCATAAATTAGCATTGCTAGTAATATTTTTTTTTAAATATGTATTACTGGTAATAATTTTTTTTTCAAAATTGTATTTCCAATAATTTTTTCTTCAAAACTATAATGCTGGTAACAACTTTCTTCAACAATGTATTGCTATTAATAATTTTAGTCAAAAATATATAGCTGTTAATAATTTTCCCTCAATTATTAATGGTATTAATACCTATTTTTACACCTCTACATTGTGTTGACACCTATTTTGGGTGAGTCAACTATTTCCCTATAGGTGGGACCCTAATAGGTGCTACCAACCTGGGTCAGGGTGGATCTGGAATCACCAGCAATTAAGAGGTCGTTCCACGCTCCTCAAAACCTTCTGATCAGTGACCTTGCTGTTGGAAGTAGTTTGTCGTCTTACTCGGGACGCGGATGCAGTTTATCATTTTAGTCAGGAAGCCTGGTTTGTTTTACGTCATATCAAACTCAATGGGTTTTTTAATGCCGACAAGATTTTTATTGCTGGTAATATATTTTTTCCAAAAATGTATTGCTGGTAATGTTTCTTTTTTTTTTTTCAAAAATGATTGCTGGTAATAATTTTTTCTTTTAAAAAAAATTTATTGCTTGTAAGAATTTTTTACAAAAATGTATTGCTGATATTAAAACTTATTTTTACACTTTCATAAAGCTTTGATCCCAGTTTAGTTTAGTCTATTTTATTTTAAGACATATCAACACCTCAATGGGTTATTTAGTGCCGACATGATTATTATTGCTGGTAATATTTTTTTTTTTTTGAAAAATCTATTGGTAGTAACTTTTTTTTAATGTATAGCTGGTATTTTTTTCAGAAAATAATAATTGTTTTACAAAGTATTTCTGGTATTTAAACCTATTTTTACATTTTCATAGTGTTCTGGCCACAATTTGGAGGTTAACTATTTGCCCATATCAGGGACCCTAACTGGTCCACCCCGGGTCAGGGTGAACCTGAGAACACCAACAATTAAGAGGTGGTTTCACACTCCACAAAGCCTCCTGATCAGAGGTCTTGCTGTGGGACGTAGTTGATGGTCTTATCCAGGACGGATAATACTGGTTTAAGGGAGATTAAAGGATTAAACATCATCTAGAAGAATGCATGGTTGTTAGGAAAAGGATGAGCCCAAAGTGCGAATTAAAATTGGGGGTACCAGAATCAAACAAGTTTGGAAATTTAAATATCTAGGAAGGGTTTTAACAAAGAATAGAAAGAGGGAAGCTGGGATCTGAAGGCGTATTGGGATATTCAAGGAAGCATTCCAGATGATAAGGAGATTATAAGAAATAAGAAAAATTCGCTAAAAACAAGGAAAAGTATTTTAAACTACTATGTGATATCTGTTCTCTTGTATGGCAATAAGTGCTGGTCGATCTCTTCAAAGATGATGAGGAGTCTTGAAACAACAGAAATGTGGTTCTACAAAAGGATGCTGAGGATACCATAAACCGACCATATGAGTAACGATGAAGATTTGTGAAAAATAGAAACCAAAAGGAAACTAATATTTAAAATCAGGAAGAGACGAGGTTTCTGGGACATATAACGAGAAAAGAGAGCTTGGAAAATCTGATACTCACAGGACAGATAGAGGGAAAGAGGAAGAAAAAACATGACATATCTGATGAGTTTGAATAAATGGATGGCGGGAGAAGGGGTTGGGAGAAATATTGAAGACAAGATTTATTAAGAGCTATGAGGAAGAAAGTGTTTGAGAAGACATGATCGCCTACGTAAAAAGGGACAAGGAACATAAAAAGAAGAATTGAAAGAAATTAACTCATACCTGGGTGAGGTGGGAAAAAGAGGTGGATACATACCTTTTCCCAAGGGTAGTTGCGCCTAAGTGACTATAAAGAACCCAACTGGGACTTGAACTGTCTCTCCGATTAACAATTACGAACTATTATCCATTACACCACCCGCACATACAAGATAGAGCACCTCGGAATCCCAAGTGGACACTTATCTAGGCACTGACCAGGCTCGATGTTGCTTAACACGTTGCGTTCCCAGCTTCATAAATTTATTTTCAAACAGGATCTCAACATATGTCATAATTTTGGTCACAAGAGATTTTTTTATAACAATGTTTATATATGAGATAAAGATATCATAGGTAGTATAAATTTACCCACCACGCATCGTTTGGTAACAAGTTCATTTTTATAAAACCAAGTGTCCCACTTTGAATTAATGGAACAGTTCTCTGTATGTAAAAATAAAATAAAAATGATACCCTACCAAAGAGTCGAGTGGGAGCCACAAATTCGGTGATCGTGTAGCGGACTGTGGGTCTGTATGTATTGTAATCTGAACACGTGTAGAGTCCTGACAAGTCCACTACAAAAATATGGTAGACTCAAGATTAGCCCAACCAAAACAAATGTGAAAGAAAACCAAAGACCTATATATATATATATATATATATATATATATAGACAAACAAATATATGTGTGTTAACAAAATAAAAAAAACAACAAAAACGGATACAAATTACAAAAACAATAAAATGTAAAATAAAAAGGTGTGAAGTTATGTTCAAAAAAATGTCAAAAATAAAATGTTCGTACGTACGTCTCTTTGAGTGTAATATCTGAAAAAAAATAGTGTTTCCTCAAGGAAACACACAGCCCGTCCCACAAAGGGGAAAGCGCAATTTTATGTGGGAGCCTATTTTTGTCATAGTGTCCGCTGAAATATCAAAGTGAAAAAGAAGGAGAACGAGGCAAGAAATCCCCTAGTATTTATAGTGTAGGGATAGCGTCCCCTAGAAAACAATTTGGACAGTTAGGAAATTAAGGAGGAGTTAACTCCAACAATCGTACGGGTAACGATATTTCAATGTGATCAAAAGATCATTTTTATTTATATGAGAGTGTCTAAGCTAAATCTCCATTTGTTTTTACTCTCTGTTACCAATCTCTGCTTTCAATGGATTATTCTATGACGTTTTCTTTTTGCAATAATTTAAAACTGAGCAACATCTTTTATGACTGAGTGAATATGTATATAAAAATAAAAATTTATTTCTTCTTTCAGATTAAAGAAACTTATCAACTAAGTTCGAGATATTGACTTAGTTATTTAAACTAATTTTAGTAAAATACAAGGCCACGAATCACTGATATTCCCCTGGGGTCACACTAGAGTCTTGACGTCGGGGATCAAACAGCAACTTGTGCTTACTACAGGATTTGATCGTAAGGATTTCTATATTGCTTTTTCAACAATGACGAATTTCACGACAAATTCCACTAGAAATTTCACGACAAATTTCACGGAGTCTTTCAATTCATCGACAAAATCTTTCAACTTTGAATGCTACTTCAGTTTACACATTCATTACTGCTGAAGAGTACAACGCAAAGACATTGTACATACGAATTGCCCCTATTGTCCTTCTCTCTATCCTTATACCGGCTGGTATCATTAATAATGCATCTGTTATCTACATCTATGGCTTCCGCCTGAAAAAAAACAATGTACAATTCTTCATCGTTTTTCTCGGTATTTTTTACATTATCATCAGCGTAGTTGGGATGCCTCTTGAAATGGCTGAAATGTTTCATCTGAACACGTACTCATCAGGAACGCTTTGCAAAGTGCAGCATATGGTCAACTATTCCTGTAACATCGGTTCTGCAGGAGTACTTCTTGCCATCTCTTTGGAAAGATACATCAAAGTGTCCGATCGACGAAAACACAGTTGACTCGTAAAGCATTGCAAATTTATGTCTTTGGTTTATCGTCATCTTGTTGCGTGTTGCTTGCCTCTCAATCTCGTACGGAAAAACGATCGACTCCCAGTAAAGGTCGATGGGAACATCACTGTATATAAATCCACATTTTCATCATCACCCATCGTATTTACTTACTATATGGGCTTTTTTTTTAAATTGAATTCTCAATCTAATTGTCATATTCAGTCTCTATTATTTTGTGTTGCGATCAGCCCGACGGCATTTCATGCAACTTCAAAGTCGTCGAAACATCACTAAACAAACAAACATCGATCTCAGTTCGTTCAAGCGGAGATACAGTCGCACAAACATGTCGGTTCTCTGTCTCACCGCCGTGTACGCGCTCAGTTTTACGCCGACCCTTATCATTGGGATGTATACGAAGTTCTTCTTGGAATTCGACTTCTCTCATACCGTGCAAGGAGTATTGATATTTATGTACCGTTCTTGGACGCTGAACTGTTCTATCAACCCGTTAGTGTATGGTTTCTTTAACAAGCCCTATCGAAAAACATTCACAAAAATAGCAAAGAAATTGTTGTGCTGGAACAATGCTAAAACTCCGTCAGCCAGAGAATTTGCATCCACATCTGCGATCGAATCAAGCATGTGATTTCCTTTAAACAATTCCTCGGTACGGAGAAAAAAAAAGAAACATTTGAACAATTTTATAAAAATATGTGAATAGGTAAACCCGTAAACGATCTTCCCATACACGCATACTTATTTTAATTAAAGATGCTGTCCTCCATACATTCACTCATTGCTATATATATATATATATACAAATATATACATATATATATATAAATATATATATATATGTATACAAATACATATATATATATACAAATATATACAAATGAAGCCACTAAGCCACAAGGGGTTACTGAATGCGAAAGAATAGGAAAAAGAAAACCATTAGTAAGGAGCCAGAAGAAAAAGAAGAGGAATTAAGAAAACAGTAGATAGCGATTGACATTGCATTTAAAGTTTTGAAGATCAAAGTTGGCTAGAAAAGAGCAAACCTGTAGAGGCGAGAAAGGAAACTGTCAGCAAAGAACGTTACATCAAGACAATGTGACTATAAAATAATGGGACCTTGCCGCCAATATAGTACTGCGCTTAAATTCATAAAGTCTAGCTACTTTAGAAGAAAGTTTATCAGAATAATTATCATGAAAATATTTATAGAAAAAGCACAAGGAAGCTACATTACAGCGGAGGGAAATGGACTGAAGCCGAGCTGCTGGGTCAGGGACAATCTCATTGAAAATGTTATCAAGAATCTCTAAATATGTAGCAGGAGCACCAGATCAGGTATGATTGCAATATTCAAAGCATGGGTGAAATGTATACTTATAATATGTAAAATAGATCCTGGAGAGAAAAATTCAAGATTAATATAATTGCGATACTTGATTCTAGAGATGCACCAAGAAATAACATGATTCTTGTAACAAGAATTCAAAAGTTTAATCTTAGACTTTAAAAACCGATAGTATCATTGTATTAATAACGTATATATATTATATATATATATATATATATATATATATATATATATATATATATATATATATATATATATATAGATATATAGATAGATAGATATGAAAAAATATACAGAAAAAAAAAAAAAAATCTTAATATGCAATTATGCTGTATTAATGTTAATATAAAGTCGACGTCGGACGTTTCGGTCTATTTAAGACCATCTTCATGGACATTTTCATTTAAACATAATTAACGTTAGAACATATAAAATTCAACACGAAAAGACGATGGACATAGGAGCAACAACTAATCCAAACAGATAACTGAAATTTTATATAAGATCAGCGTTCCGTTTAAATATGATCACGTCGTCGTCACGTGGGCGATGTTGAAAAACGTATTCGAAGATGATTTCCAAATATTAAAATATTAAAAAAGTCGATTGAACTATTTTTATATAAACAGTTCAAGAAATCCCTAGATTTGATATAGGAATACGCAGAGATCAATAGGTTCTTATATCTTCATACAAGCTTGAAGTCCTCCACGTTGCAAAGCAAATCAAAAATGATTTCAAAATTGCATATTAAGATTTTTGTTTGTTTTTTCTGTATATTTTTCTTCATACTGTCGGATCTATATCCATATATTTGCTTATATATATATATATATATATATATATATATATATATATATATATATATACAGACACCCTTGTTCAAATTTATTGAAACAACCGCTTTAGTTTTCCTTTCTTTCACCAAACGGTCAGTTTTAGACCCACTGGAGTGACAGGGTGTGATCGATTTTTATTTTTCCCTCAGATTAGGCCATTTGCAGTGTTTCGTTTGCATCAGATTTTCATCACGTCCAGAAACTGTTGTCTCGACTGTCGATTAGTTGTCCTACGGTCATTGTCTGTGATGTACGTTACTCCAAGGAAGCGTATGAAAATTGTAACGTTGCACGAACGCACTGGTAAGACTTATCAGTGAGCAAATCAAAATACTATAGACTGGCCCGGAAACTCTCTTGATTTAAATCCAATCGAGAATTTGTGGTAGAACTGCAAGGAACGACACACGAAGTACTAACATGTGCACTGAGTCATGTTTTATTGGAAAAATACGAAAAAAGTAAATAATAGCGGAATTATTCGTTTTGTTTCAATTAATTTGCACAAGGGTGTATATATATAATTTCACAGCAAGAAAGCGAAGAAAGTGAGAATAATAAAAGAAGATGAATTAAGAAGACAGAAGATAACGCTTGACATTGCAGTACTGTGCTTAAATTCATAAAGCCTATGTACCACTGGGTCGGCAAATTTTGCTATGTGCCAACTTTGGGTTTTAAAATCCTTCAGCGTGCCAAGAGCATACGTATTTTCATACAAGTCAAGGTCAATATACCAGTTCTACAATATATTTTATATACTAATATATAATATATTTTAGTATATATTAAAATTGAAACAACTAAATATCTTCTTTGCATTGTAGTAGTCATTGGTTCGGACTTCGTGATTTCATTTGAGGCTGCGTGCCATTTGAAATGGCTTGACGTGCCATGTGTAATATTAAGGGTATATATAAGGGT
Source organism: Acanthosepion pharaonis (assembly GCA_903632075.3). Lineage (NCBI taxonomy): Eukaryota > Metazoa > Mollusca > Cephalopoda > Sepiida > Sepiidae > Acanthosepion > Acanthosepion pharaonis. The sequence goes on from CAHIKZ030002514.1 coordinate 146,992, forward strand.
AACGTTAGGCTAAATAAGAAGAAATGAAAATGTTAATTATCATTCTTTGGCAATGAACGCGACAAACTTGACAAATGCAGTCTTCTCGTTTAATTACATAGATAAATCAATAAAAAGAATATTTTTTAAATCATAGATTATTAAACGTAATACTTGTAATAAATGTAATATTTTTCAGTATATGCTAATATACAAGTCAATATTTTAACTTTGGCTATCACTCGATAGAAAATATTAATCACAGTTGAGTGCAGAGAAGAACATGAATACAAAGCGCGTATTTCAATAAGGGAAAGTTTGTCTGGTTTGGTTTACGGCATATCAACCTCAATGGGTTATTTAATGCCGACAGGATATTTTTTTTATTTCTGGTAATATTTTTTCTTCAAAAATGTATTGCTGTTAATAGTTTTTTCTTCAAAAATGTATTGCTGGTAATAATTTTTTCCTCAAAGATGCGTTGCTGGTAATATTTTTACCTCAAAAATGTATTGCTGGTAACATATTTTTCAATAATGTATTACTGGCAATAATATTCTTCCTTCAAAAATTCATTGCTGGTAATAATTAAAAAAAAATTGCTGCTATTAAATCTATTTTTACACTTTCATAGCTAGTTTGGGGTTAACTATTTGCCCATAGCTAGGACCCTAACATATACTACCACCCCGGGTCAAGCTGGACCTGGAAAAACCAGCAATTGAGAGGTGCTTCCACGCTCCTCAAAACCTTGCTGTCGAATGAAGTTTATCGTCTTACCCAGGACGGGTTTTTTTCGTTTTTCGAGTAAATACGGATGTAATGTCGCTTCCCTGTGACTTTTCAATAAATTCTTTCATCGGAATTGTTCTGATGAAATTTTATTGATGGTACCTAGATTTTATGAATTAGACTAGGCAAGGTCTCGTCAATTTACAGTTAAATTGGCTAGATCTAACTGTAAATTCTATTTGGGCAGTTACTTTTCTCGCACTTCACGCTTGTGGAACTCACTTCCGGCTCCATGCTTTCCAGCCAATTTTGATTTTCACAAATTTAAATACAATATCTACTACCTTCTAACGTTCTCGCTACTTACTATTTCTTTTTTGTTTTATTCTTTAACAGTCAGTAACCACTTGTATCATAGTTACTTTACTGCCTTGATTGGGGTGAAATGATAAATTAAAAAATCAATAACAAATTAAAATAATTCATTTTTTAAAAATCATAGATTATTAAACATAGTACTTTTAATAAATGTAATATGTTGTGCGTATAGGGTAAAATATAAGTCGATAATTTAACACTTTTAACATTACTGAATGGCCTAGTATTAATCACATTTTGTGTGCAGAGGACAAAATGAAGACAAGGTGCGCATTTAAAAAGGGAGGTTAAAGTTAATTTTGTGATGAATAAGCAAGCTTGAGAAATTTTGTAAGGGCCATCTATTAAAACTGGAAAATATGTCGACCATTACAGTGATAGATCATTAAGTGTAAACTGTTTATCGTGCAATTATAACGCCAAGATGACAACATGTGTGTCTTGATTTTAGTTTGATGGGAATTTATCTTTTACGAGTCAAACAAGTTGGGTCTATTAACAAGGTAACTGATGCACATTCTGTGTGCATCAATTAAGATAAATGCAGCGTGGTGGTGTCCTCGTTTAATTACGTAGGTAAATCAATATCGTAGAATATTAAACACGACTACTAGTCCATTTTGTGATGTCAACGAACACTCTTTGTCACTTTTGTGATGTCAATGAATACTTGTTATCACTTTCGTAATGCAATTTGTAGTAGAGACTTTATAATCGCAGATACAACTATCGTACGCCGTTGAACAATGTTAGTGTCAGACGCCTTCGAAAAGCACTCACATTAATAGTACTTGCTCGATAATACTCGTTCGAATAGTAACACGTATCGTGATCCAAATCGGGAAATAGTATAGTGAACAGAATAATGTTTCTTATAGTAACAGAGGATAGTGTAGAAATGCAGATCCGAATAGTAATAGAGGATAGACTAGAAATAGCGATCAATATGATGTCACGCCACTTCCTACTGATGAGTTTCCTCTATGGTCACGTGGTTTACTTAATTCAATAATGAGATAGCCAGTGTTTGATGACTGGCGATCTATGTTCAAACTCAAGGGTCGGCAGCGACACTTTATTCCTATATAACAGTTCACATGAAAATTTCACAGCCTTCCTTCTGATGAGCCATAATTCTTAATTGAATGATTGAATAAGCACCAGGCCAAGCTAAAAACACCCGTCGAATTTCGCTTATTACATTGTTCAATATTTGAACTTAAAAACCTTAAAAAAACTATTGCAATTACAATCATATGCATGAATGCAGGTCCTTATTTAAAGAAGTAAGAGGGTACAAATGAGAAAGTTTTCCATTCCACTGAAGTAGACGCTGAACGCATGGCAGCGTTGGTGCCTCCATTATTATCCTTTTTCTTCTTTCTAGCTTTCTTTTTTTTCTCACTAAATCGAAACTAAATATATAGCAAGAGCACAACACCATATGTGGCAGCAATATACAAATCAAGGACAAATGGTAGACTTTTTGTGTATATATACTTACGTACAAACCAACATTTTAACACTTTCGGTATCGATAGATGGCAAGTATTAATCACAGTAGTAATCAGAGAACAAAATGAAGACAAGGCGCGTATTTACATAAGGGGGATGTGAAGGAATTATTAAGAAGAAGATTATTTCCGCCTAAAAATAAAACGAACAAGAAGGATTTATGAACTTTGACAGATTTAAAGATTACATAAAACTAATTCGGAACTTTGAAATAAGATATTGTTTATAAATTTGAAATTTAAAATTTAAAATTAAAATTTGAAATTTAAAATAAAATATTGAAATTAAAAGTAAAATGAAACAGGAGATGTTAACTTTGGATTTATCGATTACATAAGACTAATTCGGAAAAGTTAAAAGTTTTCAAATGTTTTTAATATTATTCAACCGAACAAGTATTAAAGAATGTTTGCTGACGAAATAGCCTTTATCTAAATTACATGACCCTGTAGCAAACAAAGACACTAACAACAAAATTTCGATATTCTCTGATATAAAGAGAGATCAAAACATCCGTGGATCAGATCAAATATCTCTGAATAGACAGAAAGTGACAATAAACTGAAGGCTCCTAAAAATAACATAAGAATAAATATGAACTTTGTGATTTTTTTCTCTCTGGGGCGTAATGAAAACTTTCTCGCGCCTTAACAAATTGAAAGTGATAAAAAGTGTATGTAAGAAGATCCCGGTGAAAAGGCACAAACAGCCCTACGGCAAAAAAGATCCAGAGAGAGGATTAAAGAGAGACAACCTCGAATTCAAAGTCAGAAAATTATTATTGATAACTCTCTCCTCCAATTTTCGAACCCTGGTTACTATATTCTTAATGCTTGATATAATGGGAAAATATCACAACAAACATCGGTCAATAATTATTTATATTGGAACTCATACAATTACAAGTAATCCATCATAATATTTTCTATTTTGCATCATATTTATCTTTCGTATATCATTTTTTTGAAACTCTTTCTAAATCTTTGATTGCTTTTCAATCATTTCGCCTCACCGGCTATTCTCCTCTGCTGCACCTATGAGGCCTACCGCATCGTTTGCGAACCAATGGATTATATAAAGCAACTAATTCGGAAGTTTGAAAAGTTCATAAAATATTTGAATCAAGAGAATTTGTCGATATATATTCAAACAAACATGTTTGAAAGAATTCTTTCTGCCGAAATACCTTTAATTCCTCACGTCTATATTTTTCACTAATTATATTTTTCTTTTCCCCAATAGAAGTAGACAGGTCACCTATTGTCCGGTTCATACTCCTTCCGATTTTTTGAAAAGGAGTAGAGTTGTGTCCCTTGTTTCCTGTTTAGGACTGGATTTCTGGTTCCTTCAACTCACTACTTCTGATGCCTCCACCTGAAATCTGAAATTTTATTCAGTAATTATTAGAATTTTTCCACTCTTAGAAGTAGATAGATTTGCTTAACTCCCGGTTCACACTCCTCCTATGTCTTTTGAACAGGCGTATAAGTTCATCCCTTGATTTCTGCTTAGGATTCAGTTTTCGGTTCCTTCTAAAGTTTACTTCAACTCTATACTCCTAACGTCTCCCCCTGAAATCTTGACCACTTCAAGTCTAGAATTCTTTTCTTGTTAACTTGTACTTTCTTACGTTTATAGAACTCAATAACTCTCTACCTTGAGGGACCCTTGGGCCTTGCATTAGGTGAACATTAGTAAAAAAAAATCCTTTATTAATTCTGGTTCTTTTATAAAAGATAAAAGCGGAAGAGAATTCTACAAAGCGAGGAGTAAGACAGGTAAGAATTTGTTAGCATAGAACTTACGCTTACATTAAGATACATTTTACATTGCCGGTAATAATGCATTACAGGTAATCATTTTTCTTCAAAAATTTATTGTTGGTGATAATTTTTTACAAGGTATTTCTGGTATTGAAACCTATTTTTACACTTTCATAGTGTTTTGACCCCAGTTTGGGGGTTAACTATTTGCCCATAGCTAGGACTCTAACAGATGCTACCACCCCTGGTGAGGGTAGACATGGTAACACCAACAATTAAGAGGTGGTTCCACGCTCTTCAAAACCTTCTGATCAGAGGCCTTTCTGTTGGATGTCTTACCCAGGACGCAGATGTAGTTTATCGTCATACCCAGTACGGAAAGTGTGATCTTCTCGTTTTAATTATTAGGTAAATCAATAAATAATTTAAAAAAATACATTTTTTTTTGAATCGTAGATTATTAAACAGTACATTTAATAATATTTTCATAGTGTTTTAACCCCAGTTTAGGGGTTAACTATTTGCCCATAATTGGGAACCTAACAGGTGCTACCCACGCCCCTAAACACCTCTTCATCAGAGGCCTTGCTGTTGGACGTAGTTTATCGTCTTACCCAGGAAGCGGATGTAGCTTATCGTCACACCAGGACGGCTTGGCCCAAACAGTTGAAGGTAACAAAAGAGTTTAGTGGAAAAGGGAAACAATTGAAACTGAGATATCCAGTCATATTCACGAGGTTTCGACCGTTATACGCTCCGGCCTTTTTCAAGTGATATAGATTTCGATTTATTTCGAAGCGAACCCTTTATTTCGTCCGAGTGGATAAATGCATTGATTAAAGTATTTCAGTGACTTCATTGAGGGTTCAATAAGTGGTCACTGCAAAGATGAACAAAAACTTGGAGAGTTGCGTTACTAAAGGGAAATAGCTGAAAATGAGATATCCGGAAAAGGCATGGCACGTGGAAATAGAACAATCTACCCACGTGGACGAATTTCGGTTCGGTTCGAAAATTCCAACGTTTACCATCTGACGAAGGCGGGCGCGTACAACAGTCGAAATGTTGTGAGCACAACAGACCGAACAATGTAAACAGTGTAAATAGTTACAATACCTCATTTCAAAAATATAGGCAAAAAAATATTTTTCAACATAATCTCCTTCTTTATTAATGTACTTCACCAGTTAACATTTGGTGGGGACTTGAGAAGTGAAATTGTTGTATGCTCCGGCCTTCTTCAGATGATATACGTTGGAATTTCGAACCGAACCCTTTATTTAGTCGACTGAAGATGGCTGGAGCATACAACAGCCGAAACGTCGTGAATATGACATAAAGACGAGTCCCACTACTGTAAATAGTGTAAATAGTTACAATACTTCAGGTCAGAAATGTAGACAAACGTAAAATCTTATATTATTAAACGTAAAAAAGTAATATTTTTGTGTATATATTAACGTACAAGTTAATATTTTATCTTTGAGTATCACTCGTTATCAAATAGTTATTTCAGGTGAGTACAGAGAACAAAGTGAAGACAAAGCGCGTATTTCCAAAAGGGGGACGTTACGAAATTGCGAAGTAAAATAGTGATAATGTTAAGTAACGCCATTTGGTGATGAGCGTAGCAAACTTGAAAAAATTGGTCTTCTCGTTTAATTACGCAGGTAAATCAGTAAACAATGAGAATAATTCATTAAAAAGAAGCGTAGATTCTAAAACACGATATTTATAATAATATGTTTGTAGATATACTAACGTACTTAACTTAATGTCAAATCACATTCTACTAGGTACTTCCAATAAATCGCTGAAAAAAAGAGCATAACAACAAAAAAAAAAAAGGCCCGAAACTTGATAAAAACAATTTTATCGTCAAAATGTTTGTCATAATTAATTGAAAGATGAAAGTATTTTTCAATTATTTCATTAAATTTTTGAATTCTTTCTAGCATGGTCGAAATTTTGCTTAAAATATTTTTCTTGCGTCAGTGAGAACAGCAAAGATTAATATAGGAAATTTTAGCGTCTTTTTGTAGTGAAAAACAAAAAAAAAAAAACAACACATTGAGTTGGAAATTCTTGCAAAATTCAAATATTTGTCGGATTTTAATGAAACTTTCAGGACTTATTCACGAATGAATTACATTATTTTAGAAACATTTTTAGAAAATTTTAGTAGATTTTTTTCCATCTGTTATCCCCCTTAATTAATGAAATTTCCAGAAATTAAATGTTGTCCCGTCTCATATTCATATTAGTTATAAGTAGGACTTCTTGAAGAATGTATTTTTTTTTCAAACAGTAACTCATTTGTGAATAAATCTGCTCTGAGCTGTAAAATAAAACATGCAAATCAAACCAAGACATTACCTCATTAGAAGAGCTTTTAATTGTTTTTATAAATAAGGTATATTAAAAGGTACCATTGTCTTCAGAAAAAAGTTTGGATGAATAATGAATTTTTACAAATTTTCTTTTTACATTTTAGTTAGAATAACTTATTAATTTTTAAATATCTTTTTAATCTTTTCATTTTTTTGTATTAATTTAACTCTAACAGATGATATTAAGTGAAAACTCTATTTACTAAACATAAATTGAAAAGCTTAGTACAAATCATCAAACACTAATATTTTAAAAAGAATTTTGAATTTTTTTTTGTGTGTATAAACGCGCCGATTTTCTATATCTGGTCGACCATGCTATCAGGAAACGAGCAATAACTATAGGAAAATTTACTGCCTAAAATATTTACAATTCCATAAAATATTTTCTTAAATTTTAAGATTACTGAGTAATTAGAAATTATATATAAAAGACGCTCATGTTAACTCATTTGTTTTTTAAACGCCTAAAACAACATTACATTAATATCAAACTGTCATCAAGCTGTCAAATCCGCGAACGCCTTAAGCAGCTACTTTCGGGATAAATATGGCATTTCTGTGATATTTTAAAATTAAAGAAAATAATTGTTGTTTCAAAATCAGATTAATTATACTTTAAATCGGCTAATATTTCTCAAATAAAGTTTCAGAATAGTATATTTTAATTTGGGAATTTTTTAAATAAAGTGAGTTACATTGCCATGAAAGATGACTAAAAATGAAGCTCTAATCAGATATTTTAGAAAATAGTTCCTTCCAGTCAATTTAAATTAGTTTTTGAAATACAACAAAGTAATTTGTTTATTCGAAATATTAAATTTAGTCTAATAGCTTGATATTAAAACTATAATAAAAGCTTCAAGAAAGATTTTTCCTTTTTAAAAATTCATTTTAATATGCTACTGTTAGAAATTTTATTTTTTAAATAAATAAGGGAGAGAATACTCCATAATAAGTAAAACTTTAACTACCTTTCAAACTTAAACTTTGCAATACTTGCACAACTACAAATTCGGAATCAGCAGATATCTTGAGTTAAATCAATTTTGAAAATACTAATTTAGAAATTCATTTGCAGTAAACTGTGGAAAGGTTCACAATAGAAGAGGAAAAAGAAAAATGATGATGGTGATTATAATTTTTGCATATAAACACACTTCATTTTGGCTTTTGGTTTGTTTTGTTTTACGGCATGTCAACACCTCAATGGGTTATTTAATGCCGACAAGATTTTTATTGCTGGTAATATTTTTTTCCAAAAACGTATTAGTGGTAATAATGTATTGCTGGTAATAATTATTTTACAAAGTTTTTCTGGTATTAAAACCTATTTTTACACTTTTATAGTGTATTGACCCCAGTTTAGGGGGTTAACTATTTGCCCATAGCTGGGACCCTAGCAGGTGCTACCACCCCGGGTCAGGGAGGACCTGGGAACATCGCTGATGATGAGGAGTCTTGAAACAACAGAAATGTGGTTCTACAAAAGGATGCTGAGGATACCATAAACCGACCATGTGAGTAACGATGAAGATTTGTGAAAAATAGAAACCAAAAGGAAACTAATATTTAAAATCAGGAAGAGACGAGGTTTCTGGGACATATAACGAGAAAAGAGAGCTTGGAAAATCTGATACTCACAGGACAGATAGAGGGAAAGAGGAAGAAAACACATGACATATCTGATGAGTTTGAATAAATGGATGGCGGGAGAAGGGGTTGGGAGAAATAGCAGAAGACAAGATTTATTAAGAGCTATGAGGAAGAAAGTGTTGTGAGAAGACATGATCGCCTACGTCCCAAAGGGACAAGGAACATAAAGAAGAAGAAGAAAGAAATTAACTCATACCTGGGTGAGGTGGGGAAAGAGGTGGATACATACCTTTCCCAAGGGTAGTTGCGCCTAAGTGACTATAAAGAACCCAACTGGGACTTGAACTCGTCTCTCCGATTAACAATTACGAACTATTATCCATTACACCACCCGCACATACAAGCATAGAGCACCTCGGAATCCCAAGTGGACACTTATCTAGGCACTGACCAGGCTCGATGTTGCTTAACACGTTGCGTTCCCAGCTTCATTTCCTTTGTTGTCACAGGATCTCAACACTATGTCATAATTTTGGTACAAGAGACTTTCTTATAACATTGTTTCATATATGAGGTAAAGATATCATAGGTAGTATTTATTACCCACCACGCATCGTTTGGTAACATGTTCATTTTACAACCAAGTGTCCCACACGAATTCATGGAACAGTTCTCTGTATGTAAAAATAAAAAAATGACACCTTACAAATAAATAAATAAATAAATAAACAATAAAAACTCTAAAAGTAAAACGAAATAAAAGACAAAAAAATTCAAAAGCTCTTAAATTTTATTGGCAAAAAAATGGTTCTGGTGTACGATGATCTCATAAGCAATTAATCATAGCATCCCACTTCCAATAATCCTCAAAGAAAAGAAATTGGAAAACAACCCACTTGGAGGATCGTGCGGGACTTACAGACATAGCACCACGATCCTCCGTTGAGTCGAGTGGGAGCCACAAATTCGGTGATCGTGTAGCGCACTGTGGGTCTGTATGTATTGTAATCTGAGCCCTGACAAAAAGTCCACTACAAAAATATGGCAGACTCAAGATTAGCGCAACCAAAAGAAATGTGAAAGAAAACCAAACACCTATCTATCTATCTATATATATATCTATATATATATATATATATATATATATATATATATATATATATACAAACAAATATATGTATATATACAAACAAAATATATATATATATATATATATATATATATATATATATATATATATATATATATATATATATATACAAACAAATATATATATATATATATATATATATATATATAGACAAACAAATATATGTGTATTAACAAAAAAAAAAACAAAAACGGATGCAATAATGTATATGTGTAAGGGATAATTGTGTAAAGTAGGTGTTCCAAGAAATGCCGGAATAAATGTTCGTACGTACGTCTGTATATCTGTTTGTTTCATGGTGTTTCCCCAAGGAAACACATAGCCCGTCCCACGAAGGGGAAAGCGCAATTTTCTGCGGGAGCCTACATCGTCATAGTGTCCGCTGAAATATCAAAGTGAAAAAGAGAGAGAACGAGGCAAGAAATCCCCTAGTATTTATAGTTTAGGGATAGAGTCCCCTAGAAAACAATTTGGACAATTACGAAATAAAGAGGAGTTAACTCCAACAATCGTACGGGTAACGATGTTTCAGCGTGATATAGCCGTAAGCGTATTTTTTTTTATATTTAAAGAAATCATGTTATGAGCATTTCTTTTTTGTTTTCGTAGATTGCTATTCACATTTATTATAAATTGATAGAAATAGGATGCCACTAGTTATCTTTTATAAAATGTAATTAAAAAATGATATTCGCCATCCGGTGTTTATAATCTATAGAAATATGAAAAAAAAGATCATTTTTATTTATATCAGAGTGTCTAAGCTAAATCTCCATTTGTTTTTACCCTCTGTTACCAATCTTTGCTTTCAATGGATTATTCTATAACGTTTTCATTTTGCAATAATTTAAAACTGAACAAAACCTTTTTATGACTGAGTGAATATGTATATAATAATATCAGATTTTCTTTCTTCTTTCAGATTAAGGAAACTTACCAACTAAGTGCAATATATTGACTTAGTTACTAAGCTAAGCTTAGTCTAATACAAGGCCACGAATCACTGATATTCCGCTGGGGTCACACTAGAGTCTTGACGTCGGGGATCAAACAGCAACTTGTGCTTACTACAGGATTTGATCGTAAGGATTTCTATATTGCTTTTTCAACAATGACGAATTTCACGACAAATTCAACTAGAAATTTCACGACAAATTTCACGGAGTCTTTCAATTCATCGACGCCAAATCTTTCAACTTTGAATGCTACTTCAGTTTACACATTCATTACTGCTGAAGAGTACAACGCAAAGACATTGTACATACGAATTGCCGCCATTATATTTCTTGGCATCCTCATACCGGCTGGTATCATAGGTAACGCATCTGTTATCTACATCTATGGCTTCTGCCTGAACAAAAGCAATATACATTTCTTTATCGTTTTTCTCGGTATTTTTGACATTATCAGCAGCGCAGTTGGGATGCCTCTTGAAATGGCTGAAATGTTTTATATGAATACGTACTCATCCGAAGCACTTTGCAAAATACAGCGTCTGGTCAACTATTCCTGTAACATCGGTTCTGCAGGAGTACTTCTTGCCATCTCTTTGGAAAGATACATCAAAGTGTGCCGATCGACGAAAACACAGTTGACTCGTAAGCATTGCAAATTTATGTCTTTGGGTATCGTCATCTTGTGCGTGGCGCTTGCCTCTCCAATCTCGTACGGGTACGATCGACTCCCAGTAAAGGTCGATGGGAACATCACTGTATACAAATGCACATTTTCATCATCACCCATCGTATTTACTTACTATATGGGCTTTTTTTCGGCTTGCATTCTCAATCTAATTGTCATATTCAGTCTCTATTATTTTGTGTTGCGATCAGCCCGACGGCATTTCATGCAACTTCAGAATCGTCGAAACGTCACTAGACAATCAAACATCGATCTCAGTTCGTTCAAGCGGAGATACAGTCGCACAAACATCTCGGTTATCTGTCTCACCGCCGTGTACGCGCTCAGTTTTACGCCGACCCTTATCATTGGGATGTTCACGACGTTCTTCACGGTAGTCGACTACTCTCCGCCCGTTCGAGGAATACTGATACTTATGTACCGTTCTTGGGCGCTGAACTGTTCTATCAACCCGTTAGTGTATGGTTTCTTTAACAAGCCCTATCGAAAAACATTCACAAAAATGGCAAAGAAATTGTGCGGGAAAGATTCTAAAATTTCGTCAAACAAAGATTACGAATCCACATCTGCGATCGAATCAAGAATGTGATTTTCCTTAATCAATTCCTCGGTACAGAGAGAAAAAAAAAACAGAAACAGTTGAACGATTTTATAAAAATATGTGAATAGGTAAACCTATCTTCCTATACAGGCATACTTATTTTAATGAAAGATCTTTTGCTCCATACATTCACCCATTGCTATATATATATATATATATATATATATATATATATATATATATATATATATACTAGCAGTATAACCCGTCTTCGACCGGGTGTTTCATTACTGGGAATTTTTACCTTTCAATTGGAGCAGTTTAAAGTCAGCTCATCCCAAAATCATATTAGTAACAACAATTGCGTGTAGGCCCTGAAAAATCAGTTTTTGCATTCTCAGTCTTGAAAGGAAGGAACGTCTTCCATGGACCGTCATAATAAAAATATACGATAATTTTTATTTATAATATATATATATATATATATATATATATTTTTAAATAATAATAATGATCTTTTGCGTTAAATTTTAACTCTCTAAATTGAATGTACGCTGTTTTTTACAGACATTAAATTTTGCCTTTGATTTTTGTGCAAAGTGTAATAAATCAGTTTTTTTTCTATTTTTCACTTTCAACGTTGTAATCTTTTCCAGCCTATTTGGACTCAAAAGCGGCACCAAAGAATTATCTATCAAACAAACAAAAAAAAAAATATAACGAAATCGGATAAAAACTGTGGAAACGCATAAACAACATCTGATCACACACACACATACATACACATTTTGAGAATTATAGATATAGATATTCGCTACCTCATAATCTGGTATGTTAACAGTAGGACACCAATCAAGACTCTTAACAATGTTGCGATCATAATGCCTTTTTTCGCTGTCACAAATTCTACATTGATAAGTCGCCTTTTCACCTGCAACAACCACCAGTTGATCTGAAAGAGTTCCAGTGAATTATAATTTGTATCAATAACACTGTTAGTCCTCAATGAGTTTGTTGTTTTTTTATTTCACGGGCAGTCTACGCGTCACCAGGTAAGATCTTACAATGTAGAGGATGCAGGATAGAAATTACTTTGGTTACATTTCAGATACGAAACTGATCAGGTATGGGCGTTCGAGGAAAAATAATCTGAACGAGGCAGTGTGCTTTCCTTAAAAAGAGACACTGGAGCCTTGCTTTGCTTCGACGCTCTCCGTAGCTGAGCGGTAAAGAACACCGGATCAAATAGTGGCTCCTCCTACAGAGAAGGACGCTAGGTTGATCCCTGCCGGGAAGCATATTACTTTTATTAAGATTATTCGAATATCGTAGCCCGATAGACTGTTTAAAACAAAGAAATAAAAATGGGGCGTCTATTTCAACAACGAGAATCCATCATAATAACCGTTGAAATTATATAAAATGTTGGATTAAAAATAAAATGCATTAATATTTTAGAAATTGTTTATATATATATATATATATATATATATATATATATATATATATATATGAGAGATAGATAGATATATAGATGGGTTGGGTTGCGTTTTTTTGGTTTGAGTTTGTTTTACGGCATATCAACCTCAATGGATTATTTAATGCCGACAAGTTTTTTTTTTTGTGTTTTGTTATTACTGGTAATATTTTTTCCTCAAATATGTATTGCTGGTTACATTTTTTTCAATAATGTATTGCAGGTAATAATTTTTATCTTTCAAAAATTTATTGCTGGTAATAATTTAAAAAAATATTTTGATGCTATTAAAACCTATTTTTACACTTTCATAGATTTTTTTTACTCCAGTTGGGGGTTTACTATTTGCCCATAGATGGGACCCTAACATGTACTACCACCCTGGGCCAGCAATTAAGAGGTGGTTCCACGCACTTCAAAACCTTCTGATCAGAGGACTTGCTATTGAATGTAGTTTATCGTCTTACCCAGGACGGTTTTTTTTTCGTTTAAGTATTGTGTAAATACGGCTGTAATGTAGCTTCCCTGTGACTTTTCAATAAATTCTTTCATCGGAATTGTTCTGATGAAATTTTATTGATGGTACCTAGATTTTATGAATTAGACTATAGGCAAGGTCTTGTCAATTTACAGTTAAATTGGCTAGATCTAAGTGTAAATTCTATTTGGGCAGTTACTTTTCTCGCACTTCACGCTTGTGGAACTCACTTCCGGCTCCATGCTTTCCAGCCAATTTTGATTTTCACAAATCTAAATACAATATCTACTACCTTCTAACGTTCTCGCTACTTACTATTTCTTTTTTGTTTTATTCTTTAACAGTCAGTAACCACTTGTATCATAGTGACTTTACTGCCTTGCTTGGGGTGAAATGATAAATTAAAAAATCAATAACAAATTAAAATAATTCATTTTTTAAAAATCATAGATTATTAAACATAGTACTTTTAATAAATGTAATATGTTGTGCGTATAGGGTAAAATATAAGTCGATAATTTAACTCTTTTAACATTACTGAATGGCCTAGTATTAATCACATTTGTGTGCAGAGAACAAAATGAAGACAAGGTGCGCATTTAAAAAAGGGGAGGTTAAAGTTAATTTTGTGATGAATGCGGCAAGCTTGAGAAATTTTGTACGGGCCATCTATTAAAAACTGGAAAATATGTCGACCATTACAGTGATAGATCATTAAGTGTAAACTGTTTATCGTGCAATTATAACACCAAGATGACAACATGTGTGTCTTGATTTTAGTTTGATGGGGATTTATTTTTTATGAGTCAAACAAGTTGGGTCTATTAACAAGGTAACTGATGCACATTCTGTGTACATCAATTAAGATAAATGCAGTGTGGTGATGTCCTCGTTTAATTACGTAGGTAAATCAATGGGTTTGGTTTGTTGTGTTTTATGGCATATCAACCTCAATGGGTTATTTAATTCCGACAACTTATTTTCTTGGTAATATTTTTGTTTTGTCAAAAATCTATTTCTGGAAAACTTTTCTTCCTCAAAAATCTACTGCTGGTAATATTTTTTTTTCAAAAACCTATTGCTGGTAATAGTTTTATTGTCTTCTAAACTTTATTTCTGGTAACAATTTTTTACAAAGTATTTCCGGTATTAAATCCTATTTTTACACTTTCATAATACTTTTTACCTCAGTTTCAGGGTTAACTATTTGCTCTTAGCTGGGACCCTAACAGGTTCTACCACCCCAGGTCAGGGTGGACCTGGGAACACCAGCAATTCAGAGGTGGTTCCACGCTCCTCAAAGCCTCCTGATCAGAGGCCTTGCTGTTGGGCGTAGTTTATTGTCTTACCCTGGACGCGGATGGATTTTATCTTCATACCCAGGACGGCTACCCATTGGCTCATTTAATGCCGAAATTTAATGGTTTTAAAATAAAGTCTTGTAATGAAACATAAAAAGAAATTCACTTTAAATAGTAAGAATCCTATTTGCTATGGTTGTTATTTTTTCCTTTTAAATATATTTTTTAAATCAGTTTAATTTCACTTAGAAACTGGAATATAAAATGAATCAGTATTTTGAAAAAAGTCTTTTAAGTTTGGATTGGTTTGTTTTACTCAATGGGTTTATTAATGTCGACAAAATTTTTTATTGCTGGCAATATTTTTTTCCAGAAATATATTACTGGTAATAATGTATTACTGATAGTAATTTTTTACGAAGTATTTCTGGTATTAAAACCTATTTTTGCACTTTCATCGAGTTTTGATCCCAGTTTGAGGCTATTTTCCTATACCTGGGACCCTAACAGGTGCTGGATCATGGTGGGTCCGGAAACATTAGCAATTAAGGGGGTGGTTTCCACACTCTTTAAAACCTCCTGATAAGAAGCCTTGCTGTCGGACGTAATTTATTGTCTTACCCTAGACGCGGACGTAGTTTACCCAGGACGCTTTGGTTGGTTTGTTTTGTTTTACGGCATATCCACCTCAATGGGTTATTTAATGCTAACATTTTTATTGCTGGTAATATATATATTTTTTAATTCATTGTTGACAATAATTATTTACAAAAATGTATTGCTGGTAATAATTTTTCCTCAAAAAATTTATTGCTGGTATTAAGACCTATTTTTACACTTTCATAGTTTTTTGACGCCAGTTTTCCCATAGCTGGGACCCTAACAGGTACTACCACCCCGGGTCAGGGTGGACCTTGGAACACCAGCAATTAAGAGATGGTTTCACGCTCCTCAAAACACTCTGATCAAGGCCTTGCTATCGGGTGTGGTTTATCGTCTTACCCAGGACGCCCACTAGGGCAGGGTGGGGTCTTATATCTCTGCAGAGGTGCTGTCAACGTATTCTACAGCCCCAGCCAACAGGGAGTAGTAAAGTTTGGTCTTCAATAGATACCCTATAAATGTTTTAACAATACAATCATTCTCATAAAAGATAGAAATGCCATTTTATGACCCGAGAGATGATTGGTTTGTTGCTTTTGTTTAGCGGGATATCTACATCGCTATGGCTTATTTAATGCCGAAATCGAAATATTTGATTTTGATTTTGAGGATAATGATAAATTAGCAATGCAAGTTTTACTAATTAACTCATAGCTGGGGGAAGACAAGGTGGATTCATACCTTTCCCGACCATATTTGCGCGTCAGTGAATATAACGAACCAAATGGAATTGGAACTCATCTCTCCGATTAACAATTCAGAGCCATTACCCATTACACTATCCGCGCATCCAAGCTTACAGCACCTAGTATCCCCAACCGGTCACTCATCTAGGTATTGACGAAGCTAGACGTTGCTTAACTTTGGTGATCATAAGGGAACCGGTGTTTCAACCTGGTATAGTCGTAACTCCCGCGAGAGATTAATGGCCAGACTTAAAATTCTTCAGCGAAAACCAAACTTTATAGGAGACAAGAGGGGAAACATTGATTTAAAAAAAAAATAATTTCACCCCAAGCAAGGTGGAAATGCAACTAGTACGCAGAGGGTTACAGGGAGTGAAAGTGAAAAAGAAGACTGAGAATAGGGAGGGTTGAGGAAAGGACAAAAGCTGTACGTTATTCAAGAAGATAGAAGATGGCGATTTCAATTTTTGAAGATTGTAGTTGTCAGGGAAGCAAGAAAGCAGAAGGGAGTTCCATAGGTGGGATATGCGAGAAAAGACACTGTTGGAGTAGAAGTGGCGGTTGCATTTAGATTTTCAATAGTAAATCAGTGGGACCTAATTGCCAATCTAGTAGCACGCTTAAATTCATGTATTGGGGAAGCAAGAGAAAAAAAGCACGCCAGGGGAGTTGTCATTAAAAGATTTCTAGAAAAGACAGAAGGAGTATGCTGACCTAACATTTTTGCGTAAATGGATAACAGAACCGGACCTGGGAGGCATAGCAAATGAAAAAAATATTGTTCAAAGCTACAAAGAATAGGATGTTGTGAAGAGCCATGATCAGACACGTCTTAAAGGAAAACGGCAATTAAACGAAGAACGTTATATATACCTATTTAAGATAAATAGGTATTATTTTCCACTGTCACCTTCAAGCATAGCGATAACCTTTCTACTCAACCGCTGGAGGACATTTCCGATTGCCAATTGAAACAAGGCACATCAGCCCTGCCTCATATAGTTTAGCATTCCCTTCTGTCGTGACTCCTATTGTCTCTCTGTGCGAAACAAAGTCTAAAACATTCTTCACAGAAGTATCTATTAATGTTTTATATATTCATGAAGAAAACAGTAGCGAGAATCGTATCCATTAACTGCAGAGTTTTTTCCTTTCTATTTTTGGCATCTCTTTCTTTCTTTCGTTCCCTCTCTCTTTTATTCTTATATAACCCCCACCACCACCACCACCAAGCATGCTTATTTGCATGCAGTGATGGTATCTACCCTGAATCCATCACAAAAAAAAACAAAAAAAACAGGATGTGGAATTAGTAACTACTAAACACTCAAGTACTACAGTTTATGAATTAGTTATAACAGGAGATAAGGTTTGGTTTGGTTTACTTTGTTTTACGGCATAACATCAACCCAATGGGTTATTTAATGCTATTAGGTTGGTGCAAAAAGAATGACGTAATAATGTCGTTTTTGGACGTATTTTTTAACGTCAAAAAACGACATCATTACGTCATTATTTTTGCACCAACCTAATAACAAGATTTTTAGGATAGGTTCCTATAAGTAGAATAAGTATTAATATTTTTTTGTTTTTAAAAATGTATTGCCGGTAGTATTTTGTTTTTGCTTTTAAATTGCTGGTGATATTTTTTTTTTGTTTTAAAAAATGTATTGCTGGTAATATTTTTTAAAAAATATATTGTTGGTAATATTTTTCTCCCAAAAAGGTATTGCTGGTAATATTTTTTTGTTTTCAAAAATATATTACTGTTAATATTTTTTTTTTTTTTTGTTATCAAAATCGTATTGCTGGTAATATTTTTTCTCCAAAAATGTATTGCTGGTAATATATTAAAAATGTATTGTTGGTAATATTATTTTGGTTTCAAAAATGTATTACTGGTAATATTTTTTTGTTTTTTTATTTTAAATTTTTTTTTTGCTGGTAATATTTTTTTCTCCAAAAATGTATTGCTGGTATTTTAACTATAAAAAATTATTTTTATACTTTTATACTTTTAGTAATATTGTTCTGACCCCACTTTGGAGATTAACTATTTGTCCATACCCGGGGTGGTAGCATCTAATAGTATCCGAGCTGAGGAGAGAATGGGAGTCAAGTAAATTAAGCATAAAATAATTTGCACTATGGATTGTATCAAGCAATTCTGCAAATCGCTCTAAAATTAAAACAATAACCTAAATCTATATAAAAAAAGATCTTTTCAGATCGAAACTTTCATATCAGGTATGGCGTCCAAATCGTTTAGTTTTGTTTGCTTTATTTTATGGTTTATATAAATAAATCTAAATGCTAAATCGTTTGTAAATATCTAAAGTATCAGCTGCATTAAACGTTCTCAGCTTAAAGATTAAAAATGGCTCCGGGCGAATTAAACATCTTTCTTCGGAAAGAAATAGACAGGAAAGCTATAAAAAGAAGTAAATGGAAGTTTGTATATATTATTATTCGTAGGTATATTACATGTAAAGTCCTATTGAAAATATCGAGAGACTTACGTCGGTGAAGATTTGGTTTGGTTTATGGCATATCAACCTCAAAGGGTTATTTAAAGCCAACAATATATGAATAAGAAATGTATTCTTTGCAACACAATCACTTTGCAAATCTAATTTCATTAACCCTTTTGCAAAGAGGACTTCTGTCACAAGACAATTCCATTGGTGCTATTATTCTTTCTTTCAATAAAGAATTGCGAAAAACCTTTATTCTCTTCATATCCGGTTTCCTGCTTCTACAAAAAGTTTGGTTTGTTTTACGACTTATCAACCTCAATGTGATATTTAACAAGATTTTTATTGCTGGTAATATTTTTTTTTCAAAAATGTATTGCTGGTAATAATTTTTACAAAGAATTTCTGGTATTAAAACCTATTTTTTACACTTAACACAAGATTTTTATTGCTGTTAATATTTTTTCCAAAACTGTATTACTGGTAATAATTATTTACAAAAATGTATTGCTGGTAATATATTTTTCCTTCAAAAATGTATTTCTGGTAAGATTTATTTTCTTTAAAAATGTATTGATGGTAATAATGTATTGCTGGTAATAATCTTACCCCCCAAAATTTATTGCTGGTATTAAAACCTATTTTTATACTTTCATAGTGTTTTGACGCCAGTTTGGGGTTAACTATTTGCCCATAGTTGTGACCCTAACAGGTGCTACTACACCGGGTCAGGGTGCACCTGGGAACACCAGCAATTAAGAGGTGGTTTCACGCTCCTTAAAACCTTCTAATCAGAGGCCTTTTAATTTATTGCTGGTAATAATTTTTTACAAAAATGTATTGCTGGTATTAAAATCCATTTTTTTTTTACACGTTTTGACGCCGGTTTGAGGGTTAGCTATTTGCCCATAGCTGGGACCCTGACAGGGGATACCACCCTGGGTCAGGTGGGACCTGGGAACACCAGCAATTAAGGGATGATTACCTGCTCTTCAAAACCTCCTGATCAGAGGTTTTGCTTTCGGATGTAGTTTATCGTCATACCCTGTACACCGGAAGAGAGTTCCACAATCGAAAAGTACAAGAAAAGAAACTGTTAGCATAGAATTTACGTTACATCCAAACATTCTGATTGTAAAATGATGAGACCTTGCCGCCAATCTAGTACTGCACTTAAATTCATAAAGTCTACGGACCACAGAGGAAAGTTCATCAGAAAAATTACCCTGAAAATATTTATAGAAAAAGGCACAGAGAAGTTACATTGTAGTAAATGATAATTCTTTGGTACTTATTGCAAACATTAAGTGTTATGTACCGTGGAATCCTATTATTAATGCGTTTCGTCTTGTTTATATTCATGAAGGATTTGGATACAATAAATTTAGCTAATGATTGTAATAAATAATAGTATATGACGTCAGGCCATCACATAAATACTGGCCGAAATCTGATAGCGATAGATTTATTGGTATATTCATTATAACAGAATTTTGGCAATATCTGCTGGTACCTATTTGCTCATTTGTAAACAAGGAACACTTGCGTTGTCGCAATACGATTCAACTATCTCGGTTACTAACTTGATTCCCCTAAAGATGTATGTGCCAACGGAGCACATGACAAGATTGTTTGTTTGTTTTGGTTGCTTTCAATCGGTTATTTTAATGCAGACAAGATTTTTGCTGGTAATATTTTTTTGTCCAATCTTCAGAAAAGTATTGTTGGTATTAAAACCGATTTTTACACGTTAATAGTGTTTTGATCCTAGTTTGGGGTTAACTATTTGCCCACAGTTGGGATCCTAACAGGTGCTGCCACCGTGGTTCAGGGTGGACCTGGGAACAGCTGGCAGTTCGGCCTCAGTCACTGCCGTAAGGTTGCCTCTCTCTGTCATTTCTATAAATATTTTTATGGTAATTGTTCGGATGAGTTCTTCGCTATGGTAGCTAGAAATTTTGAATTTTAAGCGCATTACTAGAATGGCGTCGAGATCTCATCAATTTACAATTGAGCTGGCTAGATGTAACCGTAAGTTCTATGCTAACAGTTTCTTCTCTAGGACTTCTCGCTTGTGGAACTCTCTTCCGACTCCTTGGTTTCCAGCCAACTTTAATTTGCAAAACTTTTAATACAATGTCAATCGCTATGTACTGTCCACCTGTTTCTCTTTCTCCTCATCATTAATGTTTCTGTTTTGTTTTACGGTATATCAACCTCAATTGGTTATTCAATGCCATCAAGAAATTTTTTTTGCCAAAAATGTTTTGCTGGTATTAAAACGTATTTTTATACTTTCATAGTGTTTTGACCCCAGTTTGGAAGGTTAACTATTGGTTCATAGCTAGGACCCTGACAAGTGCTACCACCCAAGGTCAGGGGGGACCTGGGAACACCAGCAATTAAAAGGTTGTTCTACACTCCTCAAAACATCCTGATTAGAGGCCTTGCTGTTGGACGTAGTTTATCGTCTTACCCAGGACGGTAATGTTTCTCTTCCTAAATCTTCCATACCCTTTAAGCCTCACCCCCGTGATAGGTGACATTATTACCTTGCTTGGGGTGATTCCGATTATCCCGCTTCCCAAATATAACAGAAATACTAAATAAATCAGAAGAATCCTTTTGTAATCCAAATACTACAGCTCAAATACCATCTATACACAGCTCATGTCAGTCAGTTATGTGCCATGAGTGATACACGTTTAGGCGATCATGTGTTTTTCGATACATGACTGACGAGGCAGTTTTTCCTCGCAGTAGGTTGCCATTTCTTTCTTCGGTAGACCAGTTGCCATCCTAAGCTATAAAACACGGTCTGCCCTGCTATTTACCCATAGAAGTGGGGAGAAGAAGATGATCCATACCGTTCCCAAAGTTATTAGCACTGGAGTGAATGTAATGGATTCCACTGGAATGCGAACTCGGATCTCCGATTCCTCAATCCGAGCCACTATCCATTACTCCACCGTTAAGCTCCACCTAAAGCAACCGCCATTACACAATAATCTCAAAGATCATCAATCCGTCTACAAACTTTCAAAATAGATCTCACCGGAATGTCCCCACAAAACCTGACACCCACAAAATCAAATTTGAGGTCCGAGAGAGAATGAATACGCGGTCAAAAAACGACAAACAAAAAATGAAAACACTAAAATGTATAAAAATACATTTTATAGTAAAATTGAAGACATGTCATACATTGTGAAAAAAAAAAATTCCTATGATTAATCTCATTTCTTGTAAGAAGAAAGAAGCTTTCACTTTTCGTTTAATTTAGTAAAGTTGAGATCCTTCCCTGCCCCCCTCCCATTAGAATGTCTGACGCTCAACTTCTGGAGAGCACCTCTCTGTGTCTGCTCGGTCTCACGTTGACTGCTGACCTGAGATGGAACAAATACATTGAGTCAATTGCTTCGTCCATTGCAAGGAAAGTTGGCTCCCTGTGCCGCGCCAAGAATTTTTTTCTCCCGGAATCGATCCTCCAGATCTACAAATCAACAATTCGCCCTTGCATGGAGTATTGCTGCCATATATGGTCTGGAGCCCCTTCTGTTTGCCTCGGGGTTCTTGATAGGCTCCAGAGGTGTATATACAATATAATTGGCCCTGATCTGGCATCTCGTCTACAGTCACTTTCTCACAGACCCGCCGTCGGTTCTCTCTGTCTGTTTTACAAATACTTTCATGGCAATTGCTCTGAGGAGCTGCATTCGCTGGTTTCCAGACTTCATGAGTTCAAGCGCCCTACGAGGCTGGCATCCCGCTCTCACCCCTTCACTGTCGAAACTCCTAAATGTAGCCGTCTCTTTTACTCCAATAGCTTCATGTCTCGCACCTCTCGCCTATGGAACTCCCTTCCCTATTCCAGTTTCCCTGAGAGCTATAATCTCTAGCTATTCAAATGTAATGTCAATCGACATCTCCAGTTGCCTTGATCTATCCACTACCCTTCTCCTCATCCTTTCTTCTATCACTCCTATCTGATCTTGCTCCAAATTTTCTGTAGCCCCTTGCGTCCTAGTGGCTTCCCGCCTTGCTTGGGGTGAAACGCTTAAAAAAAAAAAAAAAAAAAAAAAACAAAAACAAAAAACGACTGCTAAGTGATAATTTAATGATGAAAGAATGTCACCATTCTCTTAAATTAATTATAAAGTTTGAATTTTCATATTTAGATTACAGCATAAAATAACTCATAGAGGTATTGATATGCCGCTAAACAACAAAAAAAAAAAATGCCATTCATGTTGAAGAATGAAGATCAACCAACCTGTACAACATGCCAAGCTGCACTGACGGTGAAACATGTATTAATCGAATGGACTCACTTATATGACGTAGATACTACAAGGAAACGGACATAAGAAAACTATTTCAAAATACTGAAACCGTCAACGTAATGCCCCACCTTAAAGAAACAGTTTTATAGCAAAACAACACCCACAACATATAATCTAGAAACTATATATCTATAAAACATACATTTACTCTGAAAGTCTAGTTTGTTTTGTTTTACGGCATATCAATTACAACAGCTTATTTAACTCAAAAATGTATTGCTGCTAATATTTTTTCCTTCAAAAATGTATTACTGGTATTAAAGTCTTTATACTTTCATAATGCTTTAATCCCTGTTTGGGGGGGGGTAACTATTTGCCTATAGCTGTTATCCTAACAGTTGCTACCACCCCGGGTCAAAGTTGACCGGAGAACACCATCAATTAAGAGGTGGTTCTACGCTCCCCAAAACCTCCTGATCAGGAGCTTGCTGTTGGATGTAGTTTATGTCTTACCCAGGACAATGATCTAGAAACTATATATCTATAAAACCTACATTTACTCTGAACAGTATAAAATTATGTACAAAGAATCTGTATTTGAAGGCATAAAATTGTGAGCAAGGGCCTAGTGGATAAAGGCAATTGTTTATGAAGTTTGTGACACAGTGTGAGCAATAGGAGCACTGGGTTGAATTATATGTAATTGCACTTAATAAAGACGGACGTTTAATAATTGAACAGTACTAAATAAAAATAAGAACTAGATAACATATCCCCAGACATATACAGTGGAACAGTTTACCCCCATAGATTAAATAAAGTGTTCAGTTCAGAATTCCTTGTACCCATTTATGCCTTAAAAAAGGCATGAATCCACTCTTTTAGCTAGGGGTTAAATAGCGGAGTCATCCTTTTTCATTTTCTTTTTCTTGGTTTTCCTTTCAAGTCTTTCCTGCTATTTTGACACATCACCGCTGCTCTGGTACATAAGGTCTTCCCCCCCCGGCCCCTAATGGGTTACGAGACGCGCGATGTGACGCTCTTGGAAATTGATCTACCTGCCAAACAAACATTTCGTTTATTTTGTCCCTGTGTCAGACATATCGAAGTTTGGCCAATATCTAAACATTGTGTCTATTCGTTCGGGTTGAAACGGGTAGGAGGTGAAAATACGCGGGAAGAATGCGGAAAGCGATGAAGTGTTTGACTTCAGCCATCACTAATCAGGTATTACATAGTTACCCGGCAGTAAACACCAGAGAAATGTTCATTCCTTTGTCAAGAATGAAGATTTGGTTGCCATTCTCTTGAGCGAGTAATATAAGGGAAAGGCTGGAATTGAGTAAGTTTTCTCAAGTTACAATGCAGGTGAGAAGTCTATTTTCTATTCTCTCATAGATACACTCTACAGGTGTTTTCTTTTTCTCTATTTCTCTCGTATAATTTGGTCCTCTCTCCCACGACGACCAGTTATCAGGGAGGGGGTTGTGAAAGAGATTCTTTAATACAGACGAACACCCCCATATAAATGTCTATATTTCTGAGATGAGGTATTGTAATTATTTACATTATTTATATTATTTACATTGTTTGGACTGTTGTCCACATCTTTATTGTCATACTCACGACGTTCCAGTCGTTGTACGTTCCGGACTTCTTCATATAATTGGAATTTCGAACTGAATCCTTGTTTTGTTTGACGGCATATCAACCTCAATGGGTTATTTAATGTCGACAAGATTTTTATTCCTGGTAATATTTTTTTCCAAAAATATATTGCTAGTAATAATTTTTATAAAAATGTTTTACTAGTATTGAAACTTATTTTTACGCTTTCATAGTGTTTTGACCCTAGTTTGAGGGAGGGTAACTATTTGCTCAGAGCTGAGACCCTAACAGGTGCTACCACCCCGTGTCAAGGTGGACCTGGGGACACCAGCAAATAAGAGGTGGCCCCAGCCTTCTAAGCAGAGGCCTTGCTGTTGGACGTAGTTTATCGTCATACCCAGGACAGTTTTAATTTTGGTATAACAGGTTAAAAAGGTAGAAACCTGCAATTAATACCCGATTTGTTTGGTTTAGTTTAGTTTGGTTTGTTTTGCATATTAACCTCAATGGGATATTTAATGCTGACAAGATTTGTATTGCTGGTAATATTTTTCCTTCAAAAATCTATTGCTGGTATTAGGTTTTAATACCAACAATTCTTTGTGGAAAAACTATTTTTACACTTTCATAGTGTTTTGTCCCCAGTTTGGGGGTTAAGTATTTGCACATAGTTAGGACCCTAACAGGTGCTACTACCCCAGGTCATGGTGGACCTGGGAACAGCAGCAATTAAGAGGTGGTTCCACGCTCCTCAAAACCTCATGATCAGATGTCTTGCTGTTGGACGTAGTTTATCGTCATACCCAGGACGGGGACGTAGTTATCGTCATACCCAGGACGGCGTTCGTCCAGGCGTTTTTTTATAGTAAATTTTCGAATTACAACAAGAATAATAAAAGTAAACATGGGTATACCGGTTAAATAAATCATTTTTAATTACAAAAATCACTCAGTCATGCGTGGTACACGCTTAGTTGATCATGTATCTTTCGATACATGACTGACGAGGCAGATTTTTTTCCACAGTAGGTTACCATTTGTTTCTTTTTGCTATCGAAGGCTGTAGAACCTGGTCTGTCCTGCTATTTATCCATAGAATGAGGAGAGAAGAAGATTCATACCTTTTCCCAAGGGTATTAGCACGTAAGTGAATGTAATGGATTCGACTGGAATTCGAACTCGGCTCTCCGATTCTTCAGTCCGAATCGAGCTATCCATTATTCCCCTAATTGTAAGCATACGAACATTAATTTAACAACAACAACAAAAAAAAAAAAAATTGTAAGAAACGAGTAATTTTTTTTTTTTTTTTTTGGAGTTCAAGCCACCTTCGGATAGTTGTTATATACAAAAAGTTATAGTTTAGAAAAGACTCAAATAGTTGGTACGCAGAAAAAGAAAAAAAAACGAAAAAAAAAAAAATCACTGACTGAAGGACAGTCTCGTTTGAAGTCGACAACACTTTTTTTCCGAGCATGCGCCGAGGGATGGCGGGAAGAAAAACTATATAAACACGTTTTCTCTCGTCTTTCAAACGGTTTTGAGGCAGTCACATATCTGCTCTTAGAAAATTGACATCTGTGTCTTTTAACGAGAGTTTTTTCGCAGAAGCAGACTCTAGAGAAATATGGTTTTAGTTTTCTCTCATTGGTCAAATATTTCATATGTTGATGTTAAATTCTAATGAATAGACATTTTCATATAAATTGTGGGTTGTGTAATCTTACGGCATGTTTGTAACGTTGTCTGTTTTTAGGTAGAAAATAAGGTTTAGGCGTGTTTTAATACGGCATGAATGTGGGTATGTAAATGTGTTGGAAATAGCGTTTCTTTCCTATATGATTTTACGGTGGGCATTCATGAGGTAAACTGTATTTCGGTTTCAAAGTTTGTAAAATTATCATTAGCAAAAAACCAGTAAAATTATATATATGTTTATACATTATTTTTATAGATACAAATGTTTAAGTATATGTACCAACCTGAATGGCCGAGAAATATCATACAAAATATGCACCCTCCGACAGGAATCGAACCTGTATGCTACACGGAACCATCATATATAGCCTGATGTGCTATACCATTCAACTACATAGGAAGCGTCTGGAGAGCAAAGTGAACGCAGCCTACACGTAGATTTCTGGGTTGTATTATCCTTATGGTGTATCTGGTAAATAAGTAATTACACATATTTCATTATAATATACATAAAAGGGTAGGTACATAAATAATAGAATAACCTGTCACCCCCTTGAGTAACTACCTATAAAGCTGTTGTCGAACTCTCTATCTTCAGGCAGAGAGGAACCCGGAAGAGGCTATGACGAAGGGTAGAGTCTCGTCCAAGGAGGTAGACAGACCCGAAGCCGTTTATGCGGAGTTTACGGGGAATTTTTGGCCGAGCCTACCCCGTGGGGAGGTTGGTAAATATTACTAGCTGGGATCTGTTGAGTACGACTCAGACTTACGCGAGAACTACCGATCTTCCAATAGTAGCACTCCCTACTGGATTGACTTGCGACGACCTTGTGCATAACTGTTACCTTTATTCTTATTGTACTGGTTTTTTTTTTTACAGTAAACCTTTACTTATTTTATCCACCTTGTTTTTTAAGTATATATTCCTATTAGCACGAAATATAACAATATCTTAATGGCTAATTTATATCTGTTCAACTTTTGTGCACTAATACTCTTGTTATATATATATTATAAGTCAAAATTTTTAACTATTCTTATTTGGTAAGGCACATTTTGTTTCATATCAAAAGATGAAGAAATTGCAGTATAAAATATATAAATGACAACTGACAACTTGTAGGAACACCTTAAAAAAACGGTATGTCGGTAGAAAGTTTGAAAAACTTCTGAAAAAGAGGTATTTATCCATTTTTCCATGAGAGCATATCTGACATGTGCACATGTGGGTGGCAATAAAATAAGATCTAGTAATTTTTTCCCCTATCCAGGGGAATGCAGGATCAAACAATGCAAGAGAGTGCATATTTTTCTTTAATAAAATTTCTTGAATATTCAGACAAAAAATATACTGTTTAATAAATATTTTGGGATCCATTAAAAATAGAACTACCGATCTTCCAATAGTAGCACTCCCTACTGGATTGACTTGAGACGACCTTGTGTATAACTATTACCTTTATTCTTATTGTACCGGTTTTGTTTTTTTTTTACAATAAACCTTTACTTATTTTATCCACGTTGTTTTTCAAGTATATATTCCTATTAGCACGGAATAATAAACTATGTCAATCTGAATAACGATTGTATCTTATATCATTCGTTGGAGCATATACCAAATCTAATACATGAGAGCGGTTATATTTATTTATAAATAGAAGTATGTGGTAACCACTCAATCACAGTTTTTCTACGCATGCGCAAAATAGCAAGTTGAATTTATCAGGCCTAAGTTGCCACGGAAGTATTACGTGCTGATCAGCTGTTTTATTTTTAACATACTATCCACAGTTATTTCGAAGCAACTGCCTACCTAGGAAATGCCGGCGATTTACGAATGATTTAAGCTACACTAGCAGATAAGTTCATGTAACACATACATACATAATGTGTGTGTGCGTGTATACATATCTAAACATTTCACCTAAGCAAAGCAAGAACGTCACGAGCACACAAGGGATTACAGAGAGTGAAATTAAGAGTAAAGAGGGGGGGTTGAGCAAATGATAAAGAGAAGGATGGTGATCAAGATCAAGGCATCGATCTCTTAGACATTACATTTGAAGATTAAAGCTATAAGGGAAGCAAGTAAGAGGAAGAAAATGTAATGGAAGCAAGTAAGAGGAAGAAAATGTAAGGGAAGCAAGTAAGAGGAAGAAAATTCTACTGTCGGGAAGTGCGGGAGAAAAAGCTGTTTGTGACCCAGACAAACCCATATCCATACAACTGAATATGTTAGCTCTATCACAGATATTTAGCACTTTCCACTAAGTATCATATATATATATATATATATATATATATATATGTGTGTGTGTGTGATATAAAGAGAGCCGTCGAGGTTATATTATCTCGTATTGGTGTAGTAGCTTACAAGTTTCCTTAGCAGACCTGTTGCATATTACACAACTAAATTAGGTTTGATTTGTTTTACGGCATTTCAACCTTAATGGGTCATTTAATGCCGACAACCTTTTTTTTTTCTGGTAATATTTTATTTTGTCAAAAATCTATTTCTGGTAATATTTTTTTCCTCAAAATTGTATAGCTGGTAATATTATTTTCAAAAACGTATTGCTGGTAATATTTCTTTTTCATCAAAAATTTATTTCCGGTAATAATTTTTACAAAATATTTCTAGTATTAAAACCTACTTTTACACTTTCAAAATACTTCTTACCTCAGTTTCGGGGTTAACTATTTGCCCATAGCTAGGACACTAACAGGTGCTACCACCCCGGGTCAGTGTGGACCTGGGAACACCAACAAATAAGAGGTGGTTCCACGCTCCTCAAAGCCTCCTGACCATATGCCTTGCTGCTGGACGTAGTTTATCGTCTTACCCTGGATGCGGATTTAGTTTATCATCATACCCAAGAAGGAACTAAATTAGGTGAGGATTGCCTACGCTCAACCTTGGCACTTCCATTTTACTATGTTTTGTACTAGGATCCTAATCCAACCGCTTTCAGTGTAAAAGAGTGGTTCTGCTGGAATAGAGAAAACTCCTGAAATCAATTCTCATCCCATTGGTGCCCCGAAACACAAAGACAACAGCCTTCTCAGCTTAGGTTCAAAGTTCAACGAAGAATTTTACAGTCAGCTGAGAGGTATATTGACTTAGTTTGGTTTACAGCATATCAACCTCAATGAGTTATTTAATTTATTCTTTTATTGCTGGTAATAATTTTTTCAAATATGTATTGCTGCTAATATATTTTTACAAAAAATCTATTGCTGGCAATAATTTCTCTTTAAAAAATTATTACTGGTTATATTTTTTACAAAAAAATATTGTTGTTATTAAAACATATTTTTATACTTTTATAGTGTTTTGACCCCAGTTTGGTGGGTTAACTATTTGCCCATAACTGGAACCCTTTCAAAAATATATTGCTGATAATATTTTATTCAAAAATATATTGCTTGTAATAATTTTTTTTCAAAAATGCTGGTAATAATGTATTGATCGTAATATTTCTTCCTTCATAAATTCCTTGATAGTTTTTCAAAAAAAAACCTGGGATCAAAACACTATTTGCCCATATCTGAGAACCTAACAAGTTCTACCAATCAGGGTCAGGGTGGAACTGGATACATGCTCCACAAAGTCTCCTGATCAGATGCCTTACTGTTGAATGTAGTTTATCGCCATACTCAGGAAGTTCCTTTGGTTGATTTGATTTGTTTTGTGGCATATCAACCTCAATGGATTATTTAATACTGATAACATTTTTACAATAGGTTACTATAAATATAATATATGTTCTTTGTAAGGAAATAGTTTATAGATCTGGTTTCATTGATATACTTCTTTTCAGGTACACAGTTTATATAGAAATTGATTTTGACATTCTCATTTGCTTTATAATTTTTGATAGAGTCCTACCGTTTTGAGAAATGATATTATATCATTTTACTTTCTCAAACAGCTCCTACATATTGTTTGTATTATAGTATTTTTGTCTTGAGAGAAAAACATCTGAGCACTCGGTTAATATCAGGTCATCCCATAAGTTCTGTCCGAATTTTGAATAAAGAAAACAAGTGACCAAATGTTAAATTTAATGACAGATTCAATGAACAATGTATTTTCCCTGATTATCTATGGCTTCCTTCCATCTATTAACAAGCTTACTAATTCCATTACTGTAAAATTCTTTTGGCTTTGACTCGAAGAACTCACAAATGTCAGTTTTAACCTCTTCCTGTGTTACAAAAGCTGTTTCTTCCAAATGATTCTGTAAGCTACGAAACAAATGGTAGTCTGAAGGAGCAAGATTGGGAGAATAAGGTGGATGAGGAATTTTCTCCCAATCAAGTTCTTCGATCTTTTGTGACGTGGTTCTTGCTGTGTGGGGTCGCGCATTGTCCTGATGAAACATCACCTCTTTTCGATTCACTCGAGCAGGTTTTTTTCCTCAAATCTTGGTTCAAACGCTCTAATTGCTGACAGTATATTTGAGCATTAATTGTTGCATTAGGTGGTAAGAATTCAAAGTGGATTATTCCTTGGTGATCCCACCAGATTGAAAAAAGAAGAACCTTTTGCCCATGAAGTTCCCTTCTCGGCTGTGGCTGGGGTCCTTCCCCTTTACCAAGCCACTGGCTAAAACGCTTAACATTTCGATAAAAGATCCATTTTTTTCGTCGCCAGTCACAAGTCTATCCAAAAAGGTGAAACAAGTTGGCGAGAATGGAGAGAAGAGCAGATGTCAACTCTGGATTTGAGGTTGTTTTCAAACAATTCATGAGGCACACGTTTTCCAAGTTTAGGAACTTTTCCAAGTTGTTGAAGATGACGATGAACAGTTGTATGGTTTGAACTGAGAACCACTGCCAATTCCTCAACTGATAAAGCAGGATTTTCTTCAAGGGCTGCTTCAAGAAGCTTTTCATCAAACTCAACTGGACGTCCGGTTCGATCTTCATCTTCAAGGGTGAAATCTCCACCTCTGAATTTTGCAAACCATCTTCTGCAAGTTCTTTCATTCACACATTCCTCTCCATAAACTGAGTGAATGTTTCTAGCCGCTTCGGCTGCTGAGTTTCCTTTCTTGAACTCATAAAGCATTATGTGCCTCAAATGATTCTTGGGTACTTCCATGTTAGCAGGGATTTTTAATCAAACAAAATTTAATTTTATTGTTCTCTGAAATAAAATTTGATCAGTTTAAATGCATCTAAACATAAAAATAATGTTCAGCTCCATTAGACATTATAAAATACTCTTTAAATTTCGTTCATTTTAACAAAAAGTTAAAATTATAGGATGACAGAACTTATGGGGATGACCTGATATATGTTTAATAGTATATAGAACGTTTTACATGCTTGGCAATACTGGTTGATCTTCTTTGGAAAAGATAAAATGTCGATTGTGTTATTTGAAAAAGGCAGGTGAAATATGGAAGAAAACAAACCACTTCTTGGAATAGAGAGACATACCCACAAAATTCAAATTTGGAGCTGAGATGACCACTGAAGTTTGGATTAAATGGGGGATGAAGTATGTATTTGTGGGTTATCATCTCAAAATTGTTGCCATTTCTTTTTGAAATTGGTATCTTAATAACCTGGACAAAAAAATAATGGTGTTTTGGGATTTTGGTATGTTTGAACAATCAATATCCACATTCAAGACAGAAAAGTCGACTTTGAATGCCTTATTTTATTTTCATGATTATTAAAAAAATTTTTTAACTTGATGTCGTTGGAATCAGCAGAAAGTCTGATATTCTTTATGCTCATTTCATAATAAGATAATAAATGTGTTGTTGAATTTTTTTCCTTCAGAGCCAATAGGATGGATAATGAGTTCGAAAATACCAATAATTAGAAAGTTTTGTTTAAAATCTGGGATAGGAACTAGACCAAGATAGCAATTAATTTTGTTTTAAAATTAATTGCTGATAACGGAATAATCATTCAATGGCACGGAAAAAATTTATTTCTTTTATAAAAATGATAAATTTAAATCTAAGGATTGCGCATCTTATCTTGTCCAGAATGTTTTTCACAGAACCCGTCTGATATAAAATGATATATGGGGTATGGTTAGGGGAAGAAAAAACGGGCAATTATGTCCTGAATTTGAAAAAAAATTTTTCCTGGAATGAAATGAGCTGAAATGTAAAAGTTAGGGTTTTTTTTTTTTTTGTTTTTGTCTTAAAGATTATGTAATACGAAAGCAGAACTTCGAAATCAGATATTGATAGTCCATTTGGTGGAATTTTACTGCTCACAGAGAGTGATGTTTAAAATATTTGAGATGTGGTGCCTAAATCTTCAGCAATGGATTTATTCTGAGTGTGAAGGGTTGTCACATGGCATATCATATTTTTTACAGATATTGTAACCAAATTTAAATGAAATAAACTATATATATATAAAACAAAATATATATATATATAAACATGATTTTACAAAAACAATAGCGAATAAGTGGCAAGTTTAAATGAGAAAAAAAAAAATTTTATGTTTTATATGACCTTGGGGACATAAAAAAAAAAAAGTTATAATACTGTTTCACAGGATAAAAGAATAAAGTTGCCAACAGAAAATCTGATAATTTAAACTGAGAAATTTTAGGAAAGGCATGACACGTGAACTAGAACCAATTCCATCCCTCCTTAAACTAATCGAAATTTAACTTAGGGATGGAAGAATATAACGGAAACCCTGGATGGATGGATGAAGAACATCATTGGAAAATTTGGAAATTGGGAATCAATCCATATTATAGGTTCTTTTTAGTTGCAGATTTCAAGTCTCTATTTGAATAGAAATGGGAACACTAGCAAGGGATGCCAGGAAATCTATTATTAATCCAGCTTGAATGGAGAAAGGGACACTGAGAGATAAACTCAGCTAGCCACTATTAATTGCCCAAACATCCCATAGTATTCGTGATCTCGAAAACAGCACATTATATTGAACCATCCCAGGAAATACACTGTTTACGTAATATCACGAATATCCATGAAGATGCTATCCAACGACATTTGTAACAACAATTCAGCATACAGCTGGGACTGAATACAACAGAGAATGTTTTTGAAAGTCAAAAATATGGATGCGAAGTAAACCTTTGTCCATGTGGGTGAAAGGATGGGGACATTAAGAATGACCAATATTGCCGTGAACAGTGTAAATTGTTTCGCAAGTTTATGCGCCCAACGATAAAAATATCATGCCTTTTTTTCGTCGGTTTTGTACATTATATTGTTGGTGGATACGTCGAAATTTTTTTGTGTTTAAGCCATTTTAGGGTTAAAAAATGTCAATCGAGTTTATTGTCATATCGCTCCCAGATATTTGTGCAATGATCTCGCGTACGCGTGTGAAAATTTTCGTCCTCAATAATACCAATCCGAGGGTAAAACATATTTCTGATTTTACGTTGCAAACAGTGGCAACAAAAAGAACAGTATACGGACGACGCGGGATGGATGTTATTTTGAATCAAGATCTGAAAAATTTTCAAAGACAAGGAAAGGAAAAAAAAAGATCGGAAAAAAAACATCTGATATTTCGAAAACAGTTTTCAGCGAAATGTGGAATGACTGAAATGAGCCTGGTTCGCTAAGTGGGTCAAAAGGAAATGATAAAAACAACAAAGATGTGGATAATCGTATGAATTTCCTGTTAATATTCCCCCATTTAAGTTTGATTTTTTTTACAATATATCATAAGGGAATCAAAGGAAATGGGTTATTTAATGCCGACAAATAATTTTAGAAATGGTAAATTTTTGCCCTATATAATAATACAAAATTATATATAATTTTATTCCTCAAAATATTTATTGCTGGTAATAATGAAAAAAACAGAGAATTAAATTGGTATTAAAAACCTATTTTTACGAAAAGATAGTGTTTTTTTTAAACAAGGGGTTAACTATTTGATTTTCATACCCGGGACCTTAAAGGTGCTACCACGGGTGTCATGATTTGGGTCTGGGAACACCGAATAAATTGATTAGGTGGTCCCATGGCAATAAAAACCTTCAAATTGCCCCTTGCCTGTCGGGAGAATGTTTATCGTAAAAATTAAGGACGCATTTGGAAAGTTTATCGTCATACCCAGGACCACCCCATATCATTTGAGACACTATTTTGTTTTCCTAGTAAATGTGAATAAGTGTTAAAAAAAGAATTGTCTTATGAACTCATATCGACAGATTCCGAATCTTTCCATTTTGTTTTTGTCACCTGTTTTCATTTCAGGCGGAAAAGTTTTCGATTTTTGAAACCAAATGCTATTTATTTTTATTTCTCCCCTTTTCATTAGTTGTGGGCTGCTTGAACAAAAGAAAAGAAAAAAAAAAAAAAAGCATTTTTCTCTGATAATAATTTTGACGGGTGGACGAATGCCGCTAATATTTTTCAAAAATATTGAATTCTGGTAATGGACTAAAAACGGATAAAAAGAAGAAGCCAGGAGGCCTGTTGGCGCCCACGGTCTTTGAAGAAGAAATGTCAAATCTTGCGAAATTGGGAGGAACCATTTTGCCGAAGGGAGAAAAGTTTCGTCCGGGGAGGGAAAGTGATGGGTTGAACCCGTTTAAAAAAAAAAGAAACAAATTTTTTTTTGGCGGATTTAGAAAATCAAGGAAAACCTCAAACAAAAACCGGCCCACATTTTTTATTCGGCGTCCATATAAGATAGTTCGCAGGTGAGTGGCGTCCAGATAGTCTTTGACTGCACACGTTTCCTGTCGAACTCTCTGCTCTGAAGAGAGGAACCCAGAAAGCTTTGCCGAAGGGCATGGTTTCGTCAGGGAGGTGGTTCTAACCAAGAACCCGTTTAATTTTTCAAAGAACTATTTTTGGCCGAACAACGGGTTCCAAAAACCAAGTTTTTAAAACCGGCCTTGAAGATATATTCTTTTCCTGTTTCTTAAAGAAAAGATAAAACTCAGTGATGTCCCGCAAAGGAGACAAACACAAAGTGTCGAAATTCATATAAGCTTTGGGAGAAAGACGACAGCCCTTTGCCGAACCAGATATAAGGTTTCGTTATTCTTTTAACATTTTGAACCCGTCTAATCGGCTTCAAACTTATTTTTTTTTTGGCCGAGCCTTGGCGGGAAAACCCTTGTTAAAAACTCGGCACAAATTGTGCGACTGATTCTTTTCCGTGGGTGAGAAGATCAAATCACTCAGTGGCGTCTCGAAGGTCTTTGATCAAAACGCCTTTCTGTCGTAACTCTCTGCGTTGGAGGCGAGAGGAAAAAAACAAGGCTGTTACTCGAAATCTAAAAGATTTTCGTCCGGGAGGTGAACAAAAGGTTAGAACCCGTCTAGGAAGATTTTCGAAATACCAATTCACATTGTGTCAGTGTTATATACCTATTCTATTGTAATGGACTAAAACCAGATAATAAGTATTAGGTAGTGGTCGAAAGTTCGGCTCAGTGGTGTTGAGCGAGTCAGACGATATCGGACATTGAAGTACCAACCATCACAACTAGATTGCTGCGTCATTAACTCTTATTTTCAAGTTCCTAACGTTTTGTACGTCGAACCTAATTTAGGACGACTTATTGAAATACAAGCCTCCACTGTGAAAAAATTACTCCACAACATTTTGGAAAAGGGACGTTTAATTCACAGGAAAAAGAAAAAAATTTTTTCGTTTTACTTTCTCCAACATTGACAACGAGGATTCGTTTCTCAGACGGAGAAAAAAAAAAAAAACTTTTCGTACGCCTAACAATACATTGGCGACAAGGAATTCGTAATTCATACGTGAGAAAAATTTTTTGTTCACTCTATAACAACTTTGGCGTCCAGAATTCAAAATTCATACGAAAAAAAAAAAAAATCGTTTCGCCATATATAATACTTGGCGACGAACGTATTTTGTTTTCATACGGGAAAAAAAAAAAAAGAATTTGCGTTCACTCTACAACACTTGTCAACGTGGATACGTAACTCATACAGAAGTGGAAAAAAAATTCACCCGCCATAATAAACGTCGCGTACGTGGGATTGCGTTTCATACAGTGAAAAAAATAAAAAAATAAAAAATTCGTTCACGTTATTTAGTGACGAAATTCGTGTTTCATACGGAGGAAAAAGAAAAAAAAATTGCTCGTCAAATTTTCGGCGACAACAACTTGGATTCACATAAAAAAAAAACAAAAAAACTTGGCAAAGTTTTTTCGAGAGACAAACGTCAACTTAGTGACGAAAAAAATCAGTTGTATTCTCAACTGAGAAAAGAATTTTATTATTTTTTCTCGATAAGACAGTTTGCTCAAATAGGTCACGAATTACAAATTCGTTTTGGACCCCCTGTACAATATTTAAGTATTGTGTAAACTTTTTGCGAAGATGGAGGAATGCAAAAATATATTCCAGGAATTTTTTAAGTTCCAGACGGAACAACAAGAGACAATATTGGACCAGCAGAAAACATTCCAGATACAACTTCAGGAGGAAACCATTAATAGACAGATTCAATTTCAACGAGAAATGGAACTGATGTATGAGGAGTTTCAAAACAAAATTCTGGAAATAACTGAGAAGAGGAAAATTTACAAAATGTTTATTTCCCAGAGAATACAATATGGAATTCGATTGAAATATTCACATACAGTCCAGACGAAGAAATAACTTTTGAAGAGTATTTTAAAAAAATATACGGACGTGTATAACGAGGACTGCCACACGTGGTCTGAAGGAAAAAAGGTTAGACTTCTTTTAAGCAAGTTAGGAACTGCTGAGCATAACAAATTGGTAAATTACATTTTACCGAAAAAAAAATAACGAGTTAATATATTTACCGTCTCGGTAAAAGTTAAGTAAAAAGACATCTCTGTTTCACAAAAGGTAGAAAAGTTTGAATCTGATGAAAGAGGATGAACAAGACTTTATAACATATGCAGCTAATGTGAACAAGCATTGTGAAGAATTCAAACTAGCAGAATTAAGCGCTGACAATTTTAAGTGCTTAATATTTGTTCAGGGTCTAGTTTCAGAAAGAGACGCAGAATTGAGGAAATTGGTACGTTCAATATTGGAAAACGAACCGAGGATTTCGGTACAGAGTTTGGCAGAAGACTGCACAAGATATGTTAGCGTGAAGAAAGACTCGAAAAAGATAGAACAGTCTGGCGTTTCGCATGTAAAAAAAAATACGCTACAAAAAAAAGAAAGTCAGTCTACCAAAAAAGAATTCTAAAATTGCGGATTATCAAACAAAAAGTGAAATACCAGGAAAAAATAAACAAAAACTCCCGAAGCCATGTTTTGCTTGCGGTAAACTACACTGGTACAGATATTGCAATTTTAGGAATAAAAAATGTTTCCACTGTGAAAGAGTGGGGCGTAAAAGGTCGCACTGCAGGTCAAAAAATAAAAACAATAAAATAAGAAAATTAAAGTTCGACGAAGTGAACGATGGAATAACCAGAAAATTTGTTAGCGTCGAAATAAATAATAAAAGAAATAAAAATGCAACTCGACACTAGTTCCGACCTATCTATCATAAATTTGCATACGTGGAAGAAGTTGGGAAAACCAACTTTAATGAAGACAAATAAAATCGCGAAGTCAGTGACAGGAGAAAAAAAAATTATTGGAGAATTTGTTACAAACGTCACGTTAAATAAAAAAACGCGAAAAGCTAAACTATTTGTCATGAAAAATACCACGAACTTACTTGGTACGAATTGGATAACAGAATTTCAATTATGGGATTTACCAATAAATTCTTCCTGTTACAAGGCTGAAAATTTACGTGTACCAAGATGGTGGCAAAATTAGAGCCAAAACAAAACGTTCAGGCGGTATTCAAAAAGAAAAGGAATGTGCTGTTTGCTTCAATTGAACAGATAGATAAAGAATTGGACAGATTAGAGAAAAAGAGAGTATTTAAAAAAAGTGGAATGGGTAACACCGACAATATACGTGAAAAACAAGCTTCAGAAAGTAAAAATGAAGCCGACACCGAAAAAAACTGAGGAACGAGTTACCCTGCAGCCAAGGACATGCAGTTAAATGATTTAAGTCAACAGGAAGAATCTACAGAAAATGCAAGTCCATCTTTAAGAAGTTCAAAGCGGAAGGTTGTTTCTGGTAACGCTTTGGAGATATATATATATATAAAAAAAAAATAGAAAAGCGGATTGGCTATATGAGGTACTTGGTTAAAGGGGAAAAACTCACGTGCAGTAAACAGATCAGACGACGTTTTTCAGACGTGGTTGACAGCGGTCCCGCGAAAAAAAAAAAAAAAAAAAATAATGCCTATGGTGGTCATCTTCAATAAGTTTGATCTAACAACCCCTGCAAATAATTTTACCTAAGGTACGCCGACCCAGAAGGAAAAAAAAAAGGCAACTGATCATTCTAAAGAGGATAAAAAAAAAAAAAACGTAGGAAATACGCTACGATGTTGCTAAAACAAAAAAAAACATTTGTTTTTTCTTCATATTTTCTGTAAAAATTTGAAAAATAAATAAAGAAAACTTTTTACTCCTGCGGAGTAAGTTTTAGGGGGAGGATGTCATACCTGAACGTACCTATTCTATTGTAATGGACTCTCCCACAGATAAGTAGTAGTAGCAGTCGCCAGTTCGGCTCAGTGGTGTTGAGCGAGTCAGACGATATCGGACATTGAAGTACCAACCATCACAATTAGATTGCTGCGTCATTAACTCTTATTTTCAAGTTCCTAACGTTTTGTACGTCGAACCTAATTTAGGACGACTTATTGAAATACAAGCCTCCACTGTGAAAACTACTCCACAACACATTTGTTTTGATTTTATTTTGTGTTACAATTTTTACAGTTTGTTTTTGGGTTTCATCTACTCCATCATTTCATGAATCATCATATATTTAAAAAAATATATATCTATCAGACAGATTTTTATCTCGTGGGGTTTTTATAGGTCCCCTGTTAATATGCAGTATTTTGGTGTGTGCTGGATTGAATGGTGATGAATAAGTTCCTGTGGTGAGTGAGTAAATTTTAATGAATGAATGGTGCGTGGGTGGATTTAACTAGGATTAAGATAGCTAGTGAAGACCAGTCCCCTTCCTCTTCCTTCTTTACAAAATAAATATTCTATATGGATTACTTCCGAGTGTGCTGGTCAAACTGCCTCCGGGCGGGGAGAATCCCCAGACGAGGCTATGTCGAAGGACAGAGTCTCGTCTCGGGAGCCAGCTACCCGACCCCGTTTTTTATGGGGAATTTTAGCCCTAGCCTACGGACTCGGATAACTCAATAAACTCGGCCTTGTGCTACATTCGACCGCGTGGGTCGGTTAGTGAATATCATCTGTATACGGATTACTAACCTTTTGCAGCCGGTGATGGTCACCTGACCTGTTTTCTGCCACTTTGTGAACTGTTTTTCTTTTTAATTACAAAACTTCTTTACGTAAAGTTCCTTTTATTTTACATTTTCTTACATTCCTTCACTGACAGTTTTTGCTACAAGTCTGATTCTTTTTTTTTTTAGCACATTATTTACTTTACCACCTTTTTTATTCTTCTGTTTAGGTTTTGATTTTCTCTTATTTTATAGTTATTATAGTTATTATACTTCTGGGTCGGTGTACCTTATAGTTATTATTTGGATATATTTTTTCCTTTTAATTTCCTGTAACTCCCCTCCCAGCAAGAGTTTATTTGTTTATTTATTCTACGTGTAAAGTTTTCATCTGACTTTATTTTCTTTGTGTTCTTCTTTTTTTATTTTTACATATCTTAAATATTGTGTGTTTTTATTTGTTTAAATCCCTTGTGCGTTTAGGTTTTTAAATTTTCGTGTTTATTTTGTCTAATCTGTTTTTTTATTTTTCGTGTTTCGTTCGTTTTTGGTCAGACTCGTTTTTTAACGGCAGCCATATTGTATTTGTAAATTTTTTTTATTTGTACGTATTTAACGTTTCGTATTTCTTTTGTAGCTTATCGTTTTAATTTTCTATTGTATTTTTTAAATATTGTTAATCGTTCTTTTTTGTCTGTCTTACTGTACTTATTTTTCGAGTCTTTCCACGTGTAACCGTTCTTTTCCCGTTTAAAAGTTATTTGCGATTGTTGTTTTATCTTTATCGTATATTTAATTAATCCTTTTTTTGTACGTCCTACTGTTTTGTTTTGTTAAATTTCCTCACGTCTGAAGGAAATTGTGATTTACCTTCTCATTTTTGTTTTAATTAATTTTCTGTTTCTATTAAGGAAAAAAGCTTGATTTTTTTTAAAAGGAAAAATTTTAAATGTGCGCCAAAAAGTCGGTCAAAAAAAATTTGGAACTAAAAAAGAATGAACCACCAGATAAGCAAACCGAAAAAAAATAAAGATGCGGTAAAAGCTAAAAACATTAAACAGTCTTCGAAAAGTATGGTGGCCGGAAAAGTCCAAAGTTCCAGTTAAGAAGCTAAGATTTTGGAGGAGAATATGGTGGCCGAAACTAGCCAAAATTCACCCATGACATCTGAAACTAATATTGACAAGAACAACAAAGACAACAACGTAGCAGTCGGCTTGTTTTGGCCAAGCTGTCAATCTCTCTCAAGTGAGGTTTCATTTTCCGTTGCATAAAGCCTACTACTACAGTTTTAAGGCGTTGCTTTCATTGTCGTTTATAGACGCTTTCAATTTAGATTTTTTATTGTCCTGCTAGTTTTTTGTAGTGAACGAGATAATCAAGTACCCCGGAAAAAAGTTCGTGTTTTGTGTGCGATCTGCCGGGGAGGGATTGCCAAAAAGTAGTCAGCAAAACTCTTATAGCGACTTACCTCGTCAACCCAAGCGACAGCGCGTCGCGTGTATTCTGGGACGAAAAAGAAACAAGTCCGTCGCAGGAGTCGCTATAAGAGGATATTAATATGCAAATTACGGAGCATCCTATCCCGGCTGTCGACGAATGGAAAAAATAGGTTCTGCCGATAAAAGCAGTTGGTGTTGTCGACTCGGAGAAAAAAAATTCGGGCAGTTTTGGCTACGGCGTTCGTGAGTTATTTTCCTGACGTGTTACAAGTGAT
The DNA here is from genome assembly GCA_903632075.3 of Acanthosepion pharaonis. NCBI lineage: Eukaryota > Metazoa > Mollusca > Cephalopoda > Sepiida > Sepiidae > Acanthosepion > Acanthosepion pharaonis. Next base: position 188,352 of record CAHIKZ030002514.1, read on the forward strand.
TTTCTTTCGTTGTGTTGTGAAAGCCACAAATTTGCTTTGAGAACGCTTACACTTCATTTTTACATTGCATTTAGCGTAGTAATAAGTAAGCTTGCTTTTTTATTACACATCATTTATTTTTCCAACCTTTCCTAAAGTTATTCGAGCTTAGTAATCCCTGTAGCTTTATAGAGTTCTCTTCTGGTAATTGCCCACGCATTCCATTTAACAATTCAAACTTTCCTAAGGCAGGCGGTATTTAGTCGACATGCCAAAGAAAAGAACTTGCCTAAATCGTAAAACCGCTGCCGCCAGGTTCGTCCTGCGAATAAGAGATAACAAATCGTCTTTTGAACGATCAATTCGCCTGTCGCAAAATGACTCACGGAATGCTTCCGTCAGAGCCACCGGAGATCAACGTAGCCATGATGCACGTGAGGCTGAAACAAGATTGAGAACGCAAAACGGTCATTTCAGGGTGACACCCTTCAAACTGTTAACTCCTCATTTGGAGATGTGCTTCAGTTGCATCCAATTATTGATTTTCGAGTGGGATGATTTTAAACTTAAACTGCTCCAATTGAACGGTAAAAATTGCCAGTAATGAAAAACCCGGTCGAAGACGGGTTATACTGCTAGTGGAAAATAATATGGTTTGATTTGTTTTACGGTATATCAACCTCAATGGGTTATTTAATGCCGACAAAATTTTTCTTAATGCCGACAAAAATTTTCATTGCTGGTAATATTTTGTTTTGTCAAAAACCTGTTTCTGGTAATATATTTCCTTCAAAATTGTATTGCTGGTAATAGTTAACTATTTGCCCATAGCTGGGACTCTAACAGGGTCAGGTGTGGGCCTGGGAACACCAGCAATTAAGAGGTGGTTCCACGCTCCTCAAAACCTCCTGATCAGAGGCCTTGCTGCTGGACGTAGTTTAACGTCTTACCCAGGACGCATATATCTATTCTCTGGCAGTTACTCTGCAACTGATTTGTCTTTGTGCAATCCACCTATCTTTATGGATGTAGCTCTGAATTTTGCAGAACACTTGGAAAATGATCGCTACCACACGTGACCATCAGTACCTTCCGGGAAAAGTGACAAAAAAATCCTCAATGTTGGAAATTAAGTAAAGCAAACTAGGAGGAATGTCAAAAGCTATGTTCGGAAAAAGTAGAACAAGGATCTTGCATCAAAGACATTTACACAATTTACAGAAATCCTGGTCTCTACACGAAAGAAATACATTGCAAAGAATAAAATTAAAAAAACAAAAAACAAAACAAAACGTAATAGATTTGGTTTAATGGAGATTGTGAAAAGGCTATAGGGTTAGAAAGACATTAAGGAAGTTTAGCAAAGAACCCACAACAACAAATAACTTAATGAAATTTAAGCAATTCTGAGCAGAAGCTAGAAATATAATCAAAGACAACAGGAGTGTTGGAGAAATTACGTCAGCAAACTTAGTTCAGCGAAAAAAAAAAAAAAAAAAAAAAAAAATCTGTATGGGATATGATAAAGAAAATAACTGGTAAATTTCAAACTAATGCAATAAAACACCTGTCGGTACATAAAAAGAAATAATCAGCCAAAAGAAAAAACTATTTCAAAGAACTCATCAGCCAAGAATGTTTGAACTTAAATTGTTGACTACCAAAGTTGAAAACAAAAAATTAACTTTAAATTCAATAATGCTGAGATTTTCCATTTACGAAAGAGGAATTGAATGAATCTTTAAAGAAAGCCCACAATACAACTGTAGGACCATACAATATTCATTATTAGTTCCTAAAGCAGCTTCCAAATAAATCATTGCAACTGTTGCTAAAATTATTTAATAACATATGGACAAGTGGCCACTTCCCAGATTTGTGGAGATATTCTTTTATCATTCCTATTCTGAAACCCGAAGGCGAGGTCTACGCGGTATTGAAGAAGGTCGGCAGAGGCAAGTCGCCCGGTCTGGATGGTTTGCCCTATGAATTGTACTTGAGGCTGTCGCACATCTTTGTTCCGATTTTGACGGTCGTGTTCAACAACTGGTTCCGGCAGGGGTCCATCCCCGACCGGTTCTCCAGGAGTGTGATCACGCTGTTGAAAAATGGCAAGGGTGTTGGGGGGAAAACTAGATGACCACAGGCCCATAACTCTGCTAAACACAGAGTTAAAGATTTTGGCAAAGATCCTGCAGGAGCGTTTGCAGTCAGTTGCCGAGTCTCTGTTGGGTCCTGAGCAGACTTGTTCTGTGAGGGGCCGAACAATTCAGAGCAACCTGCATCTGATCCGCACGATCATAGAAGGTGTAAAAGACGACGATGAGGCCGCGCTGATCAATTTGGATCAGTCCAAGGCATTTGATAGAGTTGACCATCGTTACCTTGCTGCTGTCATGCAGGCCGCCGGATTCGAACCTGATTTCTGCCGCTGTATTAGCTTCCTGTATCACTCCCCCCCCCAGTGCTGTGGTACAGGTGAACGGAAAGCTGTCGGGTACTTTTGCGCTGTCTAGGTCGGTTCGTCAGAGTTGTCCATTATCGCCCCTACTTTATCCTTTTGCGTTGTAGCCTCTCCTTCGCCGGTTGAGGGACAGAGCGTGCAGTCCGGCCCTACGCGGAATCGCCGTTCCTGGAGGAGCTCGATCCAGGGTATCTGCGTACGCCGATGACGTATCTGCTTTCGTGTCGTCCCGCTTCGACATTGAGGCCGTACTGAAGGTGCTTGATCGGTACGAAAAGGGGACAAGATTAACCGCGACAAGTCGTCCGGCTTGCGTTTAGGTGCCTGGAAGGGGGTCGAAATTCCGAGGCCCTTCGGTTGTACGGACCGTCGGTCCTGTCCGCATTCTTGGAGCGCGGTTTGGACCCGACATCCAGCTGGAGAAAAATTGGTCTGAAGTACGAGCAAAGGACAATGCTGCCGGTCAGACTTTGCATCGACAGAGGTTGTTCGTGAAGGGCAGGGCGGAGGTGTGTGCTACATACATTTTCCCTCTTGTTTTTTATCGACTGTCCGTATTTCTTCTCTGTAGACGCCAACGGTGGTCGCTGGAGCGCTCGCTATCCTCCATTTTATGGAGGGGACGCGGGAATCACGTGAGGAGCTCGGCTTGTCGGAGGAGAAGTTTTGCTCTTACTGGTCTTGGGTGCCAGCGACGGATTACCTCAGTAACACTGTGTTTTCGCTTACCTGGCGATTGGCTCGGAATCGGCTGCTCTCAATGACAAGGCCTTTATATGGGGCTTGGCATATTTGCCAGACTGTGAACGGTGTGGCCTTGGTCTGGAAGAAACGGCTTCGTACGCCTTCTACCATTGCCCCCGGTTTTGACCATGTTTGCCGTAGTCTCTGAATATGGAATCCAGTGAAGTCAGTAATCTCTTCAATATCAGAGGTTGGCAGTGTAGATTCGGAGAAAGTAGCGGCTGTTAATTTTTTAAGACTTCGATATCGGGTTAGCAGTGCAGATGATTTGGGAGAAAAAACAAAATAGCTGCCTTTATACACGTCGCATTGAATATTTTGAGCTTTCTGATTGGTTAATCCTTCTATTGGTGAACTATAAAATGAGTCAGCTCATTTTGTACGTAATACCCAAAAAACTGCAACACCCCCTCATTTTTGGGTATATTATGGAATCTTCTTTCAAAATATTAGTAAAGTCAATATACATATGGAACAAATTCATTAGTATTCACAATTTTTTCTATTTTCCTTTTTTTAGCATTCATAAAATAAGTAATTTTTTTTTAATATTCATAAGAAAATTAATATCCACAAAAATTAGATATATCATTTTGTCCACTGTTAAGTACTTCAGGTTAATAAACATTAACAACAGTATTATAAATTTGGGTTGTGACCACAACAAAAAAGTGGGAAAAAAGTTATTTTACCCATAGCTGGGACCCATTAAAACAGTCACTATCACTCCGGGTCAGAGTGATTCTGAGAGTCATTCAGGAGGAGGATTGGGTTAAAAGTAGGACTATTTACGTTTATACCCCGAAACTAAGGATTTACATTCATACCAAAAACTGACGGCTCTTAAGACAATATCTAATGGATGCAGTTTTACGTCCTACCCGGGAGTAATAAGAAACTTATAGGCCAGTACCAAATATGACAGGAATGAAATCCCCTAATTTCAATTTTGTAATTGGCTTTGTAAATAAATCCGGCACGTTATTTTCCGATTGAACATATTTAATTTGTACTGTTTTTCTTTTGTACCAGATCCCTTACAAATTGATATTTAATATCGATATGCTTTGATCTTTGATGTATTATTGGATTTCTAGCCAAAGCAATACTGGCCTGATTGTCACAGTAAATAGTTACAGGCTTACTTATTATCAGTGTTGTAATTGTTTTTATTAGTAATTTAAGAAAAATAGCCTCTTGTATTGCTTGCGACAATGCAATATATTCCGCCTCACAAGTAGAACGTCGAATCGTTCCCTGTTTCTTAGAGATTTCCAGCTAATCATTGGATTATCTTTTGCGAATCTAAAGCAATAGCCTGTTATACTTTTATGATCTGGTGAATTTGCCCAATCAGCATCACAAAATCCTTCCAATTTTAATGGTTTATCTCATTGTCGAAATACTAGGCACCGACTCTGAGTTCCCTTTAGATAACGTAATAGTTGCTTAGCTCTTGTTAAATGCACAATCCCCGGTTTATTTAAGTTTTGGGACAACTTATTTACGTCTGACATCAACCAGGCCAGATATCTGCTATACAGTTACTAAGACTTCCAGCCAATGTTCTGTATTCTTTCTCACACGCCGCTATAGCATCTTCATTATTCATAATTGTGTTTAAATCCATTTCACATGGAGTAGTTCGTGTTTTACAATTTTGCATGCTGAATTTAGATAAGAGTTTTTCTATGTATCTGGATTGGTTCATTCTAATAGTGTTGTCCTTAAATTCGAACTGTATACTATTACGCCCGGGATTTCGTTGGGACTACGATAGCCGGGACGCAACGAGAAAATGAAAAAAAAAACTAAGTAAGAGATCCCAAGGTTCGATATAAAAATAAAGAAAAGAACGTTGGGAGGGGAATTCTCCAATTCCGGACGTCGGTAAACGCAGAGAGAAAATGAACAATACGCAGACACAGAACAACAGAAGACAACACGAGAATATATAATACAAAGATTTTATTTCTAGAATACACGGAGTGTGAATGTAAGAAAAAGAAAACTAAATAATACAAGGGATGGGGAGATAAGTTACCAATTAAACAGATATTAATGCGGCGAAATACATATGAATACAGAGATAGCAGATTATAAGATATGGAAAAACATGAAGAAACTTACATAAGGTTGGAATCGACGTCGATTGACTATTATCGGGGTACAGTTTGTTCAAAAGGATATTCATACACTTCTCTGAAAGTAAAGGATGGGATTGACAATGTTCTAATATGAATTTTTGACTGGCGACGTCCAGGAGAACATAGAAAAATCACGGGAGTATAGCCGACTTGGGTTGACGATGTTGATCTAGATTCTCGCGTCGGTCCTTTGGTTTTTGGTGGCATCTAATTCTTCTGGCATCAAACAACGAAGTCTGATTTTGGTGACAGCTGCTTCTTCTAACGGCAAATATCTAAGACTGGTTTTTGGTGATGTCCGACTCCTCCGATAGCCAGCAACTATATGTGGTTGTTGTTACCTCAACACGTGCGAAACGAAAACTGCTATCTGTTGAGTCACGTGTTGCCCCCCCCCCAAAGGTATGCGTCATTCACGGACCTTGTTAATGTCATTCGCACTTATCTGTCAAACAGCGTTCGTTTGGCCTACGATTATGGACTTGGTTAATATCATTTGCACCTGTCAAACAGCGTTTGTTTGGCCTACGCATCAGGGAACAGGCAGGAAATGGGGGTAGAAGGGAAGGTTTTTTCCGAGAACTGGCCCTGACTCATCTGGTTATAAAAACAATATATATCTCACAATCTGCATATTCAAGAAATAAAGAAGTTATTAATATTCATATGTTTCGTCGCAAATACACAAGGTACTGAAAATATAAAATCTGAGGTGAGGGTACAAATATGGGGTTAACGTAACAATACCAAGAAACCATGATAGTCGACCCAAGTCGGTCATTTTAACCCTTACATTTAAGGAACTTAATTTTTAATAGAGCAGCTTCCCATTTTGAAACAATTAACATATCGTCGACCCAAATAATCAGAATTACTAATATTTCATTATTAAATATTCTTGTGTACAGGCATGGGTCAACTTGGGAAGATTCAAATTGTTGTTCAATTAAATAGGAATGGATTAATTTATTCCACGTCCTTCCGTTCTGTTTGAGTCCATACAGTGACTTTTTGAGTTTCCATACATAGTTATCACCTTTTTCAAAACCTTCTGGCGGTTCTATGTATAATTCATAGTCAATCAGAGGATTCAAATAAGCTGCTTTAACATCCATATGGTGTATATCCATACCATAATGTGCGCCCATTTGCATCAAAGTTCTAATTGTTGTCATTCAGTCCAACAACAAACATGTTTCTACATAATCTTCCCCGTATATCTGCGAAAATCCTTTAGCTACAAAACGAGACTTATACACTGGCAATCCATCCTCAATTCGCTTTACAGTATTGTTGTAGTGTAGTTTTCATAGTGGAGGCTTGTATTTTGCTAAGTCGGTCCTAAAAAGGGTCCGACGTACAAAACGTTAGGAACTTGAAATAAGAGTTAATAACGCAGCAATCTAGTTGTGATGGTTGATAATTCAATGTCCGACATCGACTGACTCACTCAACACAACTGAGCTCAACTGGTGACCGCTACTACTACTTATGTGTGGGAGAGTCTATTAATAATAGAATAGGTACGTTCAGGTATGACAAGTATAAACCCAACGGCTGCCGATAATATTTTTATCATCCGGGGCCTTTTTCAATTCAAAAGTATCGTTTGATACTAAAGATTCAATTTCTTTTTGCATGGCGGCTATCCATCGTTTGGAATTGTCAGAATTTATGGCTTCTTGATAGTTCTTCGGGGTACATTGCACCGAATAGCAACAGCCAATGTCACAGATATCACATTGACCCATTCTAAAATAGTTTGGCTTTCTTCTATTTCTGGTCGGATAACGCGGAATTTGTCCCCCCTCATCGGTTGTATGAAGTTAACGTCTGATTTTTCCTCGTCTACATCATCTGGTATAACACCATCCTTTGTGGATTTTGAACGGGTTTTCTACATATAGGCCCTATCCCATAATTAGGCCATACTAGTTAGTGTTGGACCAGCTCCTCGCAGTTAATGTTCTTTTCTTCGGGATCCTCCCCTTGCCCAAAGGAATCTGTAAATCTGAGGCATCTGATCTTCCTTATCATTTTATTTTGGATCTAGCTTTGCCCTGTGGTTGACGTATGTGTAGCAAATTGTACCAAAAATAGGCATACCACGTACGTTGGGTTTGTAATTCGTATAAGCCTCGTCTGGAGTTTTTTTTAATGTTACTATTATAGCAATGGTTTCTTATATATTGTTGATTTTGGGATCTGATCCCTATTTCTATATTTCGTCCTTTTCCCTTTAATACATGTGTCACAATATTGTAAGCCCTTTGGAAATCTAATTTTCATTTTGTGACGTGTTCTTGCAATCTTAACATCCGAATTATTACAGTAGCCTAATATTTTATTCCAAGTCCTGAAGTCGTGCGTGGCTGTCTTCATAGACTTAATACTTTTCAAATAATACAAACGTCCATTTTGTTGTATATTAAATTCAGTTCCGTCTGAGTATATTAACTTTGAATTGTCTCGGTGAAAATTAACTGTAACAGCAGACTGAACCGAGAAAATATTTTGTTTACATTTAGGAATTTATAAAGCCCTTTTTAATAAACATTTATAAATATTTCCTTTAGTATCTCGTAAATAAATACAGGCATCGCCTCTTAAAACTAAATTATTAGCTCTGGTCTCGTCAGCTAACTCGATAAAATGGAAATCAGACTCGAATTTGAGGTCAAAATTAATAAATTTTGTTTTATACATGATTTGTCGCACCCGTGTCGACTAGGTAAGAATTATAACTATTGGGTATAGTATCCAACCCAAACGAAAAGGCATATGTTCGCTCATTCGAAAAAGGTTTTACATTTTTACAAAAATCATTTTTTGTATAAAATTGACATTTTCGCACGTACATGGCTGGCTTTACGACAACAACAGACGATATTTTTCTATTATTACTGTTCCAGTTGTTATTGTTGCTGTTATATTAAAAACAAGGGGCTTAAAAACAATTATTACAATTTCTAGTCTGATAGGTTTGAGGGACTGGTTTTCTGAATTTTTTAAATGACGTTCTCAGTTGCATTACGTTATTTCCTTGATTTTGGGGGGGTACACATTTTTTCAGTTTCTTCATAACTACGTAACGCAATTTTAAACTCAGTGAAAGTTAATTCTTTATCTTTTTGTGTTATGACTGTCGTGAATGGTTTAAATGTCGGTGATAATCCCTTTAAAACCATGGCTATTAGCAACCCATCCGAGATAGTCTCACCTGCCATTTTTAAGGCATTTGTGATTTTCTCAGCTCGTATAATATAATCTGTTACAGATTCATTTTCTCGTCTCCTTAACGAGGTTAGTTCAGTATATAAAGCAATAATTTTAGGCTTACCTTTTGACAAGTAATATTCGTAGGGCTCGTCGTCCATTGTCCTTGGCCTCTCTCATTATCAAAGACAAACTCCTGTCATCCAGGCTTTCTGGACATCTTGGCAAAGAATGATGTCATGGCGTTTTAGTATTCTAAGGTAGCCTAAGAATTTGATTTCCCATAATTCCTACTTGGTTTCGTCTCCGTCAAAATACAGTCGTAATCTGGGCTCGTAACTAATGTTGACCATGTTTGCCGTAGTCTCTGAATATGGAATCAAGTTGTCCGTAATCTCTTCAATATCAGAGGTTGGCAGTGTAGATTCGGAGAAAGTAGCGGCTGCTAATTCTTTAAGTCTTCGATATCAGGTTGGCAGTGCAGATAAATTGGGAGAAAAAACAAAATTACTGCCTTTATACACGTCGCATTGAATATTTTAACCTTTCTGATTGGTAAACCCTTCTATTGGTGAACTATAAAATGAGTCAGCTCGTTTTGACTTGATCACTAGTTATATATACATACCCCCTCTCCCAGGTCTTTTGATTTATTGGACGAGGTATTCATTCCGTCGTGGTGGCCTGCCACCACGACGGAGGAAAATACAATTAATTCATCACCGCCGGTGTCACCTGTGGAAACGGCATGGTGTAAAAACAAGCAAGTAAAGAAGGATGCTGAGTACTACGAGGCTCAGTTCAGTAAATTCGAGGATTCTTTCCACAACAATGAGTTTGTAACGATCACAGAAGTGTGGGAAGCCGTAAAGCCGAGAATCGTTTCCCTGCTTACCTCGGATGTGAAAAGCCATAAATTGGTGGGGGTAGGCAGGGAGACCATGGAAGAGGTCCTCAAGACACTAAAAGTTTACCCGAGAGTCCTTGCGAGAAGGTCGAATGCCATGTGGGACATTCTCTTCCCCACGGAGCAAGAAGCAAAGGCTTTAGCAGGGAATGTATTAACAACTAAGAACCTAAGGTTGCGGACTGAATATATGGGCACGCGGAAGTCCAAAATTACAGTTCACGGTGTCCCAGCTGACATCAGTGAAGATAGGATGGGGGCTTTCTTCACCAAATTTGGAAAAGTGGATGAGGTTAGGGCGGTTCTTGGCAAATCGGGAATCGCGACTGGGGACATTGAGCTACAGGTCACCCTGACGCAGGAAAGTTTTAAGGAAGTCCCCAATATCCTTACATGCAGAAATAGAAGGATGTTGGATGTAGTAGAAGGGCGGAAGCCGTGCTGTTGGTCATGCGGTACCCCGGGCCACATGGCGAAAGAGTGCCCCAGCAAATTGCCTCAGCCCTCAACATCCACAACAACAGCAGTAGCAGCAAAAGAAACAGTAAAAGAAGCAGCAGTATCAGAATAGGGAAAAGGGAAAAAGGACCAGGAAGGCACTTGGAAGAGGGTGGTTAGCAGAAAGGTGAAAAAGATGCCTTCTCCTCCCAAGAAAGAGGGGACTGTAACAGCACAACATCAGGCAAGGAAGGGGAAGGATAAAAGTCCCAACATGGTAGAGAGCCCGAGAAGGGAGGAAGATACTCAAAAGGCTGAAAACCCGGCTGAAAGCCAAGCTGAAAGCCTTGCTGAGAGCCACAAGAAGGCAGGGAATGCCAGGAAGGTAGAAAGCCCCAAAAAGGCAGAAAAACATGCAACTCAAGCAAAGAAAACGCAGCAAAAACAAGAAATGGAGGTTGACACTATGCCACCACCTCGGACGTCTACCTTAAAGAGAGGTAGAGAGGAGGAGGAGGAAGTTGAACAGCAGCGACCAAACAGCCAAAAAAGAGCCCAACTGGGGCTCTTATATAAGCTGGAGGGTGTGGACGGGAAGTCTGTAGAGGACCCGAGAAATTTCCCAGATGCCCCGGGGGTTCTCACCTGTGTAAGAGACACAGGGACTTACCTAAAAGTCTGGGCGCATGTTACGGAAGCCAAGGACAATTTCCCTAAAATAAGGATGGTGGAGATGGATTCTCCCCATTTAAAAAAGCTAAGACAGTTTTGTGCTGGGAGGGTCCCGGTTATTCTCTACCCCTCTTTATATAGGTGTTTAAAACTGACTTATCCTTCGGATGTCGGCGGGATTGTCCTGGAAGGACGAATGACGTCGGATCTAGGTGTGGGCAGCCTAGGACAATCCGTCGGGATCCTTTCACCTGCAGATTTCCGCCCTGTATGTGAGTAGGTTTATTCTGTGTTTTATATTTTACAGGGCTTAGAAAATGGAAACCAAGTTAGCGACTCTGAATGTGAGGGGCTTAAGGGATCGGGGTAAGGCTGCCCGCCTGCTCCGGGACCTTCTGTCCCTGGATGTGGATGTCGCCGCGATCGAAGAGACCCACTTTGTTTGCAGTGCCGATGCGTGTGTGCTGGAGGATGACTTTGTTGTCTATTCAGCATATGGGGACCGGTTTGCCAGAGGAGTTTCTTTGCTTGTCAGACGGACTCTTGATGCGAAGGTGGACCTTGTGCATACCGATGCCGAGGGCCGGTTGATCGTGGCCGATATTGCCATGAAAAGTGGTTCGTTCCGAGTCGTTGCGGTTTATGCGCCCAATGACCAGGAGGAGCGGGTCTCGTTTTTTCGGCGGTTGGGGCCGTTCCTGGTTGATTCAACGCGCCTAGTTTTAATGGGGGACTGAATGCCATTCTGGACCCCCCGACTTAGACAGGGGGGGGTGCTAGTGGGAGAAGGGACGATCGTAGCCTGGTTGATCTGATCGACGATTATGGTCTCGTCGATAGATACCGGGTCGATCATCCTGGGGGAAATATGTGGACGTGGGCTCTTAGTTAACCACCTGAAAAGAAGGCCAACTACCTTGACAGAATGTTAGGGAGAAGAGCCGACATAGATCTGCTAGATTGCCCTACGTTCCACTGGGTAGGCTACACGGACCACAAACTTGTTTGTGCCAGTGTAGCGTTAGATCATAGGCCTAGAATGGCTGGCTACTGGAAGTTCAATCTGTCTTTACTGGACAGGCGGGACTTCCAGGAACAGCTAACTAGATTAGTGCAGCGGGAGCTAGTGGGGGCGGTTATCGGGAATAAGTGGTGGGAACGCCTTAAGTCTAGGATTAGGTCTTTCACCACTGATTTCAGCAAACGGCTCGCTCTAGATAGAGCTGATAAGGTGAAGACACTTAAAGCTAGTTACACCTGAGGGGGATCCCCTAGAGATAGCTAGGGCGGCCCTGGATCGTTTGAATAGCGAGCGGTACATGGGCCAGGTAATTAGACATAAGTTAAGTAAGATGTCTTCCGAAGCTGTGAACTTGGGCGCAGATCTGCGCAGGGAAGAGGTCCGTCGAGGTGGCGATCGTTTCATTCGTGAAGTCAAATCCCGGAGGGCACACTCTTCGGGCCACTGACGACATGTGCGAGGCGTTTCTGGCGCCATTTCGGGAACCGGTTTACCAAGGAGCCTGGTCTCCGTGAGGAGGAGTTTCGCAGCTATTTATTGACTTTCCTCGGCTTTCGCCGACTGAAGCGGCTAGCTGCGAGGGAGAGATTACGGAGGGCGAAGTCTACGTGGTTTTGAAGAAGGTCGGCAGAGGCAAGTCGCCCGGTCTGGATGGTTTGCCCTATGAATTGTACTTGAGGCTGTCGCACATCTTTGTTCCGATTTTGACAGCAGTGTTCAACAACTGGTTTCGGTCGGGGTCCATCCCCAACCGGATTACCAGGGGCGTGATCACCTGTTGAAAAAAGGGCAAAGGTGAGGGGGGAACCTAGATGATTACAGGCCCATAACTCTGCTAAACACAGAGTTAAAGATTATGGCCAAGATCCTGCAGGAGCGTTTGCAGTCAGTTGCCGAGTCTCTGTTGGGACCTGAGCAGACTTGTTCTGTGAGGGGCCGAACAATTCAGAGCAACCTGCATCTGATCCGCACGATCATAGAGGGTGTAAAAGACGACGAAGAAGCGCGCGCAATTTGATCAGGCATTTGATAGGGTTGACCATCGTCCACTGGCAGGCCGCTGGATTCGCACCCAACTTCTGCCGCTGGATTAGCCTCCTGTATCGCTCCCCAGTGCTGTGGTACAGGTGAACGGAAGGTTGTCGGAAGCTTTTGTACTGTCTAGGTCGGTTCGTCAGGGTTGTCCGCTGTCGCCTCTCCTCTATGCTTTGGCGTTGGAGCCTCTCCTTCGCCGGCTGAAGGACGAGACCGGCAGTCCGGCCCTACGTGGAAGAGCCATTCCTGGAGGGTCTCGAGCCAGGGTTTCCGCGTACGCCGTTGATGTATCTGCTTCCGTGTCGTCCCGCAGCGACATTGAGGCGGTACAGAAGGTGCTTGATCGGTACGAGATGGTGACAGGGGCTAAGATAAACCGCGACAAGTCGTCCGGCTTGCGGTTAGGTGCCTGGAAGGGGGTCGCTCTTCCGGGCAGCTTCGGTTGAACGGAAGGTCCTGTCCGCATTCTTGGAGTGTGGTTTGGGCCCGACCTCCAGCTGGAGAAGAATTGGTCTGAAGTACGAGCAAAGGTCGATTCTGCCGCTCAGACTTGGAACCGACGGAGGTTGTCCGTGAAGGGCAATGCAGGGCGGAGGTGTGTACTACATACATTCCCCTCCCCCTGATTCTTTATCGATTGTCCGTACTTCCTCTCTGTGAGACCCACTGGAAGGTGCTCGAGCGATCGCTATCCTCCATTTTATGGAGGGGACGCGTGAATAGTGTCGACAGACGAGTCTGCACTAAACGTCCGTGTCATGGTGGGCTGGGAATGCCGCACCTTCTGAGTCACATCCGTGCCTCGAGGTCTGGATTTGACTGGAGGAGATCTGATTCTGGAGGGCATTGTTAGGGACGCGTTCCTTAGTTTTACCATCAGTCCCCCCATCTCGCGGGTTGAGCGCCGTCGTAAACCTCGGGATCAATCGGATTTCCCTCGCGAGTGTCGGTTGGCCTTGAATGCCGTTCCACGGTCCAGTGACCTTTCACGGCCTAGGAATGTCTTCTATCGTGGATTAGTGGAGGGGCTCGCGAAGGATTCCCTGTGAGATACGCTCGGCTTGTCGGAGGAGGACTATCGCTCCTACTGGTCTTGGGCGCCAGCGGCGGATTACCTCAGTAACCCTGAGTTTTCGCTTACCTGGTGATTAGCCCGGAATCGGCTGCCTCTCAACGACAAGGCTTTCATATGTGGTTTGGCGGAGTTGCCAGACTGTGAACGGTGCGGCCTTGGTTTAGAAGAAACGGCTTCGCACGCCTTCTACTATTGCCCCCGGGTCCGCCCCTTATGGGACCATATCGGCGAGCTGACGGCTCGTCTCGCTCCCGAACAGATTGAGTCCATTGATCGCTCATACGCGTGTGACAATGTGTCGCCCCCGTATTCCGGCGTGAAACGGATGCTGTTTCTGACGCTGCTGGCTCGAATGGTGATTTGGACGACGCGAAAGGAGGAAGTCTTGCGGGGCAACCGTCTTTCTAATCAGCATCTAATCCGATTCTTTGAGCATCAGCTCAAGATGAAGATTAGATCTGATCGATTGCATTCGACAGTCTTTAGCGAAAGGTGGGTAAAAGAGGCGAGATTGGTTTGTATGAACGGGGCTAGGCTTGATTTTCTCTTCTAGGTCAACCTATTGCACATCGGGGTGGCTTCCTGTGGAACCCTCCCCTTGGTTAGGTTAGACAAGCTTAAGTGTACCTAGTTAATGTGCGTAAGTGTTGTTCCTGGCCTGCATCTCGGCTGCTCTTTGGTTATGGTCCAAGTCAAGATTCCCAACTTCCCCAGTTTGTTTTGGTCCACTTTTATCTCGACTGGGTCAGCTTCATACTTTCCCATTCCCGCATAATATGTTATCCTTTTCCCACTCCCTTAGCGAAAGCTCTTCTTGACTGTCCCCTGGGCAGAATACAGCGGCCTCTCTGTTTTGAGTGTTGGACGGGTCCTACTAACATCAATTATGTTTCGTTTGTATTTTCTGTTTATTTTAGTTATTATTGGGTTCGTCTCCCTCCCCTCTCATTTTATCATTATTAGAATTTTAAATTACATATATATCATCATTATATTTAAATTACATATATATCATCATTATATTTTTATGGTGTGGGGCACGTTTTGATAGGTTCCCCTTGAGAGGATGTGGTATTATGGTGGTTGGAGGATTGATTGGTGATGGACGAGTTCTTGTGGCGAATGGGTAATTGTAATGTATGAATGTGTCGTGAATCAGATTAGCTGGGTATAAGATAGTGTTGACCAACCTTTAACCCCTCCCCTTTTTCGGCCTTGTACTTGAAACAGAATAAATATTCTAGTAAATACATATAACTCACTAGTAATTTGGAGTATTTTATTATCCGGTTTTACTTCCGCCAAAAGTCTACCAAGCAACAGCTAAGTTATTTTTTTTATTTTGTTGAAAGTTTCAGTTTCTTACGTTTTTCTTTGTATTTGTGCATATTTGTTTTTTTGTTTGGTTAATTTTTCTTTTTAATCTTTTTGTTGTGCTCGGTTTTGTTTTGTTTTCTTTAGTTGTTACGTATTAAAATTTAAATTCCATATTTGAGTTTGACTTTTTCTTTCGTTTTTCGTGAAAAAAAAAAAACAAGCCATTTAGGGCGCATCTTTAATTTTAAGTCATCGTGGAAGAAAATTCCATGGCGGACATTTTAAATGAATCGACAGTGTCAACACCAGTCCAAACAAAGAAAGCAGCAGCAGCAGCGTGTGGTTCAACAACAACAGTCGAAATCACACAGAAAGAAGCGCCAGCAACTAAAGAAAGACCAACCAACAGAACCAACCCCACAGGAACAGCGAATCGAGACTGACATTGAGGCGGGGGTAACGCCCCCACCTCGGTCTTCCTCTTTGAAGAGAGGGAGGGAAGAGGAAGAGGATGAGACGCCCACAAAAAAAAAAAAAAAAAAAAAAAAAAAAAAATATATGGACTGAGGGAGGGAGAAATAAATGACTAATGTGAGATCGTCATCTCTCCCTGCTTCACAAGTAGAACCTGAAGAAATAAATGTTCGTGCAAGGAGCCTTCCAGCTTCACCATCTAGGGCTCCGTCTCCTTTTCACACCCTTTCAGGAAAAAGAAGGGGAGAAAACAGTTTGACAAGGTGGAGGACATCTGTAAAGTAAATAGAAAAGAGGCAGAGAGGGACCTTTCAACTAAAAAGAAAAAAAAAGGCTCTCTTGGGGCCACTTTTTAAGATTGTATCTGCTGACATGAAGTCGGTAGAGGACCCCAGGAATTTCACTCGGGCCCCGGGGGTAATCGCTTGCATTAGGGACACGGGAAAGCATCTGAGGGTATGGTCCCGTTTACAGGAGGCCAAGGATGCGTTTCCCGAAATTTGAATGGTCCAAACTTTTCAGATATTGTGCAGGAAGGGTCCTGGTACGTCTCCATCCCTCTCTTTACAGGGTCTTGAAATTAAATTACCCCATGGACGTCGGCGGGATTGTCTCAGATGGACGGATGATGTCGGAGTTGGGCACAGGGAGCCTGGGACAATCTGTCGGGGTCCTTTCAGCTACAGATTTCCGGCCCGTATGCGAGTAGTTTTTTTTTTGCGCTTACTTTTATTCTTTTTTTCTGCAGGCCTAGATATGTCTATTAAGATTGAATGTGAATGGCTTGAGAGATCGGGGTAATGCTGCTCGCCTGCTCCGTGATCTGTTGTCGTTCGGCGTGGATGTCGCCGCGATTCAAGAGACCCACTTTGTTTGCAACGTCGATGCTTGTGTTCTGTCTAACAACTTTGTCGTCTATTCAGCATATGGGAAGTTAGACGTACGTACGTCACATCGGGGTGGTTTGCTGTGGAGCTCACCCCTTGGTTAGGTTAGACAAGCCTTCAAGTTAATTTGAGTAAGTGTTGTTCCTGGCCTGTTCCCGGTTGCCTCTTTGGTTATGATCTAAGTAGATTCCCAACCTCCCCAGTTTGTTTTGGCCCCTTTTCATCTCGACTGGGTCAGCTTTTATATTTCCCATGCCCTTATAATTTTTTCTCCTTTCCCACTCCTTTAGCGAGAGAGGCCTCTTGATTTTGTCCAATGGGCAGAATACAGCAGCCTCTCTTTTTGAGGGTTGGACGGACCCTACTAACGTCAGTTATGTTTAGTTTGACTTGTGTTAATATTTTAGTTTGTTATTTGGTTCATCTCCCTCCTCTCTCATTCTTCATTATTAGCTTTTTATGTATTTATTATCATTAAATTTTAATGGCATGGCGTGCGTTTTGTAGGTTCCCCTGGAGTGGATGTGGTATTGTGGTGTATGGAGGATTGAGTGGTGACGGACGAGTTTTTATGGTGAATGTGGAAATTATGGGTGAATCGGATTAGCTAGGTATAGGATAGTTAGTGTCGACCAGCCTTAAACCCTCCCCTTTTTAGGCGATGTGCCACAATTATGTATTTTTGCATAATAAATATTGAGTGTCTCTTGTGATGACTGCTACTGTTGTGTGGGTATCAATTTCATAAAATGGCGTCGCCGAACGAAACTGTTGGATTTGGAAAACCCTGAAGAGGTTATTATCTGGTTAAAGTGTGTTTGAGGTAATGGCCAGAATGAAGAAATTAGCGGATGACCAAAAGCAGAAACAGAATTTATTTATGGCCACCGCGATTTGTAAAACCATTGAAACTTTAAAGACATTAAGGGCATAATTTTAAAGAATATCCAACCAAAAAAAAAAAAAAAAAAAAGATTGGTCATTAATGAAAAACTAATTTCAATCGTTAAGAAGAAACTATTAGGAAATCTCTCAGTAGACTAAGAGATACTAGTAGGTATTGTGACTTTAATGAACTTGGACGAAAAGGAATGACAACAGGAGGAATTGATTCAGCTTCAACTGGTGGAAGGATTATACGATACTATGCAAAGATTTAAAATTTTGGAGAGGTTGCAATATTAATTTGCAAGCGTGTATTGAATTTATACAGCAGGATGAGTTGATTGAAAAAATATAAAAAAAAAAACAAGAAATGGAAATATGTGCCATTAAGAAAAAAAACAAAATCAAAATGCAAATATTGCAGTTATGAACATGAGCCAAAAAGAGAAAAATGTCCAGCATGGGGAAAGATATGTGATAGAAAAAAAAGAATCATTTTAAAGCCGTGTTGTGTAAATGGCAAAGCAACAATGTAAAAAATGTGGAAATAGTACAGGATGGAAAAAAAAAAAAAAAAAATCAAACTGATTTTTTTTTTTTTGCGATAGAAAAGAAACAAAGACAAAAGAAATACGTTCAAGTATATGAAGTTGAATGGTATAAATTTAAAGATGTAAGTCAACACAGGAAGGGAGGTAAATCTCATTCCTAGAAATTGGGGGGGGGGAAATTAATGAGACCGAAGTTAAGAAGAAGCCCTGTAAGACTAAAACAATTCGATGGAACCTGTATAAAAACGTTAGGTCCTTGTCAAGAGACATTTGAAACAATCACCATCATAGTAGCGGATTGTATAAAAAGTCATAGCCTAATAGGTACTGACTTAGTGAATGTTGATAGTAGACAATTACTGAATGCTGTCAATGTTAGAAGTTTTGAAACAGAAAACTTATAAATTATAAAGCAAGCATTAAGCTAAAAAAATGTTACGCAGTCATATTTTCAAAATCGTAAGCTTCCCATACATATAAAACCGATTGAGAAGCTGAACAAAACGGTAGAAGGAATACTTCAACATGTTGAAACAGGAGGCAGTAAATGGGCAGCCCCTAATGTAGTCGTAAGGAAACCTAATGGTGATGTTAGAGTGTGTGGTGATTATAAGGTAGGTGTGAATCACAAAATTTGTTCAGATTCATATCCTATTTCAAATGTAGAAATCATATTGCATTCCTTTGCAGGAATTAAATATTTTGCTAAAATCGATTTAAAGAATGCATACCACCAAATCCAAATAGACGGCGAATTCAAAGAAGTTACGACAATAAACTCGCCCATAGGCTTATTGAGGTGGACTCGCTTACTATTTGGAGTTAAGACAGCCAGTTCGATTTTTTAGAAAGCCATGGAAAATCTACTAGAAGGAAAAGTAACAAATATAATAATATACCAGGATGATATTGGGTTAGGTGCCCGTAATCAAGAAGAATTAAAACAGAAAACTAAAATGGTAATGAGTATACTCAGAAATGCAGAAATGACTAAACGAGGATAAATGTATATTCAAGGGCAAAAATTAACGCTTTTGGGACTGTGGTTGCAACGAAAAGAAAGAAGACTGTCAACTTAGAAGAAATCAATTGCAGGCGTTTATTGCTACTATGTCTCAACCGCAACATTTGTAGCCAAATCACAGTTCAAACGATAGTCTGTCGTAACAGCCCAACAGACAACGTAGAAACGACAAAATGGAGTCACAAATCCAACCTTCGCTTCTCACCAGTAAAAACGCCTGTTCGTTCACCAAGCTCAGAAAATTCAAATCTCTCACATAAGCGAAAAACAAGAGATATCTTTCTGATTGGTCACGCCATTCAGGGGAGGGAAGAACCTTAGCATAGATTCTGGTCCTTAAAGTAGATTTTTGCTAACTACTTTGATAATTTTTCTTCGGCAGATCGCACACAAAACACGAACTCTTTTTCGGGGTAGCTGATTATTTCTTTCACTACAGGGATATCAAATTTCAGAGGAGGTTGCTTCATCGGACTCAAAGTTGATACAGAAAATATTGAATGTTTCGTCTCCAAATAAGAGTTGGAATCATTTCTTGGATTAGCTAATTTTTATAGCAAGTTTGTATCAAAATATTCAAAGAATTTGGCCATTTGCTGAATGACTAAGAAAAAAAAATGGACCAAGGATATTCACAAAAAGCCTTTGTTAAATTGAAGTTAGCATTATCCAAGAAAACGGTTGTCAAGATTTTTTGACCCTAAAAAGAAGTTAACAGATGCGAGTGGACAGTCTGTATCAGCAATTTTGTCACAAGAAGGACGCCCAGTGACGTATCTTTCCAGGAAATTAATGCCAGTCGAAATTATTCAAATATTGAAGAAGAAACGTTAGCTATAGTATGGAGCATGGCCAGAGCAAGAGAATTTTTGTTAGGAAAAGAAATTTTTGCTCATGTCGGATCATAAACTGCTAGAATTTATATTCCATTGCTGAAGATCACATCGTTCACGGATACTAAGATGGGCAATGAAGTTGATGGCCTTTGACTATGAAATAGAAGATGTGAAAGGAAACACGATCCCACAAGTAGATGCGCTATCACGACTACAGTTTGAGGAGGGACAACACGAGATAAATGTGAAAGTGGAAGATGGAATTGGGTGGAGACCGATGTATTGTCCATTAATAGACTCGTGATGGCGACTCTACAAGATCCAGTATTGAATAGGATCGTAGAGAGAATAAGGAACAACAAATGGCGTAATTGCTCTAAAGCGGAAAGACCGTACAAAGAGATCAGACATAAATTGACAATAGAGAATAGTGTAGTTTGCAATGGAGGTCTTGTGGTACCACCAGCAAATTGTAGAAGACAGGTAATTAAAAGCGTGCATGATGATGTGCATTGTAGAATAGCTACTACACAAAAACGTGTAAAATTGGAAGCCTAGTGGCCTGGTCACACTCGGGATGTGGAGACGTACGTGAATAAATGTCCTAAATGTGCGGAGATAAAAAAAATTCCGGCGGAACAAGACAGATACGTGGCCAAAGGAAACTGAACCATGGTCAAGAGTTCATATAGACCATGCACATTTGAATGGTATAGGATTGTGTCTGATATTGGTATATGCGTTTTCGGCATGGCCCGAAGTTTTTAGGGTTCAGGATAGAAAATCAGAAACAGTACAAAAAAAAATTTACGAATAGTCTTTGCCAGGAATGGCGTACCAAGGACATTGGTAACAGATAATGCTCCAGAATTTTGTGATGAAAACTTGTGTTCATGGTTAAGAAACATTGGATGCATAACGTATAAAACCCCTCCTTATCATCCGCAATGAAATGGAATAGCGGAGCGAATGGTGCAAACCATAAAAATAGGATTAAAAGCGTTCTCCCCACAGCATGAAAGAATCCAAAATTTTCTACCAAGATTGTTATTAAGTTATCGGACAATAGCTCATGCCGGAAGATTACAAAGTTCATCGGCGTTAATGGGAAGACAAATCAGAGCACCGTTAACAATGTCATACTCAACTGATGAGAAAATATGGCACAAGAGAAAGGGAGAAGAGGGGGCCAGAAAAAGTAAGATTTGTAGTGCAGAAGGGACAGAATACTGTGTTGGTGTCTAAGAATGGTAAAGGTCTATTGGTGCATGCCGACCAACTAAGACTGTGCCAAAACTATGAAGACTCAGAAACTGAGGATACTGAAGAGTTAAATGAGGAGAGAGAAGAACAAGATAATAGATCAGAAAAGAAAATGAGTGTTCAAGAGTTTTCTGAGGAATAAGAGAACGAAACAGTGGAGATTGAAGAAGAAAGAAGTAGGGGTGACATCTCCTATAATGAGAAATCCTCTTGGAAGGGGTGGGGAGGTATGTAGGAGAAACAATAGGTCAACTCAGAGAGTTAAACCTAAAAGGTTCCGAGAGGTGTAGTGAGATTGGTTGGGCTAATACTAATTAGCATAACTATATCACTATATAAGCAGAGCTTGAGATAGACTGGGGGAGAGTGTCTTTTGTGACGACTACTACTGTTGTGCAAGTATCAACTTCATAACAGTTGATTTTGTTTTACGGCATATCAACACCTCAATGGGCTATTTAATGCCGACAAAATTTTTTATCGCTGGTAACATTTTTTCCTCAAAAATGTATTGCTGGTAATAATTTGTCTTTCAAAACAATTATTGCTGGTATTTGACAGGAAACTAACTTTCATACATCATCTGAAGGATTTTAAGATGAAAAGTTGTTCACACTGAATGGGGAGCAGATATGTATATCGTGATCAAACTATATAGACCACTACTCCATTCCAAACTAGATTATGCTAGTTTTATATATGGGTTAGCCAGAAAGTCGTACATGAAAATTCTAAACCTAACTTACCATCAAGGGCTCAGTTTAGTGGTTGGGTCGTTTAGAACATCCCCGGTGGGGGAGCTTATATGCAGAAACCGGTTACCCCCCCCCCTCAACATCTACGGCGTATTAAACGGTATTGCAGTATTATGTAAAAGTTAAATCATGCCCAAATAATCCAACTCTAGAGCTACATTTGAGCCAAACTATTGCGATCAATTCTGTCATGCAGAAAATGCCATATGGACTTAGAATGAAATCCATTGCTGAAGAATTAGACACTTCATTATCAAATGTGCAAGAAACAGTATTCAATATTCCACCATGGACAATTAAACACCCTCAAGTCCTTGAAATATATGATTTTATGACTACTCAACAATCTCTACAGACGGATCAAACAGTGGAGACAAAGTAGGATGTACAGCAGTAAGCCAGAGAATTATCAAAAAGAACCGCCTCCGAAAAGGAAGTTCGATTTTCACAGCAGTGGTTTATGTGATCGAATTAGCTGTTGACATCATCTGAGAACAAACTAAAGAACGTCCCAAATTCTTTCAAACACTTTCCGTCCTATCAGCTTTGAAAGGGAACAAATTCAACAAGCCAATAATCATTAACATTTTACATAAAATCAACTGAATGAACAAAAATGTTGAATCCCTAGCCATATTGAAATAAAAGGTAACTGTAGAGTAGACATGGCAGCCAAATCAGGTTTGGATACGAATGTGGATACAAGGATCAAGATCCCATTTACTAATTTTAAGGAGGACATAAATATATTTAAAAAAAAAAAAATGGCAGGATTACTGGGACGATTATCCAAATAATATATTCTATGCACTCCATCCCAAGTTGGGTGTAAGTAATTCTCGAAATTCAGGAAGTCTCGAAAAGGGGTAGTAACGGCCAGTTTGCGAATCGGCCATACGAAAATGACGCATTCTTTCCTAAGTAAAGAAGTTCAGCGTGCCAAACATGTAAAACGATATTATCCATTAAAAATATCTTGACAGAGTGTCCAGAACTAGTTATCTTAAGACAAAGTTTTTATAATAAAAGAAAATTAAAGTATCTACGAACCCAGACTCTTGGTGGCAAAAACCCTATGTGCAGAAATAAAACGAGGAAACTGGATATGTAGGGAAAGAAGTCTGTATTGAAGGAAAGAATAATAGTAGTAATGTAATTGTCTCTCGACAGAAGCTCTCTTTGCAAAAGTGTTAATGAAACTTCATCTACAACGTGATTTTATTAAAAAAATGAAAGGAAAACTTCAGATTCATTCAATTTAGATGCTGTTGCGAATTTGTGTAGAATGCAGATGAAGGGATAACTTGCATTCTTATTATAGAAGACACGAAGCGATCTTCAAAAAGGATGGTTCGCAATTGAATGATGAAATGAAAGTTCGATTATTATTAAGGAAATTATCTCCAGAGGAACATGAAAAATATGTTAATTATATTTTGCAGAAAAAAAACCAGGAGAGAAATTTTAATGAGACTGTTCTAATACTATCAAAAATTTTTGGTGATATTTAATATACAATAGTAAAGTCCGACGATGAAGATTGTCACTTATGCAAGAATTGAGAATGTGAAAAGTTCAAATTAAATGAATTAACTCCTGATTTATTTAAATGCCTCATATATGTACAGGGTTTAACTTCTAATAAGGATGTGGAGATAAGATCCAGGATACTTGCTAAATTAGAAATGGATCCCAAATTAACACTCCAGAAAATAGCTAAAGCTGACACTGCTTATTGTGAATTTGAAACTACAAGGATGGAGGAAAAAAGACAATTCATAGGTACATCGTGTCCGATCATCTAAGAGAAACTACAAACTTTTTTCAACAGAACAGTAAAAAAGACTAAACACACATCAATGCCTAATACTTGTCATGGTTGTGGAGGTATGCATTTTAAAAGTGATTGTTTCTTCAAGAACCAAAAAAATAATCTATGAATGTGGGAGATTATGACACAAAAGCACGTGTTGCAGATACAAAAAATGAAAAAGAAAACATATGTGAACACCTATTTGAACATGATAAATACATGGAGTGATGCTAAGAAGCCTAAAAGAGAAATTAACAAAACATCTCAAAAGAGGAAATTTGTTTTTGTGCAAATTAATGATGTAAAAATAAAATTGCTACCAAATACAGCATCTGATATCATTATCATAAATGAACAGACATGGAGAAAAAAATGGGCAAACTTAGTTCATTGACTTCTGATAAAGTTGTGCATGAAGTCTCAGGAAAGAGATTGAATTTTTGTGAATTCAGCTGTAATGTTTCTCTTTGGAAAAAAAAGCGGTGGTGTTTGTCTTAAAGATTACTGCTAATTTGTTTGGAACAGACTGGGTTGCATTATTTAATGTTTGGGACCCTTCAGTTAACTGTTTTTGCAACAAGATAAATATTTTTACCCCCGGTACTAATACGGCAAATGAAAATTGAAAAATGAACTGAAAGAGTTTTCCAGAAGTTTTCTCAGAAGGTCTAGGGACATGCACGAAAGCAAAAGGTAAGTTTGAGTTAAAAGACAATGTAACACCGAAAATTAAGCCTTAGATCCAATTAATAATGAATTGGACGGACTAGAAATATTAGGTCTTATCTCAAAGATTGACTATTCCGAATGGGCATCACCATCAACAGTCAAAAAAAAAAAAGAATAATAAAATTCGCGTATGTTCCGATTTTTAAACAGGGTTAAATGAAAGTTTAAACCAATATAACTACCCGTTACCAAGTCCAGAGGAAAATTTTTGCCAAATTGCATGGAGGTAATTTTTTCTAATTTGAACATGTCAGACCTACAAGTACTAGTAGACGAAGAGTGCTCAAAATTATTAATTAACACTCAGAGGGTTATACAAATTCATCCTTCCTTTCAGTATAAAGGTAGCGCCAAACATATTCCAACAGATAATGGATACCATGCTTGCAGGTTTGGATTATGTTCAGGAATATTTGGATCACGTATTTATTAAAAGTAAAACCCGAAAGCAACATGCAGAGTTAAAGAAAGTATTTGAGAGAATCAAAGAATATGGTTTTAAGATCATTAAAGGAAAATGTGAACCGTTTATGTCCGCACTTAAATATCTAGGACAAATTATTGATGAAAACGGTAGACGACCGGATCCTTCCAGGGCGAGCGTGATAAAAGATGCCCGCTCCAAGAAATGTAACAAAGTTACAAGTATTTTTAGGGTTTTCTAGTTACTATCATACATATATGCTTAATATACACGAATTAAGAGTACTATTGAATAACCTGCTGAAAAAACGGGAAATGGAATTGGACAGATAAATGGCAAAGTACTTTCGAAGAGATCAAGAAAGTCTTAACATTGGATTTGACACTAGCTCATTGACACTAAATTAAAGATTGTGGTTGCATCAAATGCAAGTGATTCGGATATTGGAGCAGTGATACTACTCAAATATGAGGACGGAACAACTAAACCAATAGCTCAGGCCTCAAGATCATTAATTGTGTCTGAAAGAAGCTACAGCCAGATAGAAAAGGAAGCATTGGCCATCATACTTGCCATGGAAAGTTTCAAATTCACACATGATAGAAAATTCATACTACAGACAGACCAATGTCCGTTATTGTCCATATATGGATAAAAAGGGGTGTTTCCAGACATAGCGAATAGACTGCAGCGGTGGGTGAACTATCCCATTGAATTATAATTGTAAAATGGAATTTCTACCATCCAAAAAATTAAGTCATGCATACGGAATATCTTGACTAATACCAAAATTGTGCGAACCACTTGAAGACACAGTAATTGCGGCGATAAGGTCCGAAAATGAAATTAATGACGTATTATACAGAGCAAGAGAACTGCAAATAAAATTAGAGGAAATAAAAATTTAGGTGGGAAAGATGACTTTATAATGAAAATGTAAGAGAAATTAATGCATTTTCATTATGTAATGATGTACTTATATACGCAGAATAATTGGTGATACCAGCACCGTTGCAAAGACGTCTGTTAAAAGAATTTCACAGAGGACATCTAGGAATTTCTAGAATGAAATCTTTAATGAGGAGGTTATATTTATAGTGAAATTATACAGAGGAAGTGACCGCCTATCAATATTTAACCTTGTCCGAAAATCGATATGCCATGGATACATATAAACTTCGCAGGACCGTTAAACGGAACATACTATCTAGTGGTATTCGATAGTTACACTAAAATGGCCAGAAATATTAAAATGTAAAAGATCAACTATTGCGGTATCGATAAATTTCTTATACATGATTTTTGCAAGGTTCAATGTTTTCTGATTATCCTTCCAAATAACGGGACTCATTTCACGTCCAGTGAATTTATTTTTTTGCAAATCATTAGCAATAGAACATTACAAAAGTTCTTATATCGTGAATCAGTGGAGGCGGTCGCGAAGGATCCTCCCTGTTAACGGCTCGGTTTGTCATTTACAGAGTTGCACTTTTCTGGTCTTGGGCGCCAGCGACGAATTACTTCAGCAATCCTGAATTTTCGCTTACCTGGTGATTGATTTGAAACGTGCTATCCCTCGATGACATGGCCTTCAGATTGAGTGGGGCGCATTTGACGACTGTCACTGGTGTGAGTTGGTTTAGAGGAAACGGCTTCGCACGCCTTCTACCATTGTCCTCGGGTACGCCATTTTTGAGACTATGTCAAGTTAACGGTTCGTATCGCTTCCGATAAACTTGTGCTCATCGATCTCGCATACGCGTGTGATAATGTATCACCTCCGTATTTTTTTGAGAAACTAATGGTATTTCTAACGTTTCAGTGAAAGGTGGGTGAAAATAGCGAGCTCAGTTCATGTGAAAGGGGCTATCCATGATTTCCTTTTAAGTCCTGTCACAACGGGAGGGTTTTCTGTTATCCCTCCCTGGTTAAGCTAGTCACCATTTGTTTTCCTAGTTAATATAGATAAGTGTTGCTCCTCGCCTATTCAGGACATGCTTATGATCGAGGTCGAGATTCCCAACATCCCAATTTTGTTTTGTCTTTTTTTTTTATCTCGGCTGAGTCAAGCTTTTTTCTCACTCCAACGTTTAATTTATCCTTTCCACATTCTAGTGAGTGGGGTGCTCGATTCTGTTTATCGACAGAATACAACTCTGGTCCTACCAACATCTGTTTTGTTTCAGTTTGTTTTGTTATCTTTTGTTTTTATGGGTTCATCTCCCTACATTTCATGATTCATGAAATATATATATATATATATATATATATATATATATATATATATATATATATATATATATATATAAGACATTATGAACTTTCAAGAGATTTTTATAGCATGTGTGGTATTTTGGTATTTGTAAGACTGAGCGGCGAGGGTTTCGTTCTTGCGGTTAATGGAGAAATTGTATTGAATGGTATGGGTCGTCATTTTGATTAACTAGGACTAAGATAGTGAAGACCAGCCTTTCCCCACTTTCTCATTGGCCTTGTGCCCAAATCATTGTATTTTACAATAATAAATATTGACTATACGGATTACTATTCGGCAGTTACTTTTCGAGCGAGTAGTATGAAGCAAGTACCATTAGTGTGAGTGTTATTCGAAGGCGTCTGACACTAGTATTGTTCTATGGCGTTACTATAGTTGTATCTGCGATTACAAAGTCTCTACTACAACGAACATTACGAAAGTGACAAGTATTCGTTGACATCACAAAACCTTTACTCCACAGCAGTTCCACTGAATAATCTTATGACTGTTTAAACGTTTTCGCCTTTTAACTTATGTGGTTTTGATTTTTTTTTCCTAGGTTTTTATTTGAGGTTTTAACCATTTGAGTGTTCTGGCTTTCCACCCCCATCTTTTCTAGATTGTCAAAGGTACTTGGTCAATGTAGATTTCCGGCTTTTGTTTGGCCGATTCTGTTCTTTTGGGAGAAACTTTTCAGTGTCTTGCCTGGGTTTTAGTGGATGGATAGGAGATCGCTGTGACATTTGTTTCGATGATGTAATATCTGTGGTAGGGTGTGGTTGATGTTTGATCCTTCACTGTCCTATTGTTTTTTTAATCATCATTTCAGTTTTTTCATTATTCTCCTTTTGCGGTTCAGCCTGCACCATTTTTTGGAATATAGACGTTTTAAGTAAGTTCGAAAATTAGGACAGTCATTTGTTTGGTTTGTTTTACGGTATATCAACACCTCAAAGGGTTATTTAATGCCGACAATTTTTATTGTTGGTAAAATTTCCAAAAATGTATTGCTGGTAATATTTTTTTAAAGTATTTCTGGTATTAAAACCTATTTTTACATTTTCACAGTGTTTTGATCCCAGTTTCGGGGTTAAATATTTGCCCATAGCTAGGACCCTAATAGGTGTTACCACCCTGGGTCAGTAGAAAAACAACAATTAAGAGGTGGTCCCATGCTCCTCAAAACTTGATCAACGGCCCTGCTGTCAGATGTAGTTTATCGTCATACCCAGGACGATTCCTCGGGTATAGTCAGATAACTAATGACTCCATTAGAAGTATTCAGTCTCGCGTGATGGAAGGTTTTCATTTTGAAAGCTCTTCATCTTTATCATATCTTCTACGTGTTTTCTATATTCCACATCAACTATCAAATTGCCATCTCGATTGTTTTAGCATTAATCCAACTGGACAGTACATTTTCAATCAAGAAAGGGGAACGTTTTGCCACTGGAGTTTCTTATAGGGAAGTGAGCACAAAAAGTATTCTCGGAAATTCAATATTAACTTCTTTTTCAGAATCAGAGTCTGAAAGATGTGTTTTGGGCTTTTTATTTTGATTATTCATAATTTGTGTATTAAAATTCACTGCCTGTTCTCGCTACCCTACCCCGGAGCCAGGGCTACACAAACCAAAGTGCAATTCCCAAAAGTGTACAAGCTGCTATGTTCACAGCCATGTCTATATCGAGATCTCTTCGAACTGATTGCCCCTTAGCCATCTCAAGAGGGAAACCCTGTCACCTTAACAGGTCAGGGCTACACAAACCAGCATACTCATATTTGAGAGAGAGACTCCAAGTACCCATTAAACCATTTGTTGCACTTCACAAACAAGTGTACAAACCGGCATGTTCACAGCCATACCATGTCTAAGTCTAAATCTCTTCAAACTGATTGACCCTCAAGCCATCTCCCTCTAACGCCTATAAATTGGATAGAGATGGTGTATATTTGGGGTATTGTATTTAGTTCTAAAGTACTCCTTAAATTGATATAGTTATAGACGCTAGAGCTGGTTATGAGTAGCTGATGGATTGAATTGAACCTCTCCAGCTGCCCGTCTAGTCCAATTAAGGGCCAAAGTGGTGTGTCGGGAATCAAAAGCAACCCTAACTCATGAATCCCTCAATCACCCAGACACTACAGGTCACTACCCACGGAAAACAGGTGGTCCCATTTGCAGTTGGTGGGGGCTTATCCCTCTGCAGAAGTGCAGTTGGCGTATTCTGAGGGCCCAGCTAACAGGGAAAGCAATTGCAAGAATGTCCAGACCAAATGTCTTACTGGGAAAAGGCGCCCAAGTTTCTCCGTACAAAGTACACACGTTGGAGAAAAAGAAAGAAGTTATCAATTTTTCCCTTAATTTGATAATTTTGCAGGTAAAAAATTACAATCGACTATTTTCCACATATCAAACAGACCGCTCATCCCCAAATTTGGGGGTAGAAAAACCACCGCGCACGGATTAAATAACATCAAAATACTTTTTTCGTTTATTTAAAAAAAAAAAAGAAAAAAAAAAAAAAAAGAATCACTAATTTAGATGAACGTTCTACGAGCCTGGAATTTATTGACATTGTAAGTGTAACATTACAAGAGAACGAGTTACATTCTTAAACGTTCGAGAAATGTTATTTTGTTAGTCGGGACTACGATCGGATTTGCGAGAGAACATTTGCATTTCATAACGCTCTTCAGATGAATTACTGAAAAAAAAAAAAAAAAAAAAAAAAAAAAAAGAAAAATAAATTCCGGTTCTGGGCGGAGAAAATGTAAAATTAATTCAAGAATTCGTAATGTTTTCCCATATTCCGTTTATTTGGAAGAGCGCCCATTAAGCTATAACTTCAGCTCTGAGGAATTCGCATTACGATTCCTTAATGTTGGCACGAGACCTCATTCATCGGGGATAATTCTGAATGCTACAGACGAGCATCAAGTCGGTTTGGTTTTTTTTACAGCATATCAACATCAAGTGTCAAGTTGGATTTATGTATTTCTCTGCTAAAGCCGTGTAGACAAATATTTTGATGGCTTGGTAACATTAAACATTGAAGATTAAATAGTATAACTATCAAGGGAAGTCACTCTACATATTTTCTCCGGATTATCTCCCTTAAATCACGAGTAAGAACTTCTAATAAGAATTTATTTAATTGCGTATACAAGAAAAAGCCCATATCTAAAAAATAAATTTGAAGTTTCAGATGCCATACTTTGGAAAGTATACAAAAATTTACCCCTCTGCCAGGTAAAATTACAACTCGCAAATCACAAAAAAATATCTATTTCGGCCTTGTACTATAATGTCTCCGATTAACGAGTGCCGATTGCAATTGACTGAACTGAGTGAGTTTTGTTTTACGGCATATCAACCTCAATGGGTTATTTATTTGCCGACAATTTTTATTGTTGGAAATTTTTTTTTTCAAAAATCTATTTCTGGTAATATATTTTCTCTTCAAATATGTATCGCTGGTAAATATTTTTTTCAAAAATATATCGCTGGTAATATTTTCTCCTTCAAAAATTTATTGCAGGTAACAATTTGTTTTTACAAAGTATTTCTGGTATTTTTACAATTTCATAGAGTTTTGACCCCGGTTTGGTTTGTGATAAGTCAACCTCAAGGGGTTATTTAATGCAGACAAGTTTTATTGCTGGTAATTGTGTTTATTTTCGAAATTTTTTTCAAAAATCTATTTCTGGGAATATTTTTCCTTAAAAAAAAAAATGTATAGCTGTATTACTGTTTTTTTTGGGTTTTTTTAACGTATTACTGATAGTGTGATTTTGGTCTGGTTTACGCTATATCAACCTGATTGGTTTATTTAATGCCGAAAATTTTTATTGCTGGTAATTTTTTTTCAAAAATGTATTGCTTGTAATAATTTTTATAAAGTATTTATGGTATTAATTAAATTAAAACGTATTTTTACACTTTCATAGTATTTTGACCCAAGTTTGGGCGTTAACTATTTGCCCATAGCTGGATCCCTAACAGGTGCTACCACCCCGGGACAGGGTGAACCTGGGAACACTGGCAATTAAGAGGTGGTTCTACACCTCAAATGCTCCAGTTTGGTTTGTTTTATGGCATATCAATCTTCGTATTGTACACAATATACAAATGTCCTAAACTGATAACAATTTGATTGTCCGATTTAATGTAAGTCGATGGCAGAAATATGGAGATGTTCAGGTTGCCAATGTTGAACAATTTTTTTTTTTTTTTTTTTAATGCATTTATGATGAAGTTTTAAAGGTTTGGATGGCAATAAATCTTTGAATGCAGTTTCTAAATCTTCTTTACAATGGAAAATCTTTTGACTTAAAAAAAAAAATTGTCAAAATGCTTGAAACAGAGCCAGTGGGCCAATGACTAGGTGCAACTCAAACTTTTTTGGCTTGAAATTTCGGCAGAGATCCTGTATACGAGCGTTAAGTCTGACCTCTGACCGTTCTAGATTATTTAGTAGAGTAGCGGGGTCTGACGAAAGTGTTTCGTCCCCTATGACCTGGACTTCCATATAAACCTGGTTTTCTTACATTTAAGAAGATTTATAATCTGCGACCAGGTAAGAACTGCTGCATAGAGCGAAACAAACGATAATCCGCAAATCTTTTATTTTCGACAGTGTGAAGCCACAATTTATTTTCATTCCCATCCCCTCATTGCAAGACGATTGCTTAATAACGTCGTACATTTAAGATTCATAAAATCCTTTTACAGAAGATCTAGTAGAAAATACGGTAAATGTTCCTATTCACGTCCAGTATACTTATCTGGAAGTGTGTGTGTGTGTGGGGGGGGGCAGTGGAAATTTAATGTTGCCGATTTTTTTTTCAAAAATGAATTGCTCGTGACATTTTTTTTCTTCAAAAATGTTTGGTTTATGACAAACCCCAAAGGTATATTTAATACCAACAAATATATATATATAATAGCTGGCCACTGGTATTCGAGGATGCCCGTCTACTAGGGCGGCTAGCCAACCCCTAATTCAGACGCTCGCTCAGACACATTTGTGTTTGTTCAACACCCAGAGTCCACCTGTGCTTTATACGACAACTATGCTGAGTAGACCTTAGTTACAGTTTCTCGGAGAAACCGTGTATCTAGCTTGATAACATTTGTTTCCGTACCTCAGAACTAATAAATGGACTTGGAGAAAATTTTGTGCATTTTTTTTTAAAAAGAACCTAGACTTTGTAAGTCTAGAATTTCCGAAGTAGTAAGTTTGCATCATTGTCTTTTCATGCTCATTTTCGAACTATCAAGTTTTTAAGTAAAGTCATTTACACTACCAAAAGGTGGTTGTGTAGTCATTCTGGACAAACAATTATGGTAATTTACCTACGCACGCATGGACTCTCCTAGCTATAAATAGGAGCAGGTACTGCCTTTTAGAGAGGGAAGTCCCCCAGCTTCTTTTCACTTTTTGCAGTCTTTGTAAGACGGCTGATTACCAGCAGACATGTTTTACTGCTGCTCATCTGAATTTTGTTTTGAACTTCAAACTCTTGTTTTATGTGAAAATAAATAAATAAAATAAAATATATAAATAAAATTAAAAAAAATACACGCACACATTAAAAAGTCCTCCCCACCATTGCTAAAAATGGTTCGGAAAAATTTTTGGTACACGTAAAAATAAAAATATCCAGATAAGAAAAATGGAAAAATGGAAAACAAGGAAAAAGTGATGGAGGCTGAGAAGAGCCAAAATTCTCTTGAAAAGGTAGATATCTGCAAAAGCATGATTCCGGATAATGACACAAATTTGGAGAAATCCAATATTTCAGAAACAAGTATGGTGGCCGAAAGCAGCCAAAATTCAATCAATGAAACCGAAGTCATAGAAGAAAACAAAATAATGCAGCGGCCGGAGAGACGCCCTCTTGCTAGACGTCCCCGCCGAAGTGTAAGATCAACATTTTGGAGTTCCCGGAGAAAGTCAAGAGTTACGCACATCTGGTTACAGCAGATGGGCTCTTGTCAAATCCCGAGGAGCTAGAGAAAGGGGAAAGAAGAAGCATTCGCGCAAAGTTTGTCGCTCCACTGACACTGGAATAAAAGAAAGCTTAGAGAGTCATCAAAGGTAAAAGCTGTTTTATTTGGGATGTACTGTTGCCCACGCCTGCCGATTGTTAAGCTGCAACGAGGAGGGAACATTACAAAGGCCCTAATTCTGCGCACGGAATATGAAGGCAGGCGGAGGAGCAAGTAGCAGTATATGAGATTCCTTCTCAAACCGTCGGGAAGCGCTTAGCTGCCTGTGCTTGTTCGGACAGATACTTAGTGCTTCCTCTGACGATCTGAGCGGGGGATAGTTTGGTTCGTTTTGTTTTACGGCATATCAACATCTCAATGGGTCATTTAATACCGACAACTTTTTTCCCTCGTGATATTTTTGTATTTTCAAAAACGTATAGCTGTCAACACTTTTTCAATAACGTTGAGCTGGTAATATTTTTTCAAAAACGTACAGCTAGCAACATTTTTCAAAAACGTATTATCAGAGGTCTTGCTGTTGGATGTAGTTTATCGTCTTACTCAGGACGAGATCTGGGTTTGGAGGTTAACGAGGTTCATCTGTGGTCTCTGAGGAATCTTTACTTAAAGGGGAGTGCGGAAGTTTGTGTTTCACACATCTACCCAATTCGTAGTGAGTTCGATCCTCACTGAGTGCCCCATACTTTCAGCCTTGTGCCACATCTAAGCCGGGCTTAGAAAATCACCACATCTACCCGATTCTTCTTTGCCGACACTGTACTTCCGTATGCCAAACTAATGTTATTGTATGCATGTTGTGCACAGGAAACCCACTTGTTATCTCGCGACCATGAGGACATTCTGTCGAAGAGGTTCGTCCTCTATTCAGCATGTTTTGGTGGACGCTCGAGGGGTATTTCCTAGATGGTGAGAAAGTCTCTGGATGCGGCGTGTGCTCTTGTCTTCGCGGATCCAGCGGGCAGGCTTTGCGTGCTGGATGTTACCATAAAGGATAAGGCTCTTCGTCTCATTGGGGTTTATGCGCCCAATGACCATGCGCAGCAGCCTTTGTTTCAGCAAATCGTGTTACGGCTTTTTGGGTATATAACATATGTAACTAGGTTATTTATTCGTAAAAAATTACAAATTGTGGCACAAGGCCGAAAGGGGAGGGAGTAGAGGCTGGTCTTCACTAACTATCTTATACCTAGCTAATCTGATTCACGACCCATTCATACGTTACAATTAACCCATTCACCACAAGCACTTGTCCATCACATAACATATGTAACTAGGATATTTATTATGTAAAAATACATAATTGTGGCACAAGGCCGAAATGGGAGGGGGTGTAGGCTGGTCTTCACTAACTATCTTATACCTAGCTAATCTGATTCACGACCCATTCATACGTTACAATTAACCCATTCACCACAAGCACTTGTCCATCACATAACATATGTAACTAGGATATTTATTCTTGTACAATACAAGGAATTGTGGCACAAGGCCGAAAGGGGAGGGAGTAGAGGCTGGTCTTCACTAACTATCTTATACCTAGCTAATCTGATTCACGACCCATTCATACGTTACAATTAACCCATTCAACTTGTTTGTCCCACAAACATATGTTGTCCATCACAAGGCACATAACATATGTAACTAGGATATTTATTTATGTAAAAATACATAATTGTGGCACAAGGCAATACAAAATGGCACAAAGGGAAAGGGGAGGGGTAGAGGCTGGTCTTCACTAACTATCTTATACCTAGCTAATCTGATTCACGACCCATTCATACGTTACAATTAACCCATTCACCACAAGCACTTGTCCATCACATAACATATGTAACTAGTGAGCGAGTCAAAATGACTTAATTCCCTTTATAGTCGACCAATAGAAGGTTGACCAATCAGAAGCCGCACTACACTGTATCCGTCGTGTATAAAGGCGGCCATCTTTGTTTTCTCACCGGAAGGACCAGAGGAAACTTATCCGGCGAACATGACAGACGGAAAAACTACGCTCTGCTACGATATCCACTGCGAACCTGCACTACGCTTTCTTATGGTCTCCGAAATATTCACTGCCAACCTCTGGATTCTATACTCGAAGACGACCGTCATGAAAATGTCTAACAAATCGCACCGTTTTTGACGACATCTCGTTCGGTAGTTCTAGCGAGTGATTGGAATGCTGTCCTTGATCCAGATATTGAATTTCGGAATTCCATCGACGGGCTTGATCTCGTCGATAAGTATCGAAATGAGGACCCCCCCCCCCGGGAGGTAGTATGGACTTGGTCGATGTAGCTTGTGCTCACCACCGAATCCAAGCTTCCGCCATTAGTCCGATTTCTAGTTAAGAGTCGAAGTAGGGCTCGTAGAATGTCCAAGTTTCCATTTTATAGTTTACTCAGGCTTGTCCGGGTTCGGGTAAACTTAGATAAGCCTAAGGTTAAGATGGCTGGGTACTGGAAATTGAACTCATTTGGTGAGCAAGATTTCCGGGATTAGCTTCTACTAATGCTACAGTGGGAATTGTCGGGGGCTGTGGTTGGGAATAAGTGGTGGGATTCCGTGAAATCCAAACTTAGGTCTTTTGCTGCTGATTTTAGTCGTCGACTCAATCTAGCAGGGTTAGCAGCTCAAAAGTCTCTTGAGGCCAAAGTAGATCGGGCGATTAAATCCCGTGATAGTGGGAACGTAGCCGTAGCTAAGGCGGAGCTGGCCTCTTTGCTTATCAAGAAGGACCAAGCTCGAGTAGTTAGGGCTAGGATAAAAAGAATGTCTTGCGAGGCTACGAAAATGGCCGCTTCGTTGCGTGCAGAGGAAGCTCGTAGGGTATCTAATCGAAATATCGCGACCATCACATTGCCGGATAAGCGGACTGTGACTAATAGACGTGGGCATTTGTGAGGTTTTTTGTGTCTACTTTCTAGAGCTATTCATTTCGATGCCTATTTAGCCGACTTTCTCCGCCTCGAGGCGAATGAAGCGGCTGGGTGTGAGGGTCCCATTACAGAGGGTGTCCTGGGATGCACTGAAACAGGTTGGCCTGGACAAGACTCCGCGATTAGTTAGTCTACCTTACGAAATGCACTCGAGGCAGTCACCGGTTTTTGGCCCCTTGCTGGCTCTGATTTACAACAGGATAAAGCATGGGTCTATACCTCAACGTTTCACCAAGGGTGTGATCAAGTTGTTTCGCAAGAACAAAGACGGTGGGGATGGGTTAGATAAATTGGTATCGAGCAGACTTGTGCTGTGAAGAGCAGGACTATTCGGGACAGCCTTCATTTGGTACGCTTGATCATCGAGCAAGTCGACAGTGATGCCGCGCTGATCAATTTAGATCAGTCCAAGACTTGATAGGGGTTGACCATCGATTTCTGGATGCTGTCCTTTCGGCCGCCGGTTTCGGGCCGGACTTTCGCACTTGGATCAGACTGTTGTACGCGTCTACCGGTGCGCTGGTAGATGTGAATGGGGTAAGATCGAAACCTTTCATTTTGTCTTGTCGCATTGATTTCGTCCAGTTAACTGATGTTTCTACCACAATTATGGCTGTGGGGAGTTTTATTACTAACACCGTTTTGTTTAGTTTCTTGTACATAGTTTTGTACTCATTGTAAATATTCATTGAGTGTTTTAGATTTTTAAATTGTTATTTTATTCCCCTCCCCCCACAGACAATGAATTGTATATATGGGGACTAGTTAGGACTTCAGAGTTTCTGAAGCATTATGGTGGATGAAGTTAGAATGGTAAGTAAGAGTTTTCGTGAAAGGAATATTGTTTGTATGTTTGGATCAGTGGCTGGCTAAGTTTAATGTTAAGACAGAAGATGACCATCCCCCCCTTCTCCTTTTCGGCCTTGTGCCCTATTTGTACAATAAATAATCTGCCATTGGTCAGCGGCGTCCATATTTTGGTATGGATTGACGTGCATTAGACCACACGAAGACAGTTTTTGGAACTTACCTTTTAAGTTTATTTCTGTTTTGACAATTTTTTTTGATTACATTCTTTTTCAGTTTTCTTACTTTTCAGTGGCGGAAAAATTTAATTTTTGTTTTCTGCCTTTTTTATATTTTGTTTGCATTTTGTTTTCGCTTGTTTTTTTTTCCCCTCTTTGAAAAACAAATATAGTCTGACTGTGAAAAACTTATTTGTAACTGCCACTAATACAGATCCACCAGCCAAATCTAATGAGGCTATTCCCCACCCCAACCAAAAATGGGGACAAAAAGGTGGGCCCGATAAAGGAAAATCCAGTATACCCACCCCTGTTATAGATAAGACCAATGAAAAGGACAAAGAAGCAAGCACTAGCATCGCGGCCGAAATCAGCGATGTAACAGCGGGTGAATCATCCTCTGACCATGCCTTTCGGGGGGGAGGGACTCCAGACAATGTAGCCGAGTTCATTGAGAGATCCAAAACGTACGCTCATCTGGTTACTGATGGCGGGCATTTGGTAGACCTCGATGCACAAGAACGCATTGCAAAAAGAACAGTGTCAGTCTTTATGCTCGACAAGCTAACGCGAAAAATCTGTCGATGTACGAAAGGCAGAGTGTTGAAAGCATTGAATTCTTTGGGGGTTAAACTTCAGATTATTAAAGGACTAGGTTTCTTCATGTGGGACATACTGTTGCCCACGCCAGAGGACTGTGTGGATGTAACGTCTCGTGATTTGATCACGAAAGACTACATCATTCGCACAGAATACCAAGATCGGCGTCGGACCAAGGTGACGATATATGAGAATCCTGATTATATTCTTGGAGAGCATTTAGGGTCATATCTCATGCAGTATGGCCCGATTGTGAATGTCACTCCAGAATATGAGAGGTGAGTGGGGATTCGAGATGATAGACCAAGAAGCCTTCATCTCCATTCCCAACAACTGAGATCGGCGGGAAACACTACCCCCGTCATTGTGACGGGTAGGAAACCAGCTTGTTGGAAATGTGGTGAGATTGGTCACCTCGCCCCTTCCTGTCCATAGAAAAAGGCCTCTGGATCTGCGACTGGCACCGGTGATGGAAAATCCTCGGTTGCTTCTCTTCCAGAGGCCACACTCGCTGCCAAAAAGGAGGAAGATAAACAGGAATGGCAAGTCGTGGGTAGAGTTAAGAGGGAAGCCTCAAGCAGCGGGATCTCAGCCCCTGGAAGCCCCCAAGAGCAAGCACACTAACAGTCATTCCCAAGGATGATAGTACTGGTAGATATGCCTAAAAGCTGCAGGAGCAGTCAAAGATTTAACCCAGGCTATGAGAAGTCCTTGAAAATTAAGGAATTAGACAAAAAGCTCAGAAAAGAACAGTCTTGATCAGTGAGGGTACCGCGTCCCTCGGTCTGTGCCATCTTCCCCGCAAAAAATATTAGCCCCCCCCCCAATGACTAGGTCATTAACTCCCTCAAAGATGACAATCTTGAAAAAGGCGCCCACATCTGGGAAAGTTGATAAAACACTAGTGGGGATACCTCCCCACCTCAGCCTCAGCCTCTGCCCCATCATGCAAATCTCCGAATGTGACTAGGTCACAGACCCCAACCCCGATGAATATGCTCCCACTTTAAAAAGGTGCCCACTCCTTCTGCATTACAATCTTCCACTACTGCCCAATTGCTAGCACCATCTCCTGCACCAGTCTCCCAAAAGAGGCAGCGAAGCCCTTCGGTGGAAACTAAGGAGAAAGGGCAAAAGGCTAAATTGCCCTACAATATTGGAAAAAAGACGTCTGCCGTGTAACACCAAGCCAAATTGAGCGTGCCAAAAACTATGGGAATCGAATACACACGCTAAAGCCGTTATTTGCAATGCAGAAATTAGGAGACAAGGACATCGAGGAAACTTTCCAGAGGCTTAACGGGTCCCTCACCGTCATCAGAATTGGTTCTGGGTCCCGGCGTACATGGAAAATGGTGGAGGAAGCCATCAAAGAAATTGAACTTTCACCACCAATGGCAGTCTGGGAGTTCGAAGAGGCCAAAACATTACGTCAATTCTGCTCAGGGAGGGTCCCAGTTTTTATTCACCTCTCCCTCTATAGAGCACTTAAATTAACATTTCCGTGGGATGTCGGGGGGTTTCGCGATTGAGGGTCATATGAATAAGGAAATGGGCCATGGATCAATGGGAAAAGCCGTCGGTATCCTCACCCGACAATGTTTAGGGCAGGTGGCTAACTATTCTAACAATGTCTCTTTTTAGCCAGTTTGAATGTCCAGGGTCTGAGGTCGGACGGAGTCTGGAAGGGCGAAACTCAATCGCGACCTTCAGTGCCTTGAGTGGGTATATGTGCTGTATAAGAGACTCGTTTCTATTCTGGGGACCATGATATACTGACGAAGAGATTTGATCTTTTCAGCGTGTGTTATGATGGCCGCTCTCGGGGGTTTCTTGGCTGGTGAACTGTTCCTCGAATGCTATATGTACGCTTGTCTTCGCGGATCAGGAGAGGGCAGGCTTTGTGTCGTGGACGTTACCATAAACGATCAGGCATTTCGTCTCCAATGGCCACAGGGAGCGGGTCGCTTTTTTTCGGCGGATTGATGCATTTCTGACGACTTCTTGTCGGGTAATTGTAGCGGGTGACTGGAATGCCGTCATCGATCCCGATATAGATCGCACGGGCACTAGATCGGGTACAGACAACCCGAATGTAAAGGCATTTCGGGAGTTTATCGATAGGTTAGATCTTTTCGATAAGTTCAGGAATGAATTTCCCCGGGAAGTAGTTTGGACTTGGACTAATAGAGGCAGCTCGGCTTCGGTGTTGCGTACAAGCTACATTGACAGAGTCTTAGTTAGGCGAGTCGATTTAGGGCTCTTAGGCTGTCAAAGTCATCATACTATAGTTTATTCGGATAATAGGCTTGTCCGGGTTCGTTTAAACGTAGATAAGCCTATAATTAAAACGGCTGGTTATTGGAAATCCAACACATCGTTGTTCGGTGATAAGGATTTTCAGGACCTGTTTTTACTAACCCTAATGCGGGAATTGACGGGCTCTGTGGTTGGGAATAAGTGGTGGGATCACATTAAGACTACCATTAGGTCGTTTGCGGCTGATTATAGTAAGCGACTAAACCAAGATAGACTAGCAGAGCAAACGGTACAAGAAACTAGAGTCCTTGCTTATCAAGAAGGATCAAGCTCTGGTTGTTAGGGCTAGATTAAAAAAAGATGTTTTCCGAGGCGACAAATATGGCCGCTGAATTGCGAGCTGAAGAAGTTCGGAGTATCGCAGATCCATACATCGCTAGCGTCACATTGCTGGATGGGAGTCACACCGTGACTACAAAGGATGACATATGCGAGGCTTTCCGGGCTCACTTTCAGGAGCTTTTTACCAGGGGGCCTGGTCTGAGTTCGACACCTATTTGGCTGCCTTTCCTCGCCTCGAGGTGACTGAAGCGGCTAGATGTCAGGGTCCGATAACAACAAGAAATCTGGAACGTGTTGAAGCATGTCGGTCGAGACAAGACTCCAGGCATCAATGGAATTCCCTATGGAGTATGAAAACCTATTTTTTTTACTTTCATAGTGTTTTGATCCCAGTTTTAACTATTTACCCATAGCTGGGACCGTAACAGGTGCTACTGGGGGGGGGGCATAAAAATAACAGCAATTAAGAGGTGGTTTCACACTCCTCAAAATCTGATTAAAGGCTTTCCATTGGATTTAGTTTATCGTCATACCCAGGACGGAAAGAGGGCTTAAAAAATCTGATATTCATAGGACAAAGAGAGACATACTTGAGCAAATAGATAGCAGAACAAGCTTTAAGAGAAATAAGACAACTTATTAAGAGCTATTAGCGGAAAGATGTGGAAAGCCATGATCGCCTAAGTTCTGAAGGGACACTGCAGAAAAGAACTATTGTCTGCGTCGTAAGAGAAATTAAAGCACTAAGTTTTTCAGTGCAGGTGGAATCGTTTTAAACCGGGACCCAGTTACTGATATACCTACCCTGAATCTACAAAAACTATTTCCTAACTACCAGTCAATGAAAAGCAAGTAACGATTAGTACAGTGTTCATATAAAACTACATTAGTTTACCTGTCGGATCGTCCTTTTTTTTTTTTTTCGTATGCCAGACATACCAGTACGTGGGTCGAGTATAACAAAGTTAATAGTGGAAATACTAACATCTGACTAATCCACCTATCGTGATACGAATAGTGTCAAATTATTTAACCTATTTAAGGGACCAAGCCACCGCCTAACACTGAAAAAGGGTCGGGTGTTAGATCGTTGTGAGACAATATCACACTTAGATGCTAGGGCTCGACACTACGCGTGACGATTGATCGGAAGTCCGCGACCGTCCGTCTAGCTAAAGTAAGGACCAAAGAACAGTCTTGGCAGTCACATGACCACTTGAAGATCCACGGACTGATCCACCATTACAGGTAGTTTTATTGGGGGGGGGTCTTACTCCTCTGCATCGACGTATTTTATAACGACAGGACGAAGTAGCAGAAATTGATTCTTAATTTAAAAGCTTTCGTCTGAGCGAAAGTGTTTAAGGAAGTATTAAAAGGGCAAGCAATGGGTTTTGTTTACGGCATATCAACACCTCAATGGGTTATTTATTACTGGTAATAATTATTTACAAACGTATTACTGTTATTTTTTTCCTTCAAAAAAAAGTAATGCTGGTAATAATTTTTCATCAAAAAATTTATTGCTGGTATGAAAACCTATTTTTAGTGTTTTGGGGTTTAACTATTTGCTCATAGCTGGGATCCTAACAGGTACTACTGCACCGGGTCAACACCACGCTCCTCAAAACCCGAACAGTCGGATTTAGTTTATAGTCAATCTCAGGATGGTATCAATGTACAACCGTGGTCGCAGATCAATGATTAAAATGATTCTTCCAAATATTAAAGAATGTCATTTGAGGTCTTAGGATGGTATGAAAGAATGAAGAACCTCGCGAAATAAAACATCAACAAGAAGTGATAACAGATGTAAGGAGAATATTTGGTTTGGTTTACGGTATATCAACCCATTGGGTCATTTAATGCCAAAATTAAATGTTTATTCTGAACAGTATTTAAACCGTAAAAAATATTTTAACTAGTAAGACTGCTGTTAGTTATGGTTCTAAATTCCAATCGAGTCTGGCAATGATATTGGAACAAAATGTTTTTCTTGGACGCTAAATATCGTATATACTCGTGTATAAGTCGACTTCATGTATAGTGCAACCCATGGTTTGTTTTTATGAGAAACCAGATTTATTTTTCATATAGCTCGTGTATAATACGACCCCTCCTCCTGTGCAATGTCTAACAGATGACCATAGTTGAATTGGTTTGGATTGGTTTGGATTGGTTTACGGTATATCAACCCATATATTCCTCTTCTGACCATTAATATATCCTACGAGTGTCAAATCTTTAATGCCCGAGTAGGCAGGGACCATCGCCTGTGGGAGGGAATAATTGACCACCACGGTATCGGGAACTGTAATGCCAAAGGTCAACTACTAGGTCTGTGCGGAACATGAACTTGTGACCAACACTATTTTCAGACTCCCGAACCGACAGAAGACAACATGGAGGCACCCCCGGTCCAAACATTGGCACATTCTGGACTGTCCTAACCAGAGCCAGAGGAGACGTCCGCATCATCCGATCCATGCCAGGAGCGGACGACTGCTGGACGGATTACAGGCTCCTGATCTCCAGACTATCCACGAGAACCCTTCGACCACCTAGAAGGACACCGGACCACACCGACGCTTTGACTGTAGCAATCTCCGCGTCCCACAGCTGGCACAGAATTTTAGAGAAGCCTGCGAACGCCACCTTGCAGACCCAGTGGATCAGGCCTCTGGAGCACCAGTGGACCACCCTCAGAGACGCCATGACCCGTGCAGCGGAGGGAACCATCGGCTACTCAAACAAGACAGGACTGGTTCGATGAGAGTTACGGGTCCATCTCGCCTCTCATTGAAACTAAACGTCAGACACGTCTGACTATGGAGAACGAGCCTAAAGCTACCAATAAACGTGCCCATAAACAAGCCGTAGCTGCCAAAGAGGCATACGATAAGCCCAGAACACCTGATGGCAAAGAAAAGCAGCAGAACTACGCTGACCAGCTTTTATGCGGCAACCAAGGAAATCTTTGGTCCCACACGCTCATCAGTGGGCGGACTAAAGGACGTGGACGGGGCTACAACCATCACTAACAGCGAGGGTATTCTGGCAAGGTGGAGGTCTCACACTTCGAGAACCTCAACCACCAGGTCAACACGCCAGATGATCTGCGAATGACCCCGCAGCATCCTGTCCGTCACTGGATGGCACTACCACCCTCCATCCAGGACTTCAACAAAGCCCTTAAACGCATGAGACCCGGCAAAGCCTCAGGACCCGACTACATCCCACTGGAGCTCCTCACCCACAGTGGCCCCGAGATGAGGAACGAGTCTTAAATCTAAATAGTCAAAAAGTTTCATTTTAACTAGTAAGACTGCTGTTATTGTTATAAATTCCAATCGAGTCTGGCAATGACGACATTGGAATAAAAGTTTTTCTTGGACGCTAAATATCGTATATGCTCGTGTATAAGTCGACTTCCTGTATAGTGCGACCGTTGATTTGTTTGTACAAAACTAGACTGAGTAGAGTGTTCTACTTCCACGTGCCATGCCTTTTCTGGATATCAGTTTCAGTTATTTTCCTAGTGGATAAGAACGTTGGTTGAAGTAATCCAGTCACTTGACTAAAAGTTTTGTCATTTCAAATACCTGGCCACTGAGCTGAACAAAAACAGAGCTTAGTTAATAATGGAAAATAAACTGAAATTTCTGTCTAACCTGGTGGACGAAATAGAGGTTGGTTTGAAATTCCAACGTATATCACTCGAAGGCCGGAGCGGACATCGGCCGAAATACGAATATGTCAACGATGAGGACAGCCCGAACAATGTTAATTGTGTAAATAGTTACAATAGCTCCTCGCAGAAATAGGAACATATCAAAAACTTATTTTAAATAGCAAGACAGCTGTTTTTTTTGTTTTTTTTGGAATCATTTTATGTCTCTTAGGAACGGTTAGAAG
Organism: Acanthosepion pharaonis; assembly: GCA_903632075.3. Taxonomy (NCBI): domain Eukaryota; kingdom Metazoa; phylum Mollusca; class Cephalopoda; order Sepiida; family Sepiidae; genus Acanthosepion; species Acanthosepion pharaonis. The sequence continues at coordinate 232,361 of CAHIKZ030002514.1, forward strand.
AGAAAAATGGTTTGTTTTACGGCATATCAACCTCAATGGGTTATTTAATGCAGAATTCCAAAAAATATATATTTTAAATGTACTACTGGTAATGTCTTACAGGAAATAATTTTATCTTCAAAAATTTATTTCTGGTAATAAGTATTGCTGATATTAAAACCTATTTTTATACTTTCATAGTGTTTTGCGTTAACTATTTGCCCTTGACAGGTGCTACCTCCCCGGGTCAGGGTGGCCCTGAAAACACCAGCAATTAAGAGGTAGCCCCATGTTCATCAAAACCTCTTGATCAGAGGACATGCTGCTGGATGAAGTTCATCGTCATACCCAGGACGGAGAGAGAAATGACTAGCGGTATATCAACCAGCATGAATTATTTCATGGTAAAATCTAAATGAAAATTCAAACTTCAGAATTCAATAGAATTTCATTTCATGATTATTTAATCAGTTATATTCCTAAAAAGCAAATTCTTATCAAATCAAATCAATAAAAACTTGTTTCTCCGAACAAGAAAAGTTTTTATTTTGTATTTTTGACAAAATACTGCTTATATTTTATAAAAATGTCTTATTTTAGGTTTGGTTTTTTCTACGGTTCTATTTTTACTGATATTCTGTACATAATTCTAGTCTTTTCCTAAGATGATGCAAGTAGAACAATGTAAGTCACATCTTTAGCTTAAGATAATTTATACGGGACGGTATCTTAATTCCACTGTAAAGTGTCATTTTAATCGACTTTTTACTGTAGCCATATCAATTGTGTAAAGAAAATAGGACCATAGTTACAGAAACCAGTTATGACCAAAAAAAAAAAATTATTCATGTTTGAGAAACAAGATATTTTAATGCTTGCTTTCACGGAATACATCTCACGAGGGCTGAAGAATGGATCAGTCGAAAGGTTCGGGAGGTAAGATTTAGTGCATTTGGAAGTTTTTATTAAATTGAATGTAGTTACTAGAGCCAGTAAGCAAACTGGAAGATTGTGTTGCGCCGAGTAGGTGTACAGACTTGACCTAAAATATGAAAGTTCACAATTTGCATACACAGGCAAACTAAGTATTTTATGAAAACGGTTAAGCTCAGCGGCATTTAAGGCCAATCAGTTCATGCAAAATTCTATGAAGTCTGCCTACAGTAGATAAGATTTCAATCTAGACTAGCAAAATATCTATCTTTTAGTGAAAAAAAGAAGTTTATAAGACAATGTCATATCCCAAACATTACTTTTGTAATTGTTGAGATTAAAAACATTGAGCGAGAAAAATAATGTTTAATGTTGTGGTAGAGCTTATAGACGTTCGGGTAGCAGAAAAGCGTGCGCGGGTAACAAATCCATCTGCGATACCAGATATCAGACATGGTTTTATTTATTTCGGGAAAGTTATCTTAAAGTCAGTTCGTGTCTTAGCATTGCCTTTGAATGTCTAAGAGTAGTTTGACAATAGAAATAAACAATTTAGAGCAGTACGGATATTCAGAGCCTATAAGGTTAGGTACCTCCACGAAATCGCTAAAAAAAGAGCATAGCTTGATGAAAAAGACGCCAAACTTGCCGAAAACAAAATTTTATTGTCTAAATGCTTATGTTATTATTAAGAGGAAAGACCAAAGTCTTTTAATTATTTAAAAACAAATTTCCTTTTTAGAACATTCTAAATTTTGATTAAAAAAACTTTTCTATTTGTATCAGCGGAACTAGTAAATAACAGACAATTTTTAGCACGTTTTTTGGTATGACACATTAATTTGAAAAATCGTGCAAAAATAGAAATAATTATCGGATGTTAATGAAACTTTCAGGAACTATTCACAGATGATCGAAATTGTTTTTATGAAAGTCATCGTAGAAATATTTTTTTTTTAAAAATTTTTTTAACGAAAATTTCGGACGTGCTAGGAACGATTAAAAAATGGGAAAAAATACCCCAAAAATACTTTGACCTTTCCTCTTAATAACAAACATTTAGACGATAAAATTGTTTTCGTCAAGTTTGGCGTCTTTTTCATCATGCTATGCTCTTTTAGCGATCTCGTGGAGGTACCTATATAAGGTAGATCATTACTCCCCCCCCAAAAACAGACTAAACCTTCCGCTGCCGTCAGGATTATTCCTAATCTCACATATCGTGGACACTGTACTATTTATAGCCACACTTTTCCTCCGTTGCTAGATTGGTTTGGTTTACAGCATACCAACCTCGATGGGTTAGTTAATGCCGACAAGATTTGTTGGTAATTATCTAAAAAAAAAAAAAAAAAAAAAAATTTTTTTACTACAAAAAGCGTTTTGACCCAGTTTGGAGGTGAACTATTTACCCATAGCCAGGACCTTAACAGGTGCTACCATTCCGAGTCAGTGTGGACTTGGGAACACCAACAATTAAGAGGTGGTTCCACGCTCCTCAAAACCTCCTGCTCAGAGGCCTTGCCGCTGGATGTAGTTTATCTTCAAAGGACTGAGAAAGAAAAGAGATGGATTCATATCTTTCCAAGGGTATTTGCGCCTAAGGGAATGTAACGAAACCGATTGGAATTCGATCCAGACTCCAATATGTCATTCCGAGCCGATATTCATTACACGAAAACGAACATATGGTACAAGGCCAGAGGTATAGAGCACTTAATGAGAATCGAAGTCTACTCAATTGATATAACGAGGAACAATTTCGTTATGTATCTTTGTAACTGAAAAGTTGACTATTATTAATGCAGCTACGTCAGTTCGAGGGGCCCGGATGCCAACTTTAGAATGCGACACAATGAAAAGGGACCCCCTAGGGACTGAGGAGAGATTTCATCCCGGTGTTGGTTCGAGGAACCGTGCACTTATGCGACCGACTAAGTCAAAATAAAATTCGTTTGTTTTACAAATCAAACTGTATGGGTTATTTAATGTAGACATTTTGTTACCATAGATTTGTATGAATAGGATATGTATTCGTAAGTAATCAGTTTGTAGATCAGATTTCATTGAGGTACTTTTGTAAAGAGTTTTTTTTTTTTTTAGAGTGGTTTCATTGATGTATTCTTTTCAGTTTGTAGACAAATTGATTTTTAGCATATCATTGGGTACATATTTTTTGGTAGAGGTCTATTTTAAGAAATGTCATTTGCTTTCTCGAAGTTTGGTTTACGGCATATCAACCTGAATTGGTTATTTAATGCCAACAACTTCTGGTATTTTGTTTTGTCAAATCTTTAATATTTTTCCCGCAAAAACGTATAGATGGTAATATTTTCAAAAAATGTATTGCTGGTAATAGTTTTGTCTTCAAATTTATTTCTGGTAATTTTTTTTTTTTTTTTTTTTACAAAATATTTCTGGTATTAGACATTTTTACTCTTTAATGCCTTTTCCCCTCAGTTTCGGGGTAAACTATTTGCCCACAAATTGGGACCCTAACAAGTGCTACCACCCCGGTTCAGGGTGGACGTGGGAACACAAATTAAGAGGTGGTTCCACGCTCCTCAAAATCTGATCAGAGGCCTTGCTGCTGGATGTAGTTTGTCTTACCCAGGACGAGCTTTCTCGAAGAGAACGCGAGGTGTATTACTTCCTTTCAAGATTTACTGAAAGGAATCTCCAGTCTCCTAGTCTAGTGTGACTTGCGAAGAGTTCGTGTGGTTTATGCCTCCAACACTGTTGCCATTCCTTTTGAATATATTTGTTAAAAACTCTTAAAATCAGTGTATGGGTTTTGAATAGGACAACAGAACTAGTCGCTAATAATTTTCTGAAAGCTTTCCGATTGCTTAGCGTCGTATCAACTCCTTATCGATCATTTAATGCAGGCTTTGAATTTTCTTGGGAGAATTAACTTTTAACGTATTGCTGGTATTTTTAGTATAAAAAGTATTTACACTGTCAGTGTTTTGACCCCAGTTTTTTTTGTTTTGGGTGATGGTAACTATTTGCCCATATTTGGGACCCTAACAGATGCTACCAGATGCTAACAGGAGGCCTTGCTGCCAGATGTAGTTTGAAGACTAAAAAACGAACGCTTGTCATCTGGAGAATCAGGTTAGTCCGGCTATATGAAGGTGGGTAAGCGCAAGCTGACAAGTGACTGATGTAAGGATTCATGAACAGGCAAATAAAATTCAAGCACCACTACTTCCCCATAGATATTGACGGAGGAGACATTGCCAACTCGTTTTGTTTGTGATCCTTTTGCTGGATTGCAATTGCTCTAAACTTACCTGCCAAATCCTTTTTTTTCAAAGATCAACGCTCTTAGATTGGAGCTTAATAGGATAAGGAAAAACTTTACGTATTTAAGCCATTTTTTTAGACCTAGGTCCACATTGAAAATGCAAGATTCCAGAAAAGATCCCGTAATTAAGCAGTTTAGACTTTTGGGAGATTCTTAGGTGGCAAATTTGGATTCAACATTCCCAGAAGACATAAGTAATGATTTTACTGAAACTTAAAGGAAAGTACTGTCGAAAAGTATTTCGTATCAAATGTAGATTTTAGCTATAGAATCTTTTAGAGAAGTCTTTGCAGATACGTAAGACTATAAGCATAATTTCGGCGTTAAAAGTTGAGGTGGCGGTTAAGAAAAAAAAAAATATATATTTTTGCCAGTTTACAGTTGCAGGGACCCCAAAATTGACTGGATGTCATTTATCGAGTTATTAAATGTCACGATTACAAGGAATTTTCTAAGAGGAAAAAAACGTGCGAGTTGAATAATTTCGAATAAGAGCTTCATATGAAAGTTAAACCAATTGTGAAGTAATGATATTATTGTCAAACTATATATAGTGAGCCCCCGCCTATTCGCGGTTCAGCATTTGCGGTTTCGCACATTCGCGGATTTTTCTTTAGAAAATGTATGTTATTTACGGAAACCCCGAATATTTGAGTGTTTTTTTCTAAAGAAAAAAAAATGAAAAAATTGTTCGTTAAGAACTCGATTCGCGTATTTCTTTTTCGATAGAAAAAGAATAAAATCTTGTATTTTCATGTTAAGTGACTTAAACAGGATAGTTCATTTTTATGCTAAAAATTGGCAGAATTGTACACCTTCATTGTAAAATCAAACAAACGCAAATACGTGGTGCTTGAGCTTTGATCTTTGTTAGAAGCTGCGGCCTTAAAGTGGCTAATACCAAATCTGGTGGGGGGGGGGCGCATCATGATAGGTTTTAGAAAATGTCTTAACATTTTATACATTATTTTCATTGGTTGTATCGATCTATACGTAATTACAAGCGACTATTGTACGAATGAAAAAAAAATTACGCTAAGTATATCGTCACTAATACTTACTTGAAAATTAGTTAAATGTTTCTCAAGTGTTTAGGATGAAAGTAAGCCATATGGGATTTTAACAACCAAAGTAGGTACTTTAAAGCACTTTTAGTGTGGTTACTAGTATTCGCGGATACTAACTATTCGAGGCCGGTTCTGGTCTCGAACCCTCGCGAATACAGGGTACTATTGCAGATATCACTTTGGAAGTCCCCCGCCAACGTTACATGTCCACCTGAAAGCCACTACAAGCAGCTTTCATGGCTAAGTTTATCGAGATTTGCGGAAGCAGTCAAAAAGTGGAGTGGATTCATTTTAAAAAGGAAAGAAAAAGCCATACATGGACAAATCTAATGAGTAGAAGTACTGTTAAGTGGCACTGAACTGGTTTTAGTTGGCAGAAGCACATATCCAGCCGTAAATCCAGTTTTTGAAGTGTAATAGATAGAAAATATAGCTGATGGGCTTAGCTAGCAGGGTTTAAGGGTAGCCTTAAAGTGAACGGAGGCTAGGTTAGGTTGGCTTCCAAAAAAAAGTAGTAATATTGAAAGTGATACGGCTTTTAGTTACATCAGTTGTGGAAGCAGACTACCAAAAATAAGATTCGATTGTAAGAAAAAAAGGAAAAGGAAAACCGATAGGAACAGAGGTACAGCAAGGAAAGGAAGAAGCTTCGGGAAAGACGAGTTTTCTGATAACTCAATCTAATCCAAGAAACTAAATAAGTTTAAGACTATCACTTAAAGACGAATCATTAAACAAATTGAGGAGTCAGTCTTGAAGTTAAATTGAAAATATATAAGCGGCGCAAAGGTAAGGTTATGATTTTTCAAGTAGATAAGGATATCTATGACCAAACTTTTCCCCTCAAACTAAAACCAATGTTTTATACTTGTTTAAAAAAAAAAAAAAAAAACTGTAGAGATAGGTCTAATTATTCCCAGTTAAGAATTATAAATAATTAAGTAAATAGATAAGTGTTATAAGCAAACTGAAGAGTAAAGTTTACTAAGACCGACTTTGATACGAAGCCATAAGTATAAAGCACCCAGTGAGAATCGAACTCATTACATATTGAGACACAATCTGACTAGCTTGCTAATTGAAGTTCATCAACTGGAATAATGCCGGCAATTAAGTCCTCCTTCAATTCGCCATTTCTTTTCTAAACGTAGCTTTAAGTTGGGGAACGAAGGACAATAGTGGTGTGTTTTTTTTTTGGGGGGGGCAGTGAGAACCAAACTCATTTTTGTAGCTCTCATCAAACCAGCGCGAGACGTTGGCTAATCATTACCCCACCCCACCAGTAATGCCGGCGCGGCTTGTTTTTCATTATTTTATAGTCAATCTAACGAGAACTGCTGAAGTTCATCCGGGCATCAAACATAAGTTGAGTTCAATCAGAAATTATTAATTTGGTGCTCGGCTAAATCCATTCTAGTGATTAGGGTTAATTTAAATACTGTGGAAGTGTTTCACGTCGGGCGATAGTAAGTTCCTTTTGTAGCCAGATTCGCTAAGGTTCAATCCTTGGCGCCACCACGAGGCTAAGTTTAGGGAATAAATATTATTATTATTATTCGGTTGAATTATAAATAATTTCCCTTTTTGCTTATTAATTTTATTCTTTCAAAATAAAGTACATTTAGCATTTTACTTTGTATTCTATATTCGCCATTATTTGTATTAACTGACACCCCCACGAGGTCAGGTTGTGACATAAGGTCGGTTTAATGTGGGGAGCCCGAGCGCGTGCACCCGGGCAAGGAACAAAAATTTCCCCAACCCTTCGCAACTGTCAGTTGCGCTGGCCTCGGTGCGTGCACGGATCCTTCTCTCTAGTGCAGTGGTTTCCAACGTTTTTGCTGGAGCGGAACCACAAGGAAACATTCCAGTGGCTCGAGGAACCCCTGCAATAAATTAATTGTCTTATGCAAAAAAAAAAAAAAAAAAAAAAAAGGTTTCAATTATTAAAATAAAATAAAAATACTCATCTTCAGACAAAAATTTCGAAAATGTACGAAGGGATTAAAAATTTTTTAAAAATAATTAAAAATTACTTTGATCTTTCCTCTTAATAAAAATATAAACATTTTGATGGAAAAAGTTTGTTTTATTAAGTTTGGGACTTTTTTTTTTTATTTATACTATGCTGTTTTGTTATTGATTTAGTGGAGGTACCTAAATTAAACGTCAATCATAGTACTTGTGTAACTTCTTGCGGAACCCCTGGGCATTTACTGGTGGAACGCTAGGGTTCTGCTGGAACCCAGTTGAAAACCACTGCCTAGTTCAAATTAGAAGGCGCGGCCTCGGATAGTTTTCTTTAAGGGCCGGCAACTCTCAGTATAATTTTCCTCGGTTCCTGTCCTTTGACGTAATCGTCCCCTGAGTGCACTCTGTCCAAGGACACAGACGCAACTGAGAGAGGATAAGTAGACGTGAAATTACTGAAAAAGAGTCATTTGCACAGCTAAAAGCGCATATTCACGATTATTTACAAGGAATTGTTGCCGCACTTCGATATCTTTAGAGTAAAATTCCACTGGTTTTGGATGTGAAAAAGCCTTACCCGATTCCTTGAACCTTGTTTTTATTATTATAAGGTTACCTCGAGAGTTAGCATTAGGTCTTAGCCGCGAGCTAAGCTCTTAGTGTTTGGCGAACTCTCTACCTTCAGGCAGAGAAGAAGCCACACAAGGCTAGCTGAAGGGCAGAGCTTCATCTGGAGGGGTAAACAAACCTGACCATGTTATTACCGGGTCTATGGGGAATTTTTGCCCGAGCCTATGGGCTCGGAAAAAACCCACGTTAAACCGGCCATGTTCCACATCCTGCTCTCCGTGGAGCTCAGGCAAATACCGAGAAAGGTTACCTCATTAAAAGTGTTTTGTGGTGATGATTGGTTCATGTAACGTGTGGTTGGTGTAATGGATATCGGATCGGGATTGTTAATCGGAGAGTAGAGTTCCAATTCCAGTTGGGTTCGCTATATTCCTTGACGTACCAATACCATTGGGAAAGATATGAATCCACCTGTTCTTCCCCCAGCTATAGATTAATTAGTAAGACTTGTATCACTAAAAGCTAAAAAAATAAAATTGCGTACAAAATATATAGATTTCGGCATTAAATAACCCACAGAAGTTTATCTGGTGGTTTTCTCTGCGTGGCTTAGAGGTGGCACAAGGCCGAAAATATAGGACACCTCGTGAGCATCTAATTCTTTATTCAGTCGCAGTTCTTCTAATGAGACAGGTTTTTAACCATTGCACTACGTCGAGGTACACAAAGATTTTTTAAGCGTAGCTTAGATGTGGCACAAGACCGAAAGTGTGGAGCACCAATCTACTCAGTCTTTAATTGATCTAGCGGGACATGCTTGTTAACCATTACACCACGTGGAAGTGCCCTATAGACGTTAATATGCCGCTAAATAAAAACAACTAACCCAGAGATACTTATCCTTGAATTGCTTTTTTCTTTCTTTTTTTTTTCTTAATTCTGATCAGTCCTCATTGACCTGGAGTTGCACAATCCACACTTTCCGGATTTCAAATCCGTTACCCGGCCATACGGATGATGAATTATTTTCCACTCTATAACCCCTTGCCCATAGACTAATAGTCACAACAGTCTCCTTACTCAATCGCTATTCTTATGGCAAATCTTCTGGCGCGCTATTATCCATAGTGCCATGTCGTGTATACCGCGACAAATTATCTTCCTTCCCCTCATATTTCATCAGTAACAAGGAATTTCCATTCGAACAGTTTCTTCACCAAATCCGCTACTTTATGGAACAGGCTCCCGAGAGGATGCTTCCTCGATCATTAAAATCTTAACCTCTTCAAGTCCAGCGTTAACCGTTATCTTTCCAACATATCCTCATCAACTGCACATCTTATTGCCTCCTCTTACGCTTATACAACATCCAAGTTCAGCAGCACTCTATTTTGAGTGATTCTTGGGCCTTGAGAATCTATTTTTAAAAAACCGAAGTTAGCACAGTTTATTTAAAGAAAGAAATCCAATTTAGCAACCCTGTCTACAGTTATTTTTTCGAGATTGGAGAAACATTGAATGGACGCACTGTCGGATGAGGCTGTAGAATACGCCGACTGCACCCACCGGTGCCGTGGGTGGCAACCCGTGATATCTGGGGACGGAATCCTGGTGGTTGATGGTTTCAGCGGCCAGGGTTAGGTACTTCTGATTTCCACCACATCAATTTGGCCCTTACCTGGACTAGACGAGCGGTCGGAGAGGCCCGATCCGATCAGTGGGCTGGTCAGGTCAAGCCGTAGCGCCTATAACGATACCAAATTATTGAGTACTTTAGGGAAAACTTTACCCAAATGATTTGATAAATAACAACTTAATCTAATGTATATGCGTTAGAAGCCAATGGCTGAGTGTCAATTGATTCGTAGAGAAATTTAGGCTTGGACATGTTAAACCTTCAATTTGTTTACTAAAGATTTTGGTGGTGACTGGTGTTCCGGTTCTCTTAAGAATGCAAGTATACTGGTTTGTGTAGTCCTGACTTGTCAAGGCGATTGGGTTTCCTCCTTGACATTTCCCAACGTTAGGATCCGAGGTGGGTGGGGAGCACAGGCAGTGAAATTTAATTCCTAAAAATTATGAATAAAAAAAAAAACCCAAGCAATACCGTTCAGACTCGGATTCGGAAAAAAGAAATTACAACGGAATTTCCGAGATTTTGTAGTGCTCGAGTCCTTGAAGGAAACTCCTTTGTTGAGACTGTTCCATTTCTTGATTGAGAAAGTCTTGTCCAGTCGGATTAATCCGAAACCAGAAAGATGAGAGACGGCAATTTGATAGCGGAGCGTTGAAATTAGGAAACACATTGAATCTATAAGGAAAATAAAGACTTTTTCTCAATATGAATATCAAAACTTTCCTTCACACAAGACTGAATACTTCAAAATGGGATTAGATTTGATTTGAAATAAAGAACACTCAGAAGCCAGGGACCTGATAACAGAAGAAATTTTATCTGATAAATTATTTACGGATACCTATATTCTTACGTTTAACTTACTTAAAATTCCATGTAAAATTAAAAATAGGCTACAATGAGCCAGTAGAGCTCTATATCCCGGCTCCTCTGAGATTTTTTTTGATGTCAAAAAGATTGAAGATCATAGAGATAGCAGTAGAAGTCTCCCTACATGCATAAAATATGGTCAAGAAGATTCTGATCTGATTGCCAGGATGAAATTAAATGCGCAAATTGTCAGGAAAATCATCCAGTTTACTCTCGAATTTATGATTACTGGAAAAAAAAAGAAATCATAGAAGTGAAACATAACAGGTACATTTCTTTTATAGAAGAAAAAAAGTAGTTGAAGGTTATACGACCTCTCCTCTCGAAAATGATAAATCATCTGCAGAACAAAGTCCGCAGAGATCGCCTATACGTCCAGCAAAGTCCAAGTCTTTAGTGAAAATCGTTTTGATAAATTGAAAGATATTGAAAGAAATTGAAAGTAGAAAGCCAAAACCCTAACAGGGCTAAATGTTCTAAACTAAAACAAATTAAAAACTAATAAGTCATAAACACAAGAGTACAAGTATGTATAAAATAATGCAATGGAAAAACCGTGGAGTCAAGACAAACATTAATGAGCAGCTTCTTTTAATAACAGTCTTGACTCCGGCAGTTATTTGCCTTCAAGAAACCTTTCTTAAGAGGGATAAAAAAAGTAATGTATTAGAGAGTGGCCATCAGGTGATACATCCATCTTGGTCAGGAATGATGTTCCACAAAGTCAGATAAACTTAAAAAACAAATTTCAAGGCGATTGCTGTAAAAATAACGCTGCACAGACCAATTAACACCTGCTCGGTTTAATTTCATAAGTTGAATGAAGAGATGAAAAATTGCAAGGAAAACTAAGGTAACGGCGCTGCTCTTCTAAATGCTAAAACAAATTTTAATTGTCACATCACCACATAGGGCTGTAAAGATACAAACCAGAAAGGAAAGTGTACGGAATCTGTTATAAATAACAACTATTTGTCTATAACGATAAATCCCTAACTTATATATATCCATTCTGTGGTTTGGTTTATTTTGTTTAACGGCATATCTACCTCAATGGGTTATTTAATGCCGACAACATTTTTATGATAGATTCGTATGAATAGAATATGTATTTTCTTGGTTTAGATTGGTTTGGTTTATTTTGTTTTACGAATATTTTCCTCAAAAAGTCAGATTTAATGCCAACAAAAAAAAGGCGATTGCTGGTAAAATTTTGTTTTGTCAAAACCTGTTTCTGCCTGAATATTTCCTTCAAAATTGTATTGCTGGTAATAGTTAACTATTTTCCCCCTGGGACCCTAACAGGTGTTACCAGGGATTTCAATTGACCTAGGAACACCAACAATTAAGAGGTGGTTCTACGATCCTCAAAAACCTTCTGATCAGAGGCCTATGCTGGACGTGTTTAACGTCAAAACCCAGGACGTGGATGTAGTTTAGCGTCTTACCCAGGATGCATATCCATTTTCTTGCAGTTACTCTGCAATCGATTTGTCTTTATGCGATCCATCCATCTTTATGGACGTTTCTTGGAAGGTACTGATGGGGTCACGTGTGATAGCGATCCTTTTCCAATTGTTCGGCAAAATTCAGAGCTAAGTGACAAAAAATCCTCAATGTTAGTAATTAAGTAAAGTAAACTGGGAGGAATCTCAAAAGCTATGTTCGGAAAAACTAGAACAAGGATCTTGCATCAAAGACATTACACAATTTACAGAAATCCTGCTCTCTATAGCAAAGAAATGCATCCTCAAAAATAGTAAAAATTAAAAAAAAAAAACGTAATAGACCTTAGTTTAATGATGAATGTAAAAAGGCTATCAGGCTCAGAAGAAAGGTATTCAGAGATTTTAACAAAGAGCCACAACAGATAACTTGTTGAAATTTAAGCAATTTCATACTAATACGAAAAAACACCTTTCCATAAATAATACAACCAACAAAAATATCTGACGAATTAGCAATAACCATCTCTAAAACCTCATCAGCCAAGAATGGTAGTCAACAATTTGTTAAGTTCAAACAAAAAGTTGAAAAACAAAAAAATGAACAGCAAAAATCCAATAATGATGAATTGGCAACCTTCCATTTACGAAAGAGAAAAATGAATGAATCTTTAAAAAAAAGCCAATACAATTTAGGGATCAGACGATAAGTTCAAACAAAAAACAGGAATTTGATGAACTTTAAATTGACGATTTCTTAATCATGTAGAAATCTCGACATATAAAATAATGAAATTGAATCTTTAAAGCAAAGCTTAAATAAAATACAGAAATGGGACGGAAAATGGGTTTATCAATAGGTTTGTATAGTGAGAAACAAATAATTGCAATTGCATAAAAATTCCATTTAATAACATAGAACTTGAGGTAGACTTCCCAGTGTCTTGTGGGACTACTACTGTTCTTTGGGCATCAACTTCATAACAAAATGGCGTCACCGAACGAAACCTGTTGAATTTACAAACCGTGAAGAGGTTATTATCTGGTTAAAATGTTTTGAGGCAATGGTCAGACAACAGAAATTGGCATTTTGAAAAGAACGGCCTAATCAGTGATTACCAATGTACATTCAGGAAAAAAAAGAAGAACCACGGATCACTTAGTGCAGCTGGAGACTTTTGTCAGGGAAGCAGTTCTTTGGAAGGAACATCTCACGGCGGTCTTTTTCGACTTAGAAAAATACTATGACATTACGTGGAAGTTTGGCATATTAAAAGATCTGCATGAAATGGGCCTAAGAGGTAGACTTATAGAATTCAGAGGGAATTTCCTAAAAAAACAAAATTCGAAATTTTCAAATCCGAGTAGGAGGTGTAGGAACAAGAAGAAGGACTTTCGTAAGGAAGTATTTTGTCAGTGATTCTTTTTTGCTTTAACATCAATTCCATAATTAAATCTCTAAGCACAGGACTTATATGTTCCCTATATGTTAACGACTTCGGAATATTGTACAAATTTCGACATATAAACACAATAGAAAGTCAACTTCAGCAATGCTTAAATAAAATACAGAAATGGACCACGGAAAATGGGTTTACGTTTTCTCAAAGGAAAACTAAATTTATACATTTCTGCAAATTAAGAAAATTACATAATGATCCATGTTTGAAATTAGATGAAGCAAAAATACCAGTAGTGGAACAGCATAAGTTTCTAGGTGTAATTTTTGACAGGAAACTTTCATCCTTCATCTGAATTATTTGAAAACGAAATGTCCTACAACTTCTGCGTGTAGTGGCTCACACTGAATGGGAAACAGATTGGTATACTTTGATCAAACTATACAGATCGCGACTCCCTTCCAAATTGGATTATGCTAGTTTTATATATATGTCAGCCAGAAAGTCGTACATAAAAATCCTCAACGCAACTTACTCAGATTTAGAACATCCCCGGTAGAGAGCTTATATACAGAAGCCAGTGAAACCCTTCCACATCGACGGCGTATTAAACTGGCATTGCAGTATAATGTAAAAATCAAATCTTGCCTAACTAATCCAGTTTATAGAACTACATCAGACACAAATTATTGCGATCAATTCCATAAAGCAGAAAATGTCATACAACTATTTCACCATGGAGGATTAAACATCCTGAAGTCATACTTGAAATGCATAATTTTACAAACAAAAAAAATCCACCCTCTCACATTTCTGGACAAATTCCAGGAAATACTGGAAAACATCCACAATTATATAACAATCTATAGGGGCGGGTCAAAAAGTGGCAACAAAATAGGATGTGCAACAGTATGCTAAAGAATTACCAAAAAGAAACGCTCCTCAAAGGGAAGTTCGATTTTCACTGTAGAGATTTTCAATGCAATTGAATTAGCTCTAGACATCATCATTGAGAGCAAACTAAAGAACTCTCTAATTCTTTCAGTTTCACTCTAAATAGTTTGGAGGGGAGCAAATCCAACAATCCAATGATTATTGAAATTTTACATAAAGCCGCCTTAACCAGGTGTCAGGACCCAAAGAGTGTGATTTCAATACCTGGTTAAGGCGGTGGAGAACTTGGAGAGCGGAATTAACAGGAGATAAGTGACAACTGACATCCATTAGACATGGCACGTGGAACTAGAACAGTCTACCCCAGTGAGCGAAATAAAGGGTTCAGTTCGACATTCCAACCAAGTGAAGAATGCCGGAGCGTACAACAGCTAAAACGTTGTAATAAATATGGTGACAAAGATAAGTGCAATAGTCGGAATAACCATTGAGGTTGATATGCCGTAAAACAAAACAAAGCAAACCAAACAAGGAAGTTTTGAAAAGAGGAGGTCGTAACGACTCGCTTGCAAATCCGTCATATGAGTATAATACATTCTTTCCTACTAAGAAGTTCAACCAGTGTGACAAGCTTGTAAAACAATATTATCCATTAAGCATATTTTGAGACAGCAATTTCACAATACTGATAGCATGCCTGAGCTGTTCGAGAAAGTAAATGTGGATAATATACTATCATTTCTAAAAGTGGACGGCCTCTAAAAGAAAATATAAAACAGGAGAGAATAACGAAAGTTTTTTTTTAATAAAATATATATATATATATATATATATATATATATATATATATATATATATAATACATTTGAAAAAAAAAAAAAAAAATATTTCCAGCAATACATTTTTGAAACAAAATTACCAGCTATACATTGAAAAAATATATAACCAGCAATTATTAAGCCATTGAGGCTAATATGCCATAAAACAAAACAATCCAAAACAAACTATATATTTTTGAAAAGAAAGAAAATATTACTATCTATACATTTCTGAAAAAAAATTACCAGCGATACATTTTTTTGAAAAGATATTATCACCGATACATTTTTGAAGAAAAAATATTACAAGAAATAGATTTTTGAAGCTATGTTTTCGATAACGAGAAATATTATCATGCTTATAATATTTCAATTAAAAGCCAATAAGCATTTGTTTTTTTTATTCCATGTTCAAATGCAGAAGAGTTACGGCCATATCAGATTGAAAAACCAGTCTTCGTACGATCACCGAAGTTAAGCAAGTCAGTACATAGATGGGTGACCGCTTGAGAATAGCAGATGCTGCAGGCTTGGCTGTGCAAATGAGCAATGGATAACGGCTCGGGATTAGAAAACTGAGTTCCAATTCCAGTCGGGTTCCTTATATTTATTTTTCTTTGTTTTAATCATTTCACCCCTAGCAAGACGACGATGCCATTAGGTCTTTACTGGGATTGAAAGAGAATGAGTAGACATTAGAAGGAACAAGAAAGCCAATTCTAAACAGGGAACGAGGGATAAACCTCCAGTTCAATAGATTGGGGAAATGCGCAAATACAGTAGGGAAAAGTATGAATCCACCTATCCCTCCCCTACCTATGGGTTAATTAATAGTTTCAGTAAAACATTATTATCTCCAAAACATTCTTACAATCTAGAGGTCGGTTCGCTATGGCGTGCTTAAGAATTTAACTCTCCAGAATATATTTGACAGATTTGAATACTGTTGCCTCAGTTCGTTTGGGGATCCTGTTATATATTTAGAGATTCTTGAAAAAAAACCCCAAAAAAACAAACCCAAAAGCAAACAAAAAAAAAAAAATAATAATCTGCAATATTACTGATCCTGACCTGACATCTGGACTTCAGTTCCTTTCTCTCCGCCGTACCATAGCTTCCTTGTGCATTTTCTATAAACACTTTCATACGCTATTTAAATTATTCGGACTATTGTCGTTACACAGTGGATAAAGGCGTTAGTTAGATCCAGTGACAGGACCCAAAGATTGTTAGTTCAATACCTGGTTAAGGCGGTGGAGAACTTTGAGAGAGGAATTAACAGGAGATAACTGACATCCATTAGACATGGCACGTGGAACTAGAACAGTCTACTCCAGTGAGCGAAATAAAGGGTTCAGTTCGACATTCCAACCAATTGAAGAAGGCCGGAGCGTATAACGGCCGAAACGTTGTGATAAACATAGCGACAAAGATGAGGACAATAGTCCGAATAATGTAAATAGTGTACATAATACCTCATCTCAGAAATATAGACAGACACTGAAATACTTTCATGGTAAATGTTCTTATGAACTTTCCCCTATTGTACCTAGACTTTATAAATTTAAGCGCAGTACTAGATTGGCGGGATGGTCTCATCATTTTATGGTTGAAATGGTTAGTTGTAATCGTAAGTTCTATGTTAAGTTTCTTCAGTCGTACTTCTCGCTTGTGGACCTCTCTTCTGGCTACTTGCGTTCCAGACAACTTTGATCTTCAAAAATTTAAATGCAATGTCAATTATTATTTTCTGTCTTCTTAATTCTTGTTCTTTCTCCTTAATAGTGTTTTTTTTTTTTTTCATATTCTCTAACATTCATTCTTGCGTCTTAGTGTCTTAATTGCCTTGCTTTGGGTGAAATGTTTCGAAACGTTTTTGGTTTAAGTAACATGCAAAAATTGATAAGCAATAAAATAAACAATCAATCTGATAGTAGTAGAACCTAATAAAAATATTACCGGCCACGAAATGTTAAATACCTTCTTTAAAAAGTTGTTCTCTTTGTTTTTGTTTGCAGCGACGAGTAGAGAAAAGCCGAGAAAATATTCAACATTTTTCTCTACTTTCACTGTGTGAATAACAAGGTGTGACGTCACCTCAGTTTTAGTCGTAAAAAGGTTTGGCCTGTCGTACACGATTGACCGACTAGCAAGAAAGCGAAGTTATATTTAAAAAAAAAAAAAATTATTATTATTACTCTGAACATCCAGTCGTCTCTGGAATCCACTAAGAGAGATCGGCTTTTTCTTTCGAGAGATTGAAATTTGGTATTTAGCAAGAAAGAGCTTTTATAAGTAACAAATGACGGAAAATGACGCAGTATTTAATCTTACTAATAGCGGCTGTTTCAGGTAAGAAGGAAAATACGTTTATTTGTTTAGTTTTTATTTTTACGAGAGATTTCACCTACTACATTTTCATATGATACGCATACATAATATCATGTGGTTTGCACACACACACACACATATAAATCTATTCATATTTAACTATCTATCTCAGTATATATATAAACATTATAACAAAAATTACAAAACTCTGCACAACACATAATAAAATATTAACAAAAAAAGAGAAGGATTTCCTAATAAACTTTGTACCAAAAACAAGTAATTTCTACGGACTACCTAAAGTTCATAAATCGAGTGAAAAAAAGCAGCTATACATACACAAAAAATCTGAATACATTAGCATCCCAAACCCCAGTGAAATTTACATTCAGACCCATAGTAGCAGGACCAGTCTGTCCCACTAGCAAACTCAGTAACCTAATAGACATAATATTAAAAACCATATACTAAACAAATTAAAAGCCACATCAGAGACGATATCCATTTTTAGCTGCATACCACAAAAGGTAGATCCGGGAACGCTTATGGCAACTTTTGACATCAGTAGCCTATACAGTAACATACCCCATGAACTAGAAAAAAAGGATCTCATTCTGGATTGAAAAACATCCAAAAATACTACATCCGAGATTCAAAAGAGTTCATTATCGATAGTATAGACCTAAAAAAAAACAATAACATATAAATTTTGAATTTGACAACAAAAAACTATATCCAAACCCTAGGTACTGCGATGGGAACAAAAATGGCACCAACATATGCCACCCTAACATTAGCTTACCTAGAAGAAAACCTCTATGAAAAGATAGAACAAATATATGGGACAAATATAAAGTGAAATTATGTAAAACAAAGTATAATATTTTTCTCAATAAATCCACATTACAACCAAAAACGTTTGCGGCATAATAATAATTTTTAATATACATACTTTTCTCTCGTTGGAACCACTACAACATATTTCTTTTATATATATATATATATATATATATATATATATATATATATATATATATATATATATATACACATATGAATATGTGTGTATATATATATATATATATATATATATATATATATATATATATATATGTATATGTATGTATGTAAATGAAATGATGGATTCTCCCGTCGTTTTCGACGTATCAGTGTCTTTCAGTTCAGTTTGTATTGTCTATGTTTTGTATGAGATAACAATCCTGCACGGGATTTGCAAACAGATCCGCACGAAGGGCACACTGAAGGCTTGATCGTCATATGGGTTGATGTATTAGCCCCAGATTCAGGGTTAATTCTTAATTCTCTCAGATGGTGGAGATGATTCTTTTCAAAGTTATACCTCAGTAGGGGGTGCTTCTCCAGGTTTCTCGGTTTTCAACAGTAAGTTCTAGCTCCTGTATAGGGATGTTTGCAGCAGTTAAGTTTGTCCTTGAAGCCCTTGAAAAAATATATATATATGTGTGTATATACTTTTATATATGCAATTATATAACAATATATATATATATATATATATATATATATATATATATATATACAACACACAACACACATACACACACACACACACACATGTGTGTGTGTGTCTGTGTTGTGTGTGTGTGTGTGTGTGTGTGTGTGTGTGTATTATATATGAGGATGGTAATTGGAGTAATGGATAGCGGAAAATTGAGGAATCGGAGAATCGAGTTCAAAATCCAGTTCGATCCATTACATTCAATGAAAGGTATGAATCCTTTTTTCTCCCCACCATCTATGAGAAAAACAGCAGGACAGACTACATGGCAATTACGTCTACATGATGCCCCTACGATAAAATATATATATATATATATATATATATATATATATATACATACAGGATA
This sequence comes from Acanthosepion pharaonis, assembly GCA_903632075.3. NCBI lineage: Eukaryota > Metazoa > Mollusca > Cephalopoda > Sepiida > Sepiidae > Acanthosepion > Acanthosepion pharaonis. Next base: position 251,471 of record CAHIKZ030002514.1, read on the forward strand.
CGTCGTCTAATTGTCTAAATTAGGCAAAAAATTAAATCTTCGTATTGGAGGTTCCGTACGAACAAGCAGTACAAGCATACAACGTCGTGGAGTGACTTGCGTCATGGCGCTTTTTATTTCTCACAAGCGTTTCACAACGAACCCTACTATAGTGGGCATTCGAGAAAATCAAAAACAAACAACAAGAGTGCACGCTATTAAAAATATTAAATAACGACAATTTGCTAATCGCAAACTGTCAAATTATATATATATATATATATATATATATATATATATATATATAGTATGCTTCAGATGGAGTAGGTATTACTTACAAAACACAAACATAATAGCCTCATCCACCTGTAAAAAAAAATAATTAAAAATAATGTACGCCCTAATGATAAAAAAGAAAAAAATATTAACTACAAACAAGGCTGCCAATGTGTTGTGTTCGGAAAATTAAATATATCCATAAAACTAAAAAAATATAACACACACACTCAAACTGAAAAATAAAATCACCCTTGATAATGGCTAAAAGTATAGCCAAAAGCACACGGAATTATAGAACATTTGGACAAATTCTATATATATATATATATAATTTAAATAAATATTACTCCATATTAACTTAACTAAACTTTAAGTAAAAGAGATTACCCATATAAAAACAGTCACAAGTTAAATTCATACGGATAGAGATGTTAACTTAATAATCAATAATTAAAAAAAAAAAAAATTTTAAATAAAAAAAGATTACTAGAAGTAAACTTACATTTTAAAATAAAATTTTATTCTTTTAATGTACTTTCTATGAATATTTTTTCTAATCGACTATTTCATAGAAAATCCCCCAAAATTTAAAAAAATTTAAATCACTAACAAACATCAAATTAAATTCTTTGTAGACAATTTAGATACTCAAATTTATATCAAACATTATAATCTTTATAAACCCCCAAAATAACACTTTGAAAGTAAAGCTAGATTAAAGCGTCTTTTTCGCCTTCTTTCCAAAGAAAATTAATGACACCTTCTCTAATGA